>JASKMD010000028.1:586034-709277 GCA_030144725.1 Haematococcus lacustris | reverse complement strand
GGAGGGGCAGGAGGAGGGGCAGGGGCAGGAGGAGGGGCAGGGGGAGGAGGAGGGGCAGGAGGTAAGGGAAGGGTGAGGGGCAGGGGGGAAGGGAAGGGGGAGGGGGTCAGGTCAGGGGCAGAGGGAGGGGTCCAGGGCAAGAGGAGAGGGGGGGGGGGACCTGCATGCACAGTCTGCTCCTCAGCCTGATGATCAGTGGATCCAGGCTCGGCACTGACGCCTGCCTGCCCCGTTCAGCCAATCGCATGGTCGCATGGAGATGAAAGACATAGGAGCATGCACGTGGACAGTGTGACTTGTGACTGTGCGGAGCTGAGTGAGGGAGTGAGGTGCGGTCATGCAGGTGCAGTCAGGTGCAGGGCGCACGGCAGCTGGTGGGGCCACTCCCAGTTCGATGAGGGCGGCATGCGGCCAGACATGATGGTGTTTGCCAAGGTGAGGGTGAGGGTGAGGGTGAGGGTGAGGGTGAGAGGGTGGGTAGAGGGCTAGACATGATGGTGTTTGCCAAGGTGAGAGGGTGGGTAGGGGGCCGCCTCTAAGCTGCTCGAGGGCCAGGGCAGGGCCAGCAGGGATGGAGGGGGAGGGGGTGGAGGGGGCTTGAGAGGGGGGGGTGGAGGGGGATCAGAAGGGGGGTCCCTACCCAGGTTCTGAGCTGAGGGGGGGAAGGGGTTGTGGAGGGCGGCAGGGGGGTAGGCAGCCTGGGTAGGGGTAGGGCCAGGGCAGGACGGCCAAGGAAGGTAGGGAGTAGGGGGTACGGGGTACGGGGTAGGGGTTTGGGGGTAAGGGTGGTGCCAGCCAGTGCTTGCGCTCCAGCCTGGTTCCCTCCAGCCTTGCCCTATAAGAGGAGGAGGTCCTGAGCTGGACTGGCCTGAGCTCAAGAGGAGGAGGTTGGGAGTTGACCTGGCCTGAGCTGAACTGGACTGGACTGTTTAGCCTGCTGCTTTGTCCACCAGTTGGCAGGGGGCCAGGGGAGCAGGGGGGGTGCTGTGGCTGCTGTGGCTGCTGTGCAGGGCATCGCCAGCGGCTACCCCCTGGCTGGCCTGGCTGCGCGGCCCCAGCTGTTTGACAAGCTGGCTCCAGGCACCCTGGTGAGCCCTCAGCCTGGAACTGCCCAGGGGTGGCATGGCAAGACAGCCCCTGCCCCTGCCCCTGCCCCCTGCCCCTGCCCCTGCCCCTGCCCCTGCCCCTGCCCCTGCCCCTGCCCCTGCCCCTGCCCCTGCCCCTGCCCCTGCCCCTGCCCCTGCCCCTGCCCCTGCCCCTGCCCCAGACAGCAAGACTGCCTCTGCCTCTGCCTCTGCCTCTGCCTCTGCCTCTGCCTCTGCCTCTGCCTCTGCCTCTGCCTCTGCCTCTGCCTCTGCCTCTGCCTCTGCCTCTGCCTCTGCCTCTGCCTCTGCCTCTGCCTCTGCCTCTGCCTGCTGCCACTGCTGCTGCTCATCCCCCCCACCCCTGAGCCCTGCCTTGCTCTTACCCCGGAGCTTGTCTTGCCCTCCCACCCACCCACCCCTCAGCTGCCTTGCCCCCCCCCCCTGACTCGAGTGCCTGACCCCCTCTGCTGCAGGGCGGG
The DNA here is from genome assembly GCA_030144725.1 of Haematococcus lacustris. Lineage (NCBI taxonomy): Eukaryota > Viridiplantae > Chlorophyta > Chlorophyceae > Chlamydomonadales > Haematococcaceae > Haematococcus > Haematococcus lacustris. Next base: position 707,713 of record JASKMD010000028.1, on the reverse strand, counting down.
ACTTACGGCGGCAATGCGGTGGCGGCGGCAGCAGCGGTGGCCACCATTGACACCATGAAGCAGGAGGGGGTGCTGGACAATGTCAAGAAGCGCGGCATACAGCTGATGCGGGGTAAGGGGCAGGGGGCAGGGGGCAGGGGGCAGGGGGCAGGGGGGGTAGCTAGGCAATGGCGGGGAGGGCAGTGTGGATGGTGAAGGAGGGTAGTAGGGACCCTGCTTCTGTGTTGCCTACTGCCTGCCTGCCTGCCTGCTATCTCCCTGCTTTAGCTGCCTGCCTGCCTGCCTGCCTGCCCGCCTATCCCCTTGGTGCCTGCAGGCCTGGTTTGACCTGGCTGCACGCTGCCCTGCCATCATTGATGTGCGTGGCCGGGGTCTCATGGTCGGCCTTGAGCTGGGCGCTCCGGACGGCAGCAGGCAGGACAGCTCCATATGGCCTGGCTGCGGTGGGGTCACTCAGGCGGGGGGAGGGAGCCGGGAGCCTGGGCATGGCAGGAGGGGGCAGAGGCGACTCCAACAGTAATCGATGTGAACCAATATGTATGCTCCCCCCTCCCCCCTCCCCCCATCCCCCCTCCCCCTCCCCCTCCCCCTCCCCCTCCCCCTCCCCCCTCCCCCCCTCCCCCTCACCCCCTCCCCCCCTCCCCCTCCCCCTCCCCCCTCCCCCTCCCCCCTCCCCCCTCCCCCTCCCCCCTCCTTGCAGAACACTCCAACTTGCGTGTGCTTGCAGGCAGTGACCAAGGCATGTGCTCAGCGTAGCATGCTGCTGATGACCGCTGGGGCGCGTGAGAGCATCCGCTTCTTGCCAGCCTTGACCGTATCCGAGTCTGAGGTGCAACTGGCGCTGGCCACGTTTGAGGAGGCGTTGCTGCAGGTGCTGCAGTCGCACACGCACAAGTGAGCGGCAGCATAGCATGCTGTTGCAGGAGGTGAAGAGGAGAAGAGCAGGACTACTACGTCAGGAACGACATGCACGATGGGTGGAGCTTGCGCCCGGGGCGTAGCCTGCCCCCATTTGTTGCAGGAGGCACTTACAGCGCTGCGACACTGACATTGTTAGGAGGGGGGGGGGGGGATGTCTGCTGTGGCTACATGCTGTTGCGCTGTTGAGGTACTTGTTGCCTGCTCGGCCGCTGAGCGAGGTAGTGTCGGCTAGTGTAGCAAGGAGGCAGACAAGTTGCATCAACTCGGTCACAGGGCAGCCAGGGGGGACTGACGGGGTTGTGGGTCGCAGGCATCGCAGGAGTGAGGTGAGCACTGTGTGAGAGTGAGAGTGTGGGAGGGGAGGGCACCACCATAGCCAGGGTCAAGCATGTGTACCTCGGCGGGTGGAGTTGTTGTTGGTGATGGTGGAGGGGTAAGCAGTGGTGGGGTTATGGTGTTCTCCGCTAATCCACCTGATTCAAAACTGCACACTGGACCCTTGATTGGTTAACAAGGTGTGCATAAGGCACATGCTCTGCGGGTTGTCGGTTGTGTTGTGAAGGCACGTGCACTTTTCAACAAAAGCACGGTGCTGGCACTGTGAGAATGGGGCGATGATAATGGATGATGACCCGTCATCGCTTAGGCTGCCTGGGCCGCCCTTCGATTTGGATTGTCTGACATGCCCTTCTGTCGTTGCATACTGGGTGTTGATGCGCAACCTGGGGCGCAACGCTTGCCCTGCATACCTCAACCAATGGGGCTTATCTGTCAGTGGGCTGCAGTGGAGCGGATGAACATGGCAATAACGATGATGTGGCTTACACAGAGAGTTGCCTAATTCTGGCCACTTTTTTGCAGAAATCGTCATAACTACTCCATCTCTGCATCAAACCCAATGCTGCTCACAAGATTGAGTGCAGCTTTAAGCCTGCTGCTCATCAATAGGAGACTGAAGCTTGATCTCCATAAGCTTGCAACGTTACAGCCCAAACTCTGACATACCCCCCCAGAAATGGGATTTTAAAACTAAGTGTACCTATATCTGGCCACTGGAATTGCACCCAACTTCAACTGAAAGTACACTATGCCACTTCAGGCATGTAATCACCGGGGGTTTGATCACCAAATGCAATGGAAACGGCAAATGAAAAGTTTGTGGTGACTCACATGTTCAACCTTAACCATGCCCCCCCCCCCCCTACATGTGAGCCCCTCTACCACGCTTTGCTGCCCTCATGGAAACCTGCTCTTCTAGCTCCTGCCTGTTGTAGAACTGATCCACTGCTCGGAAATATAGAGTTGGTTGCTCCTCTGCTGAGCGCTGCTCTCTGTGTACACCGCTTAAGCCGTCAGCCGTTAGGCTGCTAGGCCGCCCTCCCCCTCTAGGGGTTCGGGACTTTCTGTAACGCACTTCAAAGCAAGGTGCACAAACAGAGGTGCACATGGGCTCAACATGAAGTCATGCAAGTTCTCATTATTGTTCTGTAAAGTCATGGCAAACTCCGGCCGCTCCCTGATGGAACTCGTGGCAGTGCACTCAATGATGAAATGCATGGCGTCATCCACTACCCCCTCTGTGCATCTGGTGCATGTGCGATCAATGAAAGTTACCCCCTCAAACCGAGCCTTCTCCACCCCCAAACCGCTGTTGCCTAACCTGAACCTATACAAGCTCGTGCGAACTTCTGTAGAGAGCTGTCTGTTCAGCAGGTGTGGTGCCATGTGATTGATGCCAATGCCGTCCCCATGCTTGAACCATGCAGCATACGAACATCTCTCCCGATGCACCGTCTCAGGCAGTCTAGGGTCTCCCTCAAACCCAACCCAACGCCTCCCCCACCTCTTGAGCCACTTGACTTCCATAGCCTTGGTGCCTAGGACCATGTCCGGGCTCAAGGTAAACTCACCCCCCATCAGCTCTCTAACGGCCAGCTGGAACTGAGCACTCCAGCTGGTCTGGCAACTCCTGCCTAACTCCACATCTGCCTTGATGACCCTCATTAGCAGGTCACTGTGGGAAAGTTTGGCAGTGTTCCAGAACTTGCATGCAGCCCTGAGCCAGTAAAGTTGGAGGGGCAGCTGCCCCAACTCATGCAGCACCATCAGGCCTGACACTGAGCTACGTACCCTAGCAACAAACCTGAGAAAGCTGAGCACTGGGTTGGAGAGTTGCACTGGGTTGGAGAGTTGCACACCATGCCCAAGGAAAGCAGTGCCCCATACCTGGCTGCCATACAGCCCCAAGGGGAGCACAAACGCTCTAATGAGGTGACACAGGGCATATGGATCATGCAATAAGGATCTTGCAATATGGATTGCAATATGGATCTTGCAATAAGAGAACTGTGCACGCAAAGAAAACACTGTATGACGTACATATATTCCACCTCCCGCCCGCACGCATTGTTATAAATGCTCATTGCATTGTGAGGCTGCTGAGACACTCCTCTGCTGAGTACACAAACATGCCTTATGCAGGGGTCACTTGCACATGCATGCCACCAGTGCAAGCAAGTACACCCATGGGCTCACACCCCTTTGCGATTCTCGACCCTACCATTCTTCCTACCACAAGAAACGTGCGCATAGGATTCGCACGCAACAACGCTCCAATTCAGCTCACACAGCCCGACCCGAACTCGAGGCCTGAGCAGCACAGGCTGAAGGCGTAACGCGGGCTATACTATGCGGGCGAGCTGCTCTCAGCTACGTGGTGTTAAGGCCTCGCGGACTCAATGTCCTCGACCTCACGGACCTCAGCAGCGACGAGCCTTGACGCGCTCAGCGGCGCTGCCACCCAGCCTGGTGATCGGAAGCATGCTGGGCATCGGCGAGCACTTCCAGGTAATCAACGTCCCGACCCGCGCGTTCCATGACCCCGCTTCGCTGCCCCTTCCTCCAGCCACTCCATGCTCCTGCACTTTACATTGTGCGTTACTCAGGGCGTTTCCAGCCTGATGCCTGGGGAGGTGGCCACCCTCTTCTCAGCTGTCATAGCCTTGGGCAGTGTGTGCCTCAACCTGTACGGTGGTCTAATCTCAGAACGCAAGCGAGCAGAGTTGCAGAAAGAGGTGCGGCAAGTGACGCAGGCCACGGCACAGCAAGGTTGCAAGAACTCAGCGTCCCCATGCCCAAGCATACTTGCAAACAGCCACAGAGACTATGTGCTTCATAACCCTAGTCGTAAACTTTAGCCAAGATCATGGTCATCATGACTGACTGCATAGCGAGGAGGCAATGTGATCCCGCTGTGAAGGAGCCTGTCAGCAAAAATGCGGGCCCAGCTTTCTGTCCGCAGCCACCGGCAATGGTTTGCACGTGGGAAGTGCAAGCCGTCATTGCTGAGCAGAAGCACAGGGGCAACTGCACGCTCCAACCAACTTCAGCCACCTTGCATTGCATCCAACACTGACCGCAACAGGTCCAGCACAAGTGGAGCAGCTGGCCAGGCTTCCTTATGTGCACCTGTGGCTGTGGCTCCAGCCCCCTCAAGCCAGCTTGGCACCAGCTGTGGCCTGCTTGCCTTGGCAACTCCTTTGTCGCGGCCCAACATGGCAAGGGGCAGCTCAGCAGGCAGCACAGCACAGCGGCCGGGCAATGGTTGGCAGAAGAGGGAGTGTAGATCGCAATCGTGGAGCAATAGCCTGTTGGTGGCCAGGTGCCAAGCTCCACCCACTGATAGCCACCACTGCATGGTTCAAAACGATTTTTGGTAAATGATAGCACAGGGTCAAGTGCAAGCTATAAAGCTAAGTGCAAGCTCCACCCACTGATAGCCACCATCGCAAGTTTCATCACTCGCCCCTGCTCCATTGGAGGCATCAATGTGTGCCTGAATCATGTGAAGGCATCAATGTGTGCCTGAGTCATGTGGAGGCATCAATGTGTGCCTGAGTCATGTGGAGGCAGCAGTGTGCCTTCACAGCACAGGGTACAGCGCCTGCCTCTTAGGTCATACTGCGCAGGGCCATTGGACCTTGACACTGGCTGCTCCATCTCCCTCGTGGTGCCTTGCTTAGTGCGTGGTACTGCCGTGACCATGGCAGTGGGCGTGCACTATGCCTGCATGCATGCATGCATGCACACCTTCCTGACACCTTCCTGCCTGCAGTTGGTGCGAGAGAAGGCGGTGATTGAGATGCAAGCAGAGTTACGGTCTGTGGTGGCTCGCTATCGCGGCCCTCTGCTGGAGGCGGCCGTGGACCTGGAGCAGCGAATATACCACCTGGTCACCACAACAGGTGCATGGGCGCATGGAGATGCAAACACGGGTTGCATGGGGTCACATGGTCCGCAGCTGTGATGCTCACAGGTGCCCTGCAAGGCACATTGAACCCTGAGAAGGACAGGGAATCGTAGCAGCAGTGGGGCAAGGAGGCAGGCGGCAGTGGTGGCCAGGCAGGCAGGCAGGCAGGCAGGCAGGCAGGCAGGGTGGGGTCCTGGGATGAGAGGGCGGGGTAAGCTGAGCCAGGAGCAGGACGCAGGGCGGGGGGCGGTGTGCGGCATAACCCTGCCTGCCTGCCTGCCTGCCTGTTTCAACCCTCCAGCTCACCCTCAGCTGCCCTATGGCCTGCCTGCCTGCTCCTGCCTCCCTAGCCTGCCTAGCCCTTGCCTGCCTAGTCCTAGCCTCCCTTCCTCCCTAGACTGCCTGGCCTGCCTGCTCCTTCCTCCCTATGGCCTGCCCGCCTCCTCGCGCGTTGGACTGATCGAGTGGCCAGCCGATTGACTGACTAACTGGCCCGCTGACTGGCTGCCTGCAGGGGAGTGGGGCGTCAGTGGTGTGGTTTGTGAGGAGGAAATCGTATACTCCCTCTTCACGTTTGCGCAGGCAAGCCCTCCTTGACCTGCTGCTGTGCCTGCCACTGCTTGCTCAGTGGGTCCCGTCTTGTGACACAGCACTGCTCGTGCCACTGCTGCCACAGCCCTCTGCTGCTGCCACTGCTCATGACACTGACACCGTGCCCGCTGCTGCTGCCACCGCCCTCACTGCTGCTGCTGCCACTGTGCCCGCTGCTGCCGCCACCGGCCACAGTCCGGTCGCTGCCCCTACTGCCACCGCCCCCACTGCTGCCGCCGTAGCTGCTCATGTCAAAGCTGCTGTGTGCATGGCGTTGCCTGAGCAGGGTGTTGCTGCCATGGCCTGCTGCTGGTGGGTGTGCTGATGCTGTGGCCTGCTGCTGGTGTGGTGGTGGTGCTGAGTGCAGTTCCTGGGGTTTGTGGAGGTGGTGCGGAGAGAGGGGCCGCGCGAGCGCAGCTTCCTGCAACAGGTGGGGCTGAGCAGGGGAGAGCAGGGGGTGCGATGGGAGCAGGGCCAGGTGGAGGGTGGAGGGGGCAGGAGCAGGTGGAGGGTGCAGGTGGAGGGTGCAGGGGCAGGTAGAGGGTGCCGCTTACAACAGGTTGATTGGCATGGTGCAGGCACAGATGCAGGTGCTGGAAGAAGCCTGGGTCAGCGCAGGTGATGAGGCCAGGAGCAGGGGGGAGGTGCGGGGCCAGGTGCAGGGGGCAGGGGGCAGGTGGCCCTTGCTAGCTGGCTGACGCGACCGCCCTGTGGCTTGCGAAGCCTAGCCAGCAAGGCAGCAGGCTGAGGGAGGGTGCTGGGGTGCTAGGGGCAGTCTGGCGCCTCTGCTGCTCTTGGTGTGGAGGGGGGCAGGCACACTGACAGCATGGCATGGTGCACCGCACCCCTCACTGGCTGACTGACTGGCTGGCTTGCCCTCTGGCTCGCCGCAGGGCAACCCCCAGGGCACTGACACGCTGAACTGCCTGGTGGAGGGCTTCCGCTACGCCATGGCTGCACACTCAGACGCTCTCAGGGCCTGGTGGGTCAGAGGGGGGGGGGGGGGGGTCAGAGGGGGGGGGGTCGGGTCAGAGGGGGAAGGGAAGGGAGGGGTCGGAGGGGGGAGGGGAGGGAGGTGTCAGAGGGGAGAGGGAAGGGAGGGGTCAGAGGGGGGAGGGGAGGGTGGGTCTGGTAAGTCAAGAGGGGGGAGGTGGGGAAGGGTCAGGTAGACCAAGGGTGAGGGGGCAGGGCCGGGGGGTTCTTGTAGGCCTTGTACCTCCTGCCCCAACATGCCTGGTCAACTATGGTGTGACACCGGCACTCAATCTGAGTGAAAGTGTGACTTGCAGGTGTAGTGAGGGGGATGAGAGCCGTGACCACCCAGGCGCCCGCAGCCGCAGCCGGCCCCCCTTGCTCCTAGCCATCGCCCCTCCAGCCCAGCCCATCACGACCCCGGAGGCCAATGGCCAGCTGCAGCACACCCTCCCTCCCCCCAGCAGCACTGTGGCTGCAGCTTACAGCTACCATGGCAGTAACGGCTCCAGTCACCCCAGCAGTGGGCCCCACCTGGGGTCAGTGCTGAGCAGCAGCAGCAGCCATGACCCTGGCAGCGGTGGAAGCAGTGGCAGCGCTGGCATTGCAATGCCGGGTGGCTGGCCGGCAGCTGCTGCCACAGCCGCTGCTCAAGGGGAGGGTGCGCTGGCGGCAGCCATCACTGCAGCCATGAAAGACGCGGCAGTCCTTGATGCAACCCGCAAGGTATGCTGGTGGTTGGTGGTTGGTGGCCAGGTGATCAAACTAATGGTGGATTGTGAGGCTGCATGCCCTGGCAGGGGGGTCACAGTGGAGGGAAGGGAAGTTAAGGGGGCACGTCTGTGAGGCACAGGGGTTCCTACCCCTCCCCTCCCCACCCAACCCCCACCTCACCCCACCCCACCCCACCCCACCTCGTCAGCCTCCACCTTCACCTCGCCGCCACCACCTCCATCTCACCTCTGCCACCACCACCACCACGCCACTCCCTCCCCCCCTCTCACACCCTGTGTGCCCCTCCCTCTCACACCCTGTGTGCAGGTGGTGACGCCTGAAGGCCTGACCCGCACCTGGACCCCGCTGCCCTCTCAGGCCTGCATTGCGACTGCCTCTGGAGTGCTGGACTCAACTGACCTAGAGGTGGGTGGGAGGTGGTGGGTGGGTGGTGGTGAGTGGGAAGGGGTAGTCATGACATGCTGCAGTCACCAAGTAGGTGGGTGTGGTGTACAGCCATGGCTGATTGATGACCAGGCAATGCCACTGCCACTGCCACAGCCACAACTATGCAAGTTGCCCCCGACCTAACCCTGCCCCACCCTCCTCACTTCCCTTCCCCTGCCTCCCTGCCTCCCTGCCTCCCCGCCATGCACAGGAAGGGTTGGCCAGCATGCGCCCAGCTGGCGAGGCTTTCCGCATTTCCCGCGGTGGCCAGCGTGCCATAGGCTCCATGATGGTCACCACCCCCGTGGGGGCGCCCCGCCACTACACCATGTCCTATGGCGACTTCTACGCCCGGCTGCGGACGGACGCCTACCTGGCTGGCTGGTGAGAGGGGCGGGAGGGGCGGGGCCAGAGGGGTGGGCACAACAGGTGGCTGGTGAGAGGGGCGGGGCCAGAGGGGTGGGCACAGCAGAGGGTGCCCGGGCTGCCTTCACCAAGCAGGGTAGTCAGGTGTGGGTGGTTGGGTGGTTGGGTGGTTGCTGCTGAGCGAGGTACCTGATGATGGTGATCAGGTGGCGGAGGTGATGTGGGCTGCTGCTTACAGGTTCAAACCGCTGTATGAGGACATGCTGGCGCTGGTCTCATCAGGAGTCAGGTCAGTGCCAGCAGCCCCCCCTGTGGGACCCCCCCCCCCTGTGACCCCCTCCCGCCGCCCTCTGCTGCCCATGTGGCTTATGACCCGCCCTGGCCTCCCTTTGCTGCCGCTGTGCCCCCCCCCCCCTTGTGACCCCCCCCTCCCCGGCCTCCCCCTGCTGCCAGCCGGCATCACCTCCACCACCTGGTCAGCATCATCAGGTACCTAGCTCGGCAGTCGGTGCCCTCAGCCCCCCTCTGGCCCCCCCCCCCTGTGACCTGCCCCGGTAGACTGCCCCTCATCTACCTGGACTGAACCCTAGTCCTGTTCAGGCTCCCCCCACCCCTCCTAAAGTCACCAGAAGCTGCATGGCTATCCACATTTGTTCTGTTTCTTGTTTGCCCAGATTCATAAATTCTAGCCTAAACTGACATGGCCCTGGCTCGCTGCCTCAGCTCCACAGCCGATAGGTTCAAAGCATTTAATACTGGTCAAAGTCTAATGGTCCAAAGTCTCAAGGTCTAAAGCCTAAAGGTCCACAGTCCATAGTCTGAACCCTAGTCTGATCTAGGCTGCACACCTTTCTGAGCCCATCATCGCTGTCAGGCAGCATCGCTATATCCACCTCCTCCTGCATCATGGGCACCACGGTGGTGGGGGCAGGCACCACCTGGATCACCAGATGACCAGATTGCCAAAGCATGATGAGCATGAGGCCATGCAGCCCCCTCACCCTCACAGGGAGCATCAGCAGCTGCAGTGACTCCGGTGCAGGAATGCGCTGGCTGCAGCAATCTCTCCCTACCCCTGCTGTGCTATGAGGCCATGCAGCTCCCTCGCCCTCACCCTCACCCTCAGTGGTGGGAGCGGCAGCAGCAGCAGCAGCAGCAGCAGGAGTGACAGCATTGTGGAAATGAGGTTATGCACTTCCCTTGCCCTCCCTTTCACTGTCAGCACAACATCATCATCAGCAGCAGCAGCAGCAGCGAGGAGGGCAGCAACAGGGCCTGGGCAGGAACAGCAGCAGCAGGAAGAGGCAGAGAGTGATGGAAAAGGAGCGGGGGGGACAGCAGCAGCAGCAGCAGCAGCAGCAGCAGTGACACCGGTGCGCTGGCTGGCTGCAGGTGGCAGGGCCAGCCCGCCTTCCCCATCAACCGCTGGACGCGGCTGCTGCTGCTGCAGCAGCTGCTGGTGGACACCATCGACTTGCTGGACCCAAACGTGAGGCTGGTCACACCTCACCTCATCCCCGGGGGGTTGTGGGAGGAGGTGTGCTCAGGGCAGCAGCTGCTGTGTGGACCAGCACCCGCCTGACCACCACCTGACTACTGAGTACCTGAGCTGACTGAATGTCTGCCAGCTATCGTTCCCGCCCATGAGGACACATGTCAGGATCCACCATCTGCTGTTCATCTGCTGATCCACCATTGGCTGCTGATGAAGACACATGTCAGGAACCTCTGTCTGCCCAGCAGCTGACGCCCACCTGATGTCTGCCTGCTGTTGTCTCATTGACAATGCACACATGTCATGGTGTCATGTCCCGTTCATGCCATGGCACGAGGACAGCGTGGGTGGCTAGCCAAGCATTGGAACACCCATCTGTGCAGTGTCAGTGCCTCGCAGCCAAGTCTCAGCTCAGCCACAGCTCAGACACTGTAGGAGTACAGCTCAGACACTGTAGGAGTACAGCCAGCACACTGTAGGAGTACAGCCAGCACACTGTAGGAGTACAGCTCAGACACTGTAGGAGTACAGCCAGCACACTGTAGGAGTACAGCTCAGACACTGTAGGAGTACAGCCAGCACACTGTAGGAGTACAGCTCAGACACTGTAGGAGTACAGCCAGCACACTGTAGGAGTACAGCCAGCACACTGTAGGAGTACAGCTCAGACACTGTAGGAGTACAGCCAGCACACTGTAGGAGTACAGCCAGCACACTGTAGGAGTACAGCCAGCACACTGTAGGAGTACAGCTCAGACACTGTAGGAGTACAGCCAGCACACTGTAGGAGTACAGCCAGCACACTGTAGGAGTACAGCCAGCACACTGTAGGAGTACAGCCAGCACACTGTAGGAGTACAGCTCAGACACTGTAGGAGTACAGCCAGCACACTGTAGGAGTACAGCCAGCACACTGTAGGAGTACAGCCAGCACACTGTAGGAGTACAGCCAGCACACTGTAGGAGTACAGCTCAGACACTGTAGGAGTACAGCCAGCACACTGTAGGAGTACAGCCAGCACACTGTAGGAGTACAGCTCAGACACTGTAGGAGTACAGCCAGCACACTGTAGGAGTACAGCCAGCACACTGTAGGAGTACAGCTCAGACACTGTAGGAGTACAGCCAGCACACTGTAGGAGTACAGCCAGCACACTGTAGGAGTACAGCTCAGACACTGTAGGAGTACAGCCAGCACACTGTAGGAGTACAGCCAGCACACTGTAGGAGTACAGCTCAGACACTGTAGGAGTACAGCCAGCACACTGTAGGAGTACAGCCAGCACACTGTAGGAGTACAGCCAGCACACTGTAGGAGTACAGCCAGCACACTGTAGGAGTACAGCCAGCACACTGTAGGAGTACAGCCAGCACACTGTAGGAGTACAGCCAGCACACTGTAGGAGTACAGCCAGCACACTGTAGGAGTACAGCTCAGACACTGTAGGAGTACAGCCAGCACACTGTAGGAGTACAGCCAGCACACTGTAGGAGTACAGCCAGCACACTGTAGGAGTACAGCCAGCACACTGTAGGAGTACAGCCAGCACACTGTAGGAGTACAGCTCAGACACTGTAGGAGTACAGCCAGCACACTGTAGGAGTACAGCCAGCACACTGTAGGAGTACAGCTCAGACACTGTAGGAGTACAGCCAGCACACTGTAGGAGTACAGCCAGCACACTGTAGGAGTACAGCCAGCACACTGTAGGAGTACAGCCAGCACACTGTAGGAGTACAGCCAGCACACTGTAGGAGTACAGCTCAGACACTGTAGGAGTACAGCCAGCACACTGTAGGAGTACAGCCAGCACACTGTAGGAGTACAGCCAGCACACTGTAGGAGTACAGCCAGCACACTGTAGGAGTACAGCTCAGACACTGTAGGAGTACAGCCAGCACACTGTAGGAGTACAGCTCAGACACTGTAGGAGTACAGCCAGCACACTGTAGGAGTACAGCCAGCACACTGTAGGAGTACAGCCAGCACACTGTAGGAGTACAGCCAGCACACTGTAGGAGTACAGCTCAGACACTGTAGGAGTACAGCCAGCACACTGTAGGAGTACAGCTCAGACACTGTAGGAGTACAGCCAGCACACTGTAGGAGTACAGCCAGCACACTGTAGGAGTACAGCCAGCACACTGTAGGAGTACAGCCAGCACACTGTAGGAGTACAGCTCAGACACTGTAGGAGTACAGCCAGCACACTGTAGGAGTACAGCCAGCACACTGTAGGAGTACAGCCAGCACACTGTAGGAGTACAGCCAGCACACTGTAGGAGTACAGCCAGCACACTGTAGGAGTACAGCTCAGACACTGTAGGAGTACAGCCAGCACACTGTAGGAGTACAGCCAGCACACTGTAGGAGTACAGCCAGCACACTGTAGGAGTACAGCCAGCACACTGTAGGAGTACAGCTCAGACACTGTAGGAGTACAGCCAGCACACTGTAGGAGTACAGCTCAGACACTGTAGGAGTACAGCCAGCACACTGTAGGAGTACAGCCAGCACACTGTAGGAGTACAGCCAGCACACTGTAGGAGTACAGCCAGCACACTGTAGGAGTACAGCTCAGACACTGTAGGAGTACAGCCAGCACACTGTAGGAGTACAGCTCAGACACTGTAGGAGTACAGCCAGCACACTGTAGGAGTACAGCTCAGACACTGTAGGAGTACAGCCAGCACACTGTAGGAGTACAGCCAGCACACTGTAGGAGTACAGCCAGCACACTGTAGGAGTACAGCTCAGACACTGTAGGAGTACAGCCAGCACACTGTAGGAGTACAGCCAGCACACTGTAGGAGTACAGCCAGCACACTGTAGGAGTACAGCCAGCACACTGTAGGAGTACAGCTCAGACACTGTAGGAGTACAGCCAGCACACTGTAGGAGTACAGCCAGCACACTGTAGGAGTACAGCCAGCACACTGTAGGAGTACAGCCAGCACACTGTAGGAGTACAGCCAGCACACTGTAGGAGTACAGCTCAGACACTGTAGGAGTACAGCCAGCACACTGTAGGAGTACAGCCAGCACACTGTAGGAGTACAGCCAGCACACTGTAGGAGTACAGCCAGCACACTGTAGGAGTACAGCTCAGACACTGTAGGAGTACAGCCAGCACACTGTAGGAGTACAGCTCAGACACTGTAGGAGTACAGCCAGCACACTGTAGGAGTACAGCCAGCACACTGTAGGAGTACAGCCAGCACACTGTAGGAGTACAGCCAGCACACTGTAGGAGTACAGCTCAGACACTGTAGGAGTACAGCCAGCACACTGTAGGAGTACAGCTCAGACACTGTAGGAGTACAGCCAGCACACTGTAGGAGTACAGCTCAGACACTGTAGGAGTACAGCCAGCACACTGTAGGAGTACAGCCAGCACACTGTAGGAGTACAGCTCAGACACTGTAGGAGTACAGCCAGCACACTGTAGGAGTACAGCCAGCACACTGTAGGAGTACAGCCAGCACACTGTAGGAGTACAGCTCAGACACTGTAGGAGTACAGCCAGCACACTGTAGGAGTACAGCCAGCACACTGTAGGAGTACAGCCAGCACACTGTAGGAGTACAGCCAGCACACTGTAGGAGTACAGCTCAGACACTGTAGGAGTACAGCCAGCACACTGTAGGAGTACAGCCAGCACACTGTAGGAGTACAGCCAGCACACTGTAGGAGTACAGCCAGCACACTGTAGGAGTACAGCCAGCACACTGTAGGAGTACAGCTCAGACACTGTAGGAGTACAGCCAGCACACTGTAGGAGTACAGCCAGCACACTGTAGGAGTACAGCTCAGACACTGTAGGAGTACAGCCAGCACACTGTAGGAGTACAGCCAGCACACTGTAGGAGTACAGCCAGCACACTGTAGGAGTACAGCTCAGACACTGTAGGAGTACAGCCAGCACACTGTAGGAGTACAGCCAGCACACTGTAGGAGTACAGCCAGCACACTGTAGGAGTACAGCCAGCACACTGTAGGAGTACAGCTCAGACACTGTAGGAGTACAGCCAGCACACTGTAGGAGTACAGCCAGCACACTGTAGGAGTACAGCTCAGACACTGTAGGAGTACAGCCAGCACACTGTAGGAGTACAGCCAGCACACTGTAGGAGTACAGCCAGCACACTGTAGGAGTACAGCCAGCACACTGTAGGAGTACAGCTCAGACACTGTAGGAGTACAGCCAGCACACTGTAGGAGTACAGCTCAGACACTGTAGGAGTACAGCCAGCACACTGTAGGAGTACAGCTCAGACACTGTAGGAGTACAGCCAGCTCAGCCACAGTGCAGAGCACAGCGCAGGAGTAGGAGTGGGAGTAAGAGTACAGCCAGCACGTCCATGTGTGCTTTGTGTCAGTGTTAGTATTGTCCAGCGCTAGGAACCACATCTGGCACACAACAAAGAAAGAAAGGGGGGCACGCATCAAGAGAGGAGAGTAGTCTCGGGGCATGCCCTTGCTACCCTCCCACTGTTGGGCAACAGCACACGACAGGAGTGAAACGTTCATCTGATCATCACCTGTGTCTTCAACCCTTGAGTTCAACCCCTGAGCACAGCGTACTGCTACAACCAGCAGTCGCACGTTGGTGTTGCAGCTGGCACCCAGCTAGCATGTCCAGGATGACTCTACCTCACGCCAGGGTTGGGCTGAAGCAGCTGGGCCAGCTGCATGCAGCCGCCATGCTGCATGCATCCGCCATGATGGCATGGTGGTGGTGGTGGTGGTGATGATGATGATGATGATGATGATGATGATGATGATGATGATGATGATGATGATGATGATGATTACGCTGACATGCAAGCTGCCGCTGCTGTGAGGATGATCCTGCCCTGACGTGGCTGTGCGTGCAGTTTGTGAGAGTGCCGGCCAACAGGCGCGTGCGGCTGGCTCCCGTCAAGTGAGTCAAGGGGACAACGTGTGACCCAGGCCTGTGGTGGTGTGACCACATGGCAGATGCCTGGGGTGTGGGGGCCTCCTGCCACTGCTGCTGCTTTCACTGCCACTGCTCTGGCTCTGCCGCTGCTGCTGCTCTGGCCACTGCTCCTGCCACTGCCCCTGCCCCTGCCCCGCTGCTGCTTGCAAGCTGCTGTCACGCGGAGTCACAGCTGCTGCCACTGCTGCCCGCTGCCGGCAGGTACGGGCCACTGCCCAACTTTGAGGAGTACCGCGTGAAGCTGGAGCAGATGGAGGGGCAGTACAGCGCCACCCTCAGCCCCCCCACACCCAGCCCAGGCCCCAGCCTGGCCCTGCCCTTCTTCTCCGCAGGCTGGCCAGTATGGCCCAGCTCTGCACCCGCTGGCAGTGGCGGCAGCAGTGGGGGGGTGGGCAGTGCAGGGGGCGCGGGGGGGCCTGTGAACGTGTTGACAGCAGCCACAGGGGGCCAACAACCAGGGCAGGTGGGTAGGGGAGGGGGAGGGGGGTGGGGGAGGTTTGAGGCCCTGGGGAAGGGTGGCATGGCCTGGGGGTGGTTTGGGGGGCCTGTGCCGGGGCGGTGTGGGGGGGGGGGTAAGGTAGGGCAGTGGAGAGAATGAGGAGTGTGGGGGTGGTGTGGGCGGGGGGGCTTATGGCTAGGCAGCCAACACACATGCACAGGTTAGTAGGCTCATTGGGGGGTGGGTGGTGGGGCAGCTAGCGGCCAAGATGGTGGCAAGCCATCCACCCGTCACACACATCACACTGCCTGCCTCACAAGGGGTCAGGTGATGCATCCAGGTGCAGGTGGCCATCCCCCCATGCAACCATGCATCTAGCACGCTGCCTGCCACATATGCTTGCCCAGGTGACCCTCACACCGGACCTACTGTCACACTAGGACCTGCTCACCTCTAGGACCTACTCTGCAAGCACACTAGGAAAGCACCATGAATCACATGGTCGCCAGGGCATGCGACTTCCAGTCTTCAGGCTTCCCCCTCGTGCCTTGTCTACCCCTCCTCCCCTCTCTTTTCCCTGGCTTTCTGCAACTCCCTAACCCCCTCCCTACCCCTAACCCTAACCCTCACCCTAACCCCGTCACACAGGCCACTAACCCTACCCCTGACTGCCCACTGCCCTGGGTGTGCAGGTGCTGCTGGCTGAGCTGGGGGCGCCCCCTGGCACCACCCCTGTCCCTGACATCCCCCCCACTGCCTGGCAGCCCAGCAGCCCCCCTCCCTACCCGCCTCAGTCCCCAGCCAGCAGCAGCCCCGGCATGATGCCTGGCCAGCAGTGGCAAGCCAGCAACGCTGGGGCCTTCAACAGCCAGGCCTCCCCCCCATCCTTCTCAACCACCTCCGCCGCTGCTGCTGCTGCTGCTTCCCCCCCCAGCCTCCCCCCCAGCCCCTTTGCCACCACAGGCGCCATCTACTCTGAGAAGCCCCACCTCCCCTCTGCCACCCAGCCCCACCTCTCACACCCTGCCATGCAGCAAAGCAGCTCAGCCTGGCAAAACAGCTCAGGGGAGGACCCCGCTGAGAATGGTCCCTCAGGGGGAGGCAGCAGCAGGCAGGCGGGCAGCAGGCGCAGGGGGCCAAGGGTGCTCAAGCCAGGCCCCCCCAGCCCCCCTGCTGCTGCTCACCCCTGGCTGACCCCTGGCCCCGGCATCAGCCTCGACTCTGGCCCTGGCCCTGGCATGGGGGGCAGCAATGGCAACAGGGAAGGCGCTGGCAGCAGTCTAGCCTCTTTTGGCCAAGCTCCCCAGCCGCCCAGCCCCTACCCCCTGCCCTGGCAGGCGGCTGTACCTCCAGTCCCCGCACCGCCTGCTGGCCCCTCGCCCCCTGCTGGCGGCTTGCCAGGCGTCAGCAGCAGCAGCAGCAGCGGGTGGGTGGGGGGTGTGGGGGGAGGCAGTTGGGGTCCCTACTCCAGCCAGTCCTCCAGCCCGGTGATGGCTCATTGGGAGTCGGGGCAGGAGGCAGGGGTCCGGGGGCGCAAGGGGGAGGAGGAGGGGGAGGAGGAGGAGGAGGCGGCGGTGCTGGGCCCGCCAATTGACTGGTGGAGGCGCTGGCCTGGCACCATGTGACCATGTGACCATGTGACCATGACTGGCCTGTGTGACCATGACTGGCCTGGCACCATGTGACCATGTGACCATGACTGGCCTGGCACCATGACTGGCCTGAGCTGGCAGCTGTGTCAGTGAGGTTTGAAGGGGTATCCAAGGTACCACTCACTGTCGCCTTCCTGCTAGCACCATGTGACCATGTGACCTGAGCTGGCCTGAGCTGACCAGCTGAACCAGTGGGGCTCTCAGCTGAACCAGTGTCCAAGGTACCCCTCTCTGCCACCTTCCTGCTAGCTTCCTTGCAGCTCCACCCTAGCCTCCCCCTGCACCAGCATCAGGGCTGTCACTGTCTTATGGCAGCCTGGGGGCGCTGGGGTCCCTGCTTTACTGATGCAGCCTGCTTTAGGTCCCTGCTTTAGGTCCCTGCTTGGGTCGGGGGCGCTGGGGTCCCTGCCGTCTTGCTCTACTGATGCAGCCTGCCATCAAGGGAGTGGCAAGGCCAGTGCGAACAGCCAGCCAGCCAGCCGGCAGGATGCGTCTTTGTCAAGATGGTGTCGAGAGGTGTGTCAAAGTGTGAGGCACCAGAGTGAGATGGGGTGTGTTGAGGTGTGAGGTAGCTGAATGAGACGGGGTGTGTTGCTGCGTATGGTCAGGCTACAGAGCACAGCTGTACAGATTGCATGCAGCTCCCTATGCCGCCATGCAATGCAGCGTCAGCTCCATGCGTCAGCTCCCATTCCTTAGTGAGTGGCGGTTAGTGGGTGGCTTGCTCCTGATTGGCACGCTAGGGGCCTGCTGGGTCATGCTGATCAAGCTCAAGGCAAATGTGGCGGACAGGGCCAGCGGCGTGTTTCTCACCCACACTCTGCCCTATTGCCCACTCTCTCATTCATTGTGAGCTCTGCATCATCATTACCATCGGCGGCCTATCTGTGCAGGTGCAGGCTCCGTGCCACAAGCACCAACCACAGCCCTTGCACCCCTTCACCTGACACTGGCACCAGCGTTTGCTTGTCAAGATGATGACCACATTGTGTGTGGTGACGTTATTGGGTGTAATGAGGGTGTGATGGGCATGTGCATCACCCCATAAGTGTGAGCGTATCAATGACCTAGCTGTACTTTTAAATGTTGTCACCATGTCCATAGCTGTCGTTAACAGAGTGTGAGTGAAGTGGGGTTGGGGAATGTGAAGATTGGGAAGGTTCGACAGCCAGAAGGAGCTGCTAAGGGCATGAGCCAGTTGGGCACTGGGGCAGGGCAGGGCAAGGCAGAGCTTATTACAGTCTAGAGTATCAAACAGTATCCAGCACAGGGCAGGGGGGGCTGAAGCAGTGCGACCAAAGTTGGAAGGCTGTAGGAGAGGAGGTGACATGCTTGTCTGAGATTTAGCTGTAGAGCTGCAGCCGCATGCATGGCCCACGTCACGAACACCGGCCACTAGGCAGATGACCTGGTATCTCACATGGCAACCCTGATGACACGGATTCTGGTTTGCATGGTAGCTAATCCTGCTTGTGCATGTATGTGCCCCATGCATAGGTAGTTGATTGAGTAGGTTTGTTAGCCATTCCTTTCTGATGTATTGTTGGTGGCTAGGTGTAGACACTGCTGACACACAATTCTTTGCAATATTCACAAGGCTTTCACAGTACTGCACGTGTCAGCATACAGTGTGTTTGGAGTTCAACACATCCTGTGTGTTAGCATGAACTGAAATCGTAACTTCTCCGCAGCAGTCTTTAAGAGCGCTAAGTGAGGGTGACAACGCGGTCGACACCTTGCGTAATGAGGCTTGGAAATGTTTGGGAAATGTGAAAGACTTTCACGATAGTAAGCGGTTTGAGCGGTTTGAGCATTGAGCGGTTGCCGCTGGTTTCTCAGGCTCCCCTTTTGCACGCTGCCGGTTAGTTTGTTAATTCTATTTATTTTTTTGCCAGCACACCCCGCTAACAAGCAGATATCGATGTATAGATATAGATATATGTGCTTATGCGTATGCCATTGTCCCGTCAATCCGGGCTATTTCTGATGGCAGCGACTAGAGCCTGAGCAGTAGGGTGGTTCCCCCCCCCATCTAATATCAGTTTCTAATATGAGCTAGTATGAGCTCCTAATTAGCTCGTACAAGCTCGTAGTAGCTCATACCAGCTCCCGTTTGGCTCATATCAGCTCCCGGAAGCTCCTGTGGAAGCGCTGAAATTAGCTAATACGCCACTTTTGGCTCGGAACTAACATTAGCGGACACACCCTACTGGGCAGCCTGCACTGGAATGAAAATCTGAAGGAAACTGTCACAAGCCTTCGATGTCATGCCATCGATGTGGGGGCAGTGTAGTCATTCAGGGTGCGACCGAGGATGCTACAACTTGTTTGTAGTAGCTGAGTGAGATTACCCACAGTTCAACATGTTGTTCCTTGTTGGACAAGTTTTGTTGGCTTGGTAATGAGTACCAGTAATGAGTTGCCAGAGTTGCCAATAATGATTGCCACCATGCAGTTTTCATCCCCAAGTTGCTGATGGGCAAGGCCAAGCAGCCATACCAGGCATTTACCCACCAGAACAACATGGCGATGCGGCAGGTGTCTTGTAACAGGAATGTACGCTGTCATCATCATCCAACATTTCGCAAGAACATCACCACTATCTCACGACTCGTAGTTTAAAACGCACGTTGGGTTGCCAAAGATGTCACGTGGGGTTGAGTACAAGGCATCCGGCGGCACAATGGATAGTGTAGGCAGTGTATGGGCACACACAAGGATACCCGTGCATATGATACGATCACTCATCATCACACGTCAAGTCCACCACCTCTAGCTGAGCTATGTGTCCCGCCCCAGGCACGAGAGAAGGGGCGGCGGACAGAGGCTGCCTGTTGCAAGGGTGGGCGGATGCCCCATCCTTCGGATGCTCCTGCTCCGGTGCCTGTATGGCCAGGCCATTGCGCGCTCGCGTTGTTTGCGTCACGGTGAAGAGTCTATCGTAGGGCGCACATGCCTCGTCCGTGGCGGCGCAGGGCGCGGGAGTCGGGTCAGCCTCGCTATCCGACTCGCTGCCTAGCTCAATGACGATTGGTGTCTGTGCAACCGCCCTTGTCAGGCCGGGGGGCTGGCAGCTGTGGCTGGGATGGCTGCGTGCCCCTGCCCCTGCACTGTCTGGCTGGGCAATGTCCCTCAGTGGCTGATCATTGCGCTGATCCCCCTGCTCAGCCCTGTGCTGCTGGCTGCGCCCATTGCCTTGGAATCTGTTGTGGCCAGGCTGGCTAATGGTGGGCTCGTTCCGCCTTTCACCTTCCCGGTGCTCTGAGCCACCTGATGCCTGGCCAGGCGGGTGGCTGGCTGGCTGGCCGGCTAG
Source organism: Haematococcus lacustris (assembly GCA_030144725.1). NCBI lineage: Eukaryota > Viridiplantae > Chlorophyta > Chlorophyceae > Chlamydomonadales > Haematococcaceae > Haematococcus > Haematococcus lacustris. The sequence goes on along the minus strand of JASKMD010000028.1, from coordinate 687,593 downwards.
AGGCTGGCTGTGATGCACATGTTGGGCTGGCCCTGTATTGCTTGGTGGAGGTAGAACAGGGGCCACTAGGAAGGTGGTGTGAAGGTGGTGTGAAGGGGGTGTGAGGAAGGGTGTAGGTGCTGGCAGGGTGGCAGCCGTGCTGGCTGTGTTTGCTGCAGATGCTGCCCTGGGGCCTTGAGCCTCCGTCAGGCTCCTTGCTGCTGCCGCCCCCAACAGGTGGACCCCTCCTAAGCTGCTGGCTATACCTATTGCTGCCCCTGCCCCAACCCTGCCTCCTGCTCCTGCTGCCCGTTGTTCTTTTTGACCAGTTGTGGAAGTTGGCCCTGCTCCTGCTCCCTGCCCAGCTGCACCTCCTGCCCCCTGCCCTGCTGGGCCCCCCGCTGCCCCCTGCCCTGCTGGCCCCCTTGCTGCCCCCTGCCCTGCTGGCCCTCCCCCTGCCCCTCCCGCCTCTATGCTTTCCAGGCTGAGGCCCGCCAGCTGCTCCGAGGGGCACCACTGGTTGTCTGCAGCGCGCCTGGCAGCGGCCTGGGCTGCCGCCTGGGCAGGGGTCAGGGTGCGCCAGTCCAGGCTGCCTGCGGCTCAGCAGCAGCATGTGCACCTCACTACAACGCATGCACAGTGCCCATAAGTGTGTCGTCTTGAGGGCAGGCCACTCGTGATGGGGCTGCTGACTAGGTGTGCTGGTATGGCACGGTGGCCAGGGTACGCTCAGAGCCTGCTGGGTAATGCTAATAAAGCTCAACTGATCAAGTCTCCGAGGGGGAAGGGGAGGAGGGGAAGGGGAGAGGGCTCAGAGTGTAGTGAGCTGCCTTTCCCGTCTGGACCTTAATAGACATCCTGAGCATACGAGTTGAGGTGAGGAGCCAATGCAAAGTAAGTAGGCAGGCAGAAGCTGGTTCCTGTGGCCCTGAGGTGGCCCTGAGGTGGCCCTGAGGTGGCCCAGCAGCAACTGTGCACCCAAAGCTGCACCTGAGGCTTGGCCTGACGCCCTGCCCACACAGCAGGGGCCGCGCGTCATCAGCCGCTGCTTCTTTGCGCGCTCCTCAGCTGCCTGTGCAGCCGGGACAGCAGTGGCAGCCACTTTGCAGCCAACCGCGGCCTCAAGGCAGTGAACGCGGGATACATGGCACAACAGCCATGAGCAGTGCAGGCATGACGCTGACAACAACTCAGGCAGCGAGGCCAGGCCAATCAGGGCCAGGGCCAGGGCCAGGGCAGCCCTAATGTAGTGCCTATGTCATTTCAATTACCGTACTGATACGCCTTGTTGGTGATTTCACCAAATCATTTCGTCACCATATTGTATCTCTAATTGTTTGAGCATGGGATTTGGGTGAGGCGTATCAGTACGGTACACACCATGCGCCTAACCTTGCGCCATGCGCCTTACCTTGCACCGTGCGCCTTGTGGGCCTCACCTTGCTGCTCCCTGCAGCCCCTGGCGCTGCCGCCTGCTGCTGCTGCTGCTGCTGCTGCTGCATGACTCACCCTGGCCGCCACCTCCCTCAAGGCGGTGCTGGGGGGGTTGTGCAGGGGCACGAAAGCGTGAGAACCTAGGCGCCCCTTGCTGGGCCCATGGAAGCCCGCCCCACTGCCAGTGATGCCCTGCAGCAGCCAGAGGGGAATTGGCAGGGAGTGGACACTGAAGCAATCCCCACATGCAGCCCATGCAGCCCATGCTGCCCATGCTTCATTTTGCGCCTGCCCTGTTCATGCAGCCCATGCAGTCCATGGGCGTGTCAGTGAAGCCTGGTGTGGAGCCAAAGAGTGTGCGCTAGCATCCTGGCTGCTGGCTGCTGCTGGCTGTTGAGGGTGACAGCCATCCAGCCAGCCAGTGGGCACAATGGTGGCGACAGGAAGGGGCCCATGTGCCTGGTAAACCAGGGCACCACAGCAGCAGCGGCGAGGGAGCAGCAGCAGCGGTAAGGGAGCAGTAGCAGCGGAAAAGGAGGCAGCAGCAGCAGTAAGGGAGCAGCAGCAGCAGCAGCAAGGGAGCAGCAGCAGCGGCAAGGGAGCAGCAACAGCAGCAAGGTAGCAGCAGCAGCGGCAAGGGAGCAGCAGCAGGGGCAGGAGGGGCAGCAGCAGCAGGGTAGGGTAGGTACCTTTGCCATGAGCTCGTCACACTCGTCATTCAACTCATCCAGCAGCTTGTAGAAAACACTGCAGCAGCGAGGAGGGGAGGGCCGTCTGAGTGTGGCTCAGGCTGTGGCTTGCCATCCAGCAAATCAGGCAGCAGAAAAACACACAGCATGGGTATGTGTGTCTCCCTCACATGTGTTAGTCATGGCCTGGACCCTGGCATCCTGCCCCTGCCTCTCATCCGCCCCTTTCCCTCAACTGTCCCCCCTCCCTCATTCGTTCACCCGCACTCCCCCTCCCCCAAAACTGCCCACCCCCTTGCCGCCACTCCCCTCCCCTCCCTGCTCTACCCCTAGCGCAGTCCTCCTCCTCCCCATCATCATCATTATCATCATTACATGGCATTCGCCTGCCTGTCTCCTGTCGCTGCTGCTGGTGGTGATGCCCTCCCCTCCCCTTTTGCACACCCCACCCACCCACCCACTCACCTGTTGTGTGGGCCCTGCACATTGTGCACCAGCTCATGCAGCAGAGTGCCCAGCACATGCTCAAAAGGAAAGAAGAGCGTGCGGTCACGAGCCTGCCGCAACCGCACTCGGACCTCCCGCGTACGGCCTGGGGCAGCCAGCTTTCTCACTTAGAGATGGGCCAGCAGTGGGTGCGAGGCAGGGACTGCCGCCAGCAGCTGTGGGGAGAGGGGCCCGCATGCATTGAAACAGGGTAAGTACAGGAACCCAGGACAGGCACAAGGGGGAGCTGGAAAGCTGGTCGGGCTGGCTGCACACTGGGTGTATTGTCACTGCGGCTGGGCTGGTGTTGAAGCTGGGAAGGCATCCTGGCAATGAGGGAAGGGCTGGCAGGGGGTGGATCAACACTGGCAGGGCAGACTGACCACCACCACCGCCGATGTTCAAGCCCAGTAAGCAGGCATTGGGTGGGTAGAACTCCGTGAGCAGAGGCACTATCCAGCCACGTTTGCGCATGATGGGCTGCACCTGCACATCAGTGGTGCTGGTCACGGGCCACGGTACGCTCAGGGCCTGCTGGGTCATGCTGATACCGACAGTTCGGATTTCACATAACGCATCTCCTAGTAGTATGGGAACCATGCGCTGATCAGTGGTGCCCCCCATGCTGATGCTGCTGTTGTTTCCTCAATGCCGTGCATTTTCTTTCCCACCTGGGCTGCCGCATCCGTCAGGAGACGCTTCGCCTCTGCATCGTTGTGCCAGCCCATGGTTTTTATCTCATGGCACTTGGGTTCCTCTTGCTGCTTTGCCCAGTCCACCACGACCATTCGGCGACTACGCGCTAAGACCGCGTGCGACGAGCTGTCGGGTTTGCACCATGGGGATTTAAACCACGTGCTGTGGTTGAAGTCAGGCCCTCCCAACATGGGGTTGGTAATATGCATGCAAGTACTCTCTCAATACTGCATCTTTTTCGATAGCGTTTGTCACATTGGTAGCTGCAAAGCAATGCGCGTCATCTGACCATCAGCGCAAGCCATTGGAGTCTTTGCTCGCGTACTGCCACATGTGCCCGCGAACAAATCACAGCGGCGAGACGGGTCTCCTTGAGACGGTGAGCCGCATCGCTGCGGCCCCATCTACCTAGCGTAGTGAGCTGGTTGTGTACAAATGGAATGTCCGGCAATTACCCAACGCGATGTCTGCCGGGCGTGCAGGGCACCTAGACGGGGTGATGGAAGCCTATACTCATGTTCGCTTCTCGCCGAATACATCATTAAGGTCGGCGCACACTAAGGTATAACCGGGTTACACCCCCCCTCCTCCACTGTGTCCTCCACTGTGCTGCACCCGTTGCACCTAGAGGAAAAGCGACATGAAATGTTTGTTCTTGACCCCTTGGCGCATTTATTAGAACAAACCGCACGTTAAACAGCCCAGGCCTCTATCAGTTTGACAGCTTTGAAGTTACATCATGTTTTCCAAACAGAATCAGGGCTACGGGGCTGTGGGGTGGCAGTTGAGCTATGAAACTTTGCACGCAGGTGGATGGCATGTAGGGGAGTGTAACTCTCAGAGAAACCGAGTCCTGATTCGGTCAAGGTGTGGAGTTGTGTGTCTGACTGCATGGCCCTGGTCCTGAGATCGGCTAAGGGAGTTGGGGGTCACCGACCAAAGTGAGCTTTTGGCTTATTTGAGTATGAGCGTTTGTAACACTGTCTTAGAGGAGCTCTACCTAGTAAGTAGCATGTTGTAAGTCAAAATGGTCGAGCTGTGGCATCGCCCTCCAGGTATGGGGAAGAGGTGGGCTCAGTGCCACATTCCCGCAACCGCTTTCCGATCCGACTGCTGCCGCCGACGCGCATGCTCATGTTGAGCAGCCTGAGCGACGCGGGCGGTCGCAGCGATGACTGCATGGCCCGTAACGGTTCGAATTTGAATCACTAACTTTGATGCGTTGTTGTGCACGGCCTACTGACTGCATAAATATTCTGGATGGGGGAAAGGTAGCTGGCCGGGTTGGCTACATACTGAGCCAGCTAGCATTAAATTTGGCGCAGCGAGTGCAGAGTTACAGCCGTCCTACTACCAGGGGTCGGTTTACTGCCATTTTTTGAATGTTGGGAGCGCCTGAGTTGAAGGCAAAAAAACAATGCCACTGGCAATTTGCCATCTTGCAGGTTTTTCTGCTCCATTGGCTGCCCATGGAGGTGTACGACCGGCTGTGGCCTCAGCTGGTGGGCCCAGTGCGAGCCATGCTGAGAGAGGCTCTGGCAGATACGAGCGACCCAGCCCCCCTGGCTGAGTTCCTCACTGGGGTCATTACCCTGGTTCCCAAGGCTGGCAAGCCTAGAGACCAGGTGGCGGGGGTACCGCCCCATCACGCTGCTCAACTGCGATGCGGCTGGTGGCCCGGGCCTTAGAGGACAGGCTACAGCTGCCGCTGGACCTGCTGGTGTCTCCTTCCCAGTCAGTTTTCATCCTGGGGAGGGACATCAACGACAGTGTGCAGTTCCACCTAGGCTTGTTGGAGTAGCTCCAACAGCGGCACAGCCCTGCATGGCTTCTGTTGCTGGACCTGGCAGGGGCCTATGACAACGTTTCCTGGGGCCTGCTCTAGGACACGCTAGAGGCCATGGGGTTCAGCCAGCAGGGGCACGTGCGCTGGGCGCAGCTGCTGCACCGGGGGGCCACCAGCCAGGTGCTCGTCAATGGCTACCTCACCGACAGCTTCCCCTTGGCCTCTGGGCTTCTTCAGGGCAGTGGGGCTTCCCCGTTGTACTAGTGTGTGGTGTTGCAACCGCTCGTTAGCTACCTCAGCTCGCTCCAACGGGCGGGTCGCATCACCACCCCCGCTATTCCCACCAGTCTCCTGGCCATGCACGCTGCCACCCTGACCCCCGCGCTTCCCACCAAGGAGTACGCGGACGACCTCACCATCCTGGTGCTGGATCGGGTCAAGGACGGGGAAGTGGTGGTGGAGGCCTTGGAGCGGTTCCGCGCCGCAGGCGGCCCAGCGCTGAGCGTGAGCAAGAGCGTGGCCCTGCCGTGCGTCCAACCAGTGACCGGTCAGGGCGAGCCGGAGGCCCTGGGGGTGGAGGGAGCAGGGTTGGCAAGGGTGGGAGGGGAGGGAGGGGGAAGGGGAGAAGCTAAGGAAGGGGAGAGGGAAAGGGTAGAGGCGGGGGCAGGGGCAGGGGCAGGGGCAGGGGCAGGGGCAGGGGCAGGGGCAGGGGCAGGGGCAGGGGCAGGGGCAGGGGCAGGGGCAGGGGCAGGGGCAGGGGCAGGGGCAGGGGCAGGGGCAGGGGCAGGGGCAGGGGCAGGGGCAGGGGCAGGGGCAGGGGCAGGGGCAGGGGCAGGGGCAGGGGCAGGGGCAGGGGCAGGGGCAGGGGCAGGGGCAGGGGCAGGGGCAGGGGCAGGGGCAGGGGCAGGGGCAGGGGCAGGGGCAGGGGCAGGGGCAGGGGCAGGGGCAGGGGCAGGGGCAGGGGCAGGGGCAGGGGCAGGGGCAGGGGCAGGGGCAGGGGCAGGGGCAGGGGCAGGGGCAGGGGCAGGGGCAGGGGCAGGGGCAGGGGCAGGGGCAGGGGCAGGGGCAGGGGCAGGGGCAGGGGCAGGGGCAGGGGCAGGGGCAGGGGCAGGGGCAGGGGCAGGGGCAGGGGCAGGGGCAGGGGCAGGGGCAGGGGCAGGGGCAGGGGCAGGGGCAGGGGCAGGGGCAGGGGCAGGGGCAGGGGCAGGGGCAGGGGCAGGGGCAGGGGCAGGGGCAGGGGCAGGGGCAGGGGCAGGGGCAGGGGCAGGGGCAGGGGCAGGGGCAGGGGCAGGGGCAGGGGCAGGGGCAGGGGCAGGGGCAGGGGCAGGGGCAGGGGCAGGGGCAGGGGCAGGGGCAGGGGCAGGGGCAGGGGCAGGGGCAGGGGCAGGGGCAGGGGCAGGGGCAGGGGCAGGGGCAGGGGCAGGGGCAGGGGCAGGGGCAGGGGCAGGGGCAGGGGCAGGGGCAGGGGCAGGGGCAGGGGCAGGGGCAGGGGCAGGGGCAGGGGCAGGGGCAGGGGCAGGGGCAGGGGCAGGGGCAGGGGCAGGGGCAGGGGCAGGGGCAGGGGCAGGGGCAGGGGCAGGGGCAGGGGCAGGGGCAGGGGCAGGGGCAGGGGCAGGGGCAGGGGCAGGGGCAGGGGCAGGGGCAGGGGCAGGGGCAGGGGCAGGGGCAGGGGCAGGGGCAGGGGCAGGGGCAGGGGCAGGGGCAGGGGCAGGGGCAGGGGCAGGGGCAGGGGCAAGGGCAGGGGCAGGGGCAGTGGGGGTCATCCGCGCCGCGCCGCCGGGGTTGGTGGTGCGCCACCTGGGGGTCCCCCTAGGGGCGACCTCTTACGCTGCCACAGGAGAGGCCGCCTATGGTGGTGCAGCAGCTGCCATCACGGCGGCCTCCCTCCCTTGGCAGCCCCTGGGCCTCAACCTGCTTGGTAGGGTACAGGTGGCTCAGCAGTGCCTGGCCAGTAAGGTCATCTACCAAATGGCCGCCGTGCAACCTCCCACAGCCGTGGCGCAGGCCATGGCCCTTGCCATCAAACGCTTTGTTGTTGCGTCAGACCTTCCCCAGGAGCGCAGCCCCAACAGCAACTCCCTGTACCCTAGCGAGGCCATTTGCGTGATGCCCCGGCGGGAGGGAGGGGTGGGGCTCCTAGACCTGGGGGTCATCAGCACAACCATGCGGGCGAAGATGTTGGCACAGCTTTGGTCGCCCCGGGTGCGCCCTTGGCAACCCCTTACCCACAGCCTTTTGGCAGATCCCAGCCACGGCCTCAGCACTTGGGTCATCACAGACCCCAGCGCCCCTCCCTTGCTCACGTGGCCGCCTTGGCCCAACTCCAAAAAACCATTGCCACTGACAATTTGCCATCTTACAGGTTTTTCTATTCCATAGGTTAGGGTGCTCTGTCCGAGGCGTTGGATGTTATTGCACCGCAGGCTGACACCGGGAATCCCAGCCAATGAGCAAAGTCGAGCTTGTTGCCGTCCAACCTCATCCTGATACCCCTGCTTCCCTGCCTGCTGCAGCTGCTTATAATCTTGCTAGGCAGCATCCTGCCGGCTCTGACGCCGCCTCTGACGCCGCGGCACCCAGGCCGGCTCCCGCTACCGCGCCAGGCCTCCATTTCGTCCTTCATGATCACCAGGTCTACGATGGGCGCGTCTTATACTGGGCCCACCCTGCGGGAGTAGGCGCCACTCGAATACTTCTCCATCCCAAGGCCGTCATATGTGATAAGGGCCCATTATCAGGTGAAAAGGGCACCACTCGACGTCGCTTAGATTCCGTTACATACGTTGCTTGCAGCCGTTGATCTTACATATGTGTGCCATGTGTCTTACCGCATGTAGCAGCAGGCCGTATCCTGGCACTGGGCTATGGGGCAGCTGGATTCATTGGCCATAGGTAACCATGAAGTTCATAATAACTCACCGACTTGCACTTTTGTTCACGTTTGCTTCACCGCAAAGTACCAAGTCAACCGGCAGACGTGATGGCCGCCAACGGCAAGCCTTGTCACAATGTGCACCAGGACATTGAGTCTGTGCTATTCTCGGCCGAACAAATCCGCGACAAGGTAGACGAGCTGGGCAGGTGATTGTCGTGGCAATGTTGCGCAAGCTCGTGTGCGAGGGTCCGAGAAGGCGGTCAAACTGAGTCTAGGGCTGCTTTTCAACGTGCAGGTTAGTCGTTAATGAGTACCACGATAAGCAGCCAGTGATTATGCCGGTCAGTGGATACTGCTTTCGCTTTGTGTGCGCCGACATGGTCGTTTGACTCTTCTAATTCCCATCACAATCACAACAGTGGTGTTCCAGCAACATTAAAGCTATCACAGTATGTTGACTGTCCCCTGTGTTTAGATTCTGAAAGGGGGCTTCATCGTGGCAGCTGATCTTGTGAGAGCTCTGCATCCATGTCCTGAGGGCATGGTCATTGACTTCATCCAGGTGCGGTGCTTGCTCTTGTTCCAAACACTATTCAGGCAGCAGTTGAGCAGCTGGTCACCCGTATACAATGCTAGCTTGTGTGTGTCTGTGTGTGCAATAGCAGCCTGGGTCACCTCTTGACACCTGCTTCAGGCAAGCTCATATGGTGCTGGCACAGAGACCTCAGGTCGTGTGGAGGTGGCCTTTGACGCAGCGGCTGTGAAGAACCGACACGTATTGCTGGTGGACGACTTGGTGTGTGGATGGCGTGATGTCAGGCACCTTTGCCAGTGTGCTTTGCAGGGTTGCAATTCATTGCTTCCCTGCTTCATGGGGTTGGCTGAGTCACAGGTTGCTTTGTGAATCATGAAAAGGAAGTGATGAGTACTGGGGGCAACTGTGAGCAGAAGGTTGCTGCAACCGATGTATACAGTGACAGCAGTTGGGGTGTGGCTGCTGTCGGCAGGCACATGGTTAGGTTGTGCCCACCATGGCAGGTGAAGTGTGACGTTTGGCGCTAAGAATGCTGATTGCAGTGTGACTCTGGCCTCACTCTCCAAGAAGTGACACGGCATGTGAGGGAAGCCGGAGCTGCAAGCATCAAGTGCGTATTGTTGGTGCTGCATCTCAGCCCGTCATTGCCTTCTAGCTAGAGTCCAGGGACAGCTACCTTAGGCACGGCAGTTTAGGAACGATGTGTAGGCCAGGCATGAGCGCAATGGTCCCTTCACTTTGCCAAGAAGGATGCATCTTTGGCAAGGCCTGCTGTTGCCAGTGTGCCCCACAGCCGCTATTGACCTGGCTGCAGGTCCTTGGTGCTACTGGACAAAAAGGAACGGCGCAAGGTGGACTATGTCCCTGACTTCGTTGGCTTTGATGTGGGTGCTGGCTGGGTCACACTGGACCTCAGTGCGCCCACACCTGCCTGGCAGCTGCCTGGCAACTGCTTTTCATGGGGCTGACATCATGGCGACAGTGATGTGTGCTGGTGTGATGTGCCTCTCGCTTGCAGTGTCCCAACAAGTGGATCGTTGGCCATGGTATGGACACGGCCCAGATCTATCGCTCCTTACCCTACATTGGTGTTTTACGCCCAGAGGTGCAGGCCAAATACGTTACCAAGAAGTAGTGGGCGGGCGCTCGCCCTCCTTTCAGCACTGCTGCCCCTTCTGACTGTAGCATTGGTTGGATGCCTGTATCCTACGGCGTGGGTCAGCCCTCCTGCCTGCACTGCCCTGCTGGTCATGGGCAGGATTCCCACCCTGTCTTCCAAGCCGGCAGCTGCTTAATGACTTTTGACTGGTAGGGCAATGGTGGGGGCAGGGAGGGGTCCATACCGTCCTTGAGTCAGGCACCTGCTTTGGGTCATGAACCCACACCCTCACAGCGGTGGTATATACAAATTGCCGGGTTGGGGATCTTAGTAGATTTTCAGCAGCACCCTAGTAAGAGTAGAATATCAGATGTCATCTTGGTCTGTGTAGGAGGCTCAGCAAGCAGGCTGAGGGGGACTGGGCCGTGGGTAGGGAGTGCAGTGCAGGCAGAGCAGGTGTGGCTGACTAGCCTTCCCTTGACAATTCTCGGGTTAGTAGGTAGAGGCATGGTTGTGTGATGATGGTTTACACTGCTGCCGCCGTCAGTCGGCAGGCTGCTTGGGAGGCATGGTTGTAAGCCAGTGTGCCAGGAGGCATGGTTGTAAGCCACTGTAACCCAGCCTCATCAGCGCAGCAGCTGCCTGCCACCCCACACCTGGCACCTCATTGAAGGGCTTCTATGCCCACATGGCGCCCACGGAGGGCACCTGGGATGCGGTGCGGGGCGAGCACTTGATACCCATGTGGGCCTGGCAGCGGCTGGATCTGTGTGACGCAAGGCTGAGCAGGCAGCCGAGCCCACCCACCCCACCAATGGCAAAGGCTACCAAAGCCAAGCCAGCACCACAGCCAGGCAGGTGGGTAGACAGGGAATGCAACGCAGCGCAGAACATGCAGCGCATTGGGGAGAGTAGGTGGCGCCCGCTGGACCTGTGCTACTGGCTAGACCAGGCAGCTCTGCCCGCCAAGGGCAAGGAGTACCCTGGCCTGGGTTGTAAGCGGCTGCGGCACCGGGCCCCCAAGGCCCAGTAGCAGCAGCCTGCTGGGGCACAGTAGTGTGTGTCCCCTTTCTTAAGCTGCCATCAGCTCACAATCAGTGCATGCAGGTCATGCCGGCTTTAGACCAGAGCCTTGTAACAGTGGTCAGGCAATGGTGTAGGTGGCGCCCGTGCCATACGCATGGGAACATAACTCCACACAGCTCCTTAACACCATTCTGAGTGGTCCCGCTAGTGGTCCCTAGTGATCCCTAGTGGTCTGACTCAGGGTGGGGACCCTAGTGAGGGACGAGGGGCTGCCAAGCCAACTGCTTAAAGAGATAAAAAGACTACGCCCTCGCCGTCAGGAGTGCATTACGGGAGGAGAGTAGCCTCGGGGCGTGCCCTTGCTACCCTCCCAACGGTACCAACAGCCTCACAGTCTGTTGAGCCTCAGCAAGGCTGGCAAGGGCAAGGGCAACCCACGCTAGCCGCCTGGCAGGTGGCTGGGCAGGGATTGGGCCTGCAGCGCATTGGGGAGAGTAGGCGGTGCCCCCTGGAGCTGTGCTGGTGGCCTGGCCTGAAGGCTCTGTGCCGCCCAGGCACCAAGGCGTACAAGCCGCTGAACACGCGACCAGTCCCCATGCTAAATAGCGGATGGTGGCTGCTGTAACGCACACTGCTGCTCTCTGAAGCAGGCATAAGGCCATCAGCTATAGGCTGCTTGCTCATCATCCAGCGAATCCAGTAAATGCACCCATTCAACTTGGTGGGAAACCCCAGCAGATCTGCTAGGCCTTGTGGCCTTAGGGCCAGGCACCCACACCCTACCCGGTGGTCAACATGCCAGCAGCGCCCAATGCACTCCTTTCACATTGTGTGAAGGCCCAAGAGCCCGTAAGGCCCTGTGGCCTTGGGACCATGAACCTGGTCTACGGCCTAACGGCCCAACGGTAAAAAGTAATGAGAACACAGCTGGTATAAAGTGGTGTTCAGTTTGAGTGCCTATCACTAATAGCATCTTCAGCACAAGTCCTTCTGCTACCGTACTCTCCCTTTTGATTCGCGAGGCCCCGGAAAATAAAATTAAATACTCTTTCCCGACCCCCAAAAAAGATTGTTTACCTCTTTCCCGATGCAAAAAGTGCAGCAAAACACAGTTTTGCGGGTGTGGGTGTGCTTATAAATAATCTAGACAACTATTCCTCGTATAACATGTCAATCCTCCGTGATTCACACACTGCTTGCACAGCCACCCGGTCACCAAGTCAAAGTTACCACCTGGACATTGCACTAGATAGGGCACTAAACCTCCCCCGTGCATATATGGTCTCTATGCTCCTGTGCCATACCTCTTCAATCTCCTCTGAACACTTAATGTGTGCCCAAGCAGTCACCCATGCCGTAGCCCACCCATGCCGTAGGTTGACTTGGTGGGGCCAGCCTCCCTCGCTGCTGCCCCAGCCTGGCCGACCTCCCCAACAGCTGCCCTCATGCTGCCAGCCACCCCGGCTGATAAGTTGCTAACTACTCACCCCTCGCTGCTGGCACCGCTATCGTCGTCGCCGCTGCTATTGATGGCGCTGCTAGTGTTGGCGCTACTGTTGTTGGCGCTGCTGCTAGTGAAGCACACCAACCGTGCCTACTTGCGTGTGGGAGTGGGCATGGCTTGTGCTATTGGTGCTGGCTTAGGCTTGTTAATTTGGTTTAGGGTTATTGTGAGGGTTAGGGTTATATTTAGAAAGCCCTTTGATGGAGCATTTCATCGCCTGGCGTACCAGATTTTCGGCTGCGTCGCCGGCACAGATGCCACGGACCACAAAACGGTCCATCGCAGCATCTTCTACGCAACTCAGATAATTATTTGACCACTTCGCGATTCGGTAAAAAATCACATTGTTTACTCGTTCGCGACTTCGCGAGGCCAAAAAAACGATTCGCGGACGCGAATCAAAAGGGAGAGTACGGTAAGCATGTTTTGTACGAATAAACAGACGCATGCAAACTGAAGCAGGAAAGGGCCATGCAATGTTGATCAACATCGTAACGGACCACTTCGCTGGTGCCGCAGGCTGTATGTTGCCTAGGGGTGCACTTGCAGTACTGCTCATGTACTTAGGCGGTTTCCTCCATTTCGCGCTCTCGGAGCGCCGCAGCGATGACATTGGCGACAGCGTGGTGCTGCAGGCCTGCTTGGCCATGTTCGCCCAGCAGCTCTTGAACATGCCAATGAACGCAAGCAGCCAGCAGCAACACATCGTGGCAGAACTGCTCTCAGTCGGTAGAACCTGCTTCAGAGCGAATATGACCACGCTAATCCGGGTGCGGTGTGCACACCCGAAAAACTCAGTTATCGAGCCTGTTGCACGACCCAGCCGGTGACATCCTTGTGCCTTGCAATGCTAGATTTTCAACTGGACACACTGCAATATACTTGCATCAGCGAGCGGTTTCAGGCCACCTGCATCTAAGAACACAACAACATCTACATACGTGCAGCAGCTGTGACTGTCCTGTATTGCTGAGGGTCTGGACTCGGACCATCCACGCAGCACGAATCTTCCAGTTGTTATGTTGCCTACCTTCTTGTCGTCTAAATCTCCATGCCTTGCCCTTGTGCTAACACCTGTATGAAAGGCCTGGCTATCTAACTGATGTCATTATCCTGTTGCTTACAGCCTATCCGTGTGCTGGCGCCGACATTAAAGAGCTTCCCCGTCTGGCAGCAGCGGGCTACAGAGTACCAGGCCTTGACAGGCATACCTGTTGTCTTGGAAGGCGTCCCCTTCTCCTCCGCAGGGCCCGAGGTCATCTTGGAGCTGCAAAGCAGCCCTCTCCGGGATGGCTGGATCTTAGCACCTGAAATCACAGGTGACCACGTGTCTTTGGTACTGGTACGACAGCTAGACAGGTGTGTACTCACAGATAGGTGGTGGGAGCAGGCCGCGACCCCGGCAGAAGCTCCTCCCTTGATGCACGCTGTTGTACACGCCGAAGTCTTCTTCTTCTCCTTTTTCTTTTTCTTTCTTTTCTTCTTGTATCTACGGCTGGGCATCCACCATAGGGTTCAGGGGGAGCACACCAGCTGAGTCCCCACTTGTGCAGCATCACTTGTTTTGCTTAGCTCCCGCCCTTGACTGTGAATGAGGAGAGTGGTCTGGCCGCGTCTTGCAGGCACGGTGGCGCTGTACGAGGGCTTTGCGGACCTGGGCCCCCTCATCCGCCAGGTGCCTGAGTCCATGATGCACTACAACGACTTCCTGCCCTTCTACCGCCTGGTGTCAGGCGTCTACAACAAGAAGATCATTGGCCTGCCCATGGATGGTGACAACTTCCTGCTCTACTACAGGCAAGCTCAGCGAGTAGCAGCCTGCAGCCCAGCAGCTCTGTGTGAGCCACCCTGCAAGCCATGCCATAACACATGGGGAATGAAGACCAACAATGCTTCAGCAGCAGAAGGATGTGCTCGCCATCACAGACGCAGCATGACACGAGGCTGCTGCCTCCTGCGTGTTGGCCTGCAGGCTTGACCTGTTCCAGCGTTACCAGCTGGACGTGCCCCAGACCTGGTCTGACCTGCTGGACATGGCCCGCCTCATGAACGGCACCGACACTGACGGGGACGGCAGGCCTGACCTGTTTGGGGCCTGCCTGGACATGATGCCGCGTGAGGCAGCCGCACTGCTTGCTGTCATGTTAGACTGAGCAAGTATGCACTTAGCTAGCAGAGAGCAGCCGGTGCAGTCTAACAACAGCTTTCATGCTGCCAGAGGACAACTCTCAGCAGGATTTTGCATTTATGTCTGCAGAGTGCAAGATCAGCTTCTATGTCGCCGGCATAGCCGCCTCCTACGTTCAGAACAATGGCACCCAGAGCGGCTTCTGGTTTGACCCTGACTCTGATGGCAGCCTCATGCGCCCCCTGGTGAGTGCAAATGTGTTGCCTGGTTGCAGCAGGGAAGCCAGGCGCCTGGTGGTGTGGGATGCAGCACAATCTTTGGATTGCGAGGTGGGCAAGGTGTACAGCGTTTAGTTACAGCAGTTGTTAGGTACTTCAGCATCCTGATGCCCACTGCTGTGCAAGAAGGGTTTTGCTAAGCCAGCACTTGCGGCACGAGACAGTCTGATACCTGGACATGCAAGTCCAGCCTCTTGTTCTGCCTCTTGAGTTGCGAGGTAGGTGCAACAGTGTTATGCTCAATGTCACCAGCTGGTTTTCATGCCTTTGCAGATGGGCAACACTGAAGCCATGCGAGCTGTGCTCCAGCTGCTGCTGGACCTGCAGCCCTACATGCCCAGGGACCTTACCTGTGCGGATTCCCACCCTGTCTTCCAAGCCGGCAGCTGCTTGATGACTTTTGACTGGTAAGGCCTTTGGAAGTGCCCTTTGGGAGTGCCCTTTGGGAGTGCCCTCTGGGAGTGCCCTTTGGGAGAGCCTCCTGGGTATAAGTAGTAGGTATCAGCAGGTGTTAGTAGATATGCGCCTAGTGGCGCAATGCCTCCGAGGAAGCGGCCCAGTGCCGCGGAGCAAGAGCCGCATCCGATTGAATCGAATTGCCATGCGATGGGAACTCCACACAGACAAAACACTGTTTTGTAGTGGTTCACAATTAGTGTGTGCGACTGCAATGAAGGCTCAAGGTTGAGGGCCTAGGTGCTGGTAAGGCAATCAGTGTAATAATGGAAAGCAGGCAATGGAGGCCCTGGAGGCTAGGGGGCCAGTGTGCTGGTGACTGGTTGCAGGTGGATGGGGCAGTGCCTCATGCCTGATGAACTGTGTGACTTATCAGAGCCACTGCTGCTGCTGCTGCTGCTGCTGCTGCTGCTGCTGCTGCTGCTGCTGTGCTGCTGCTGCCAATGCTGCTGCTGCCATTGATGCTGCTTCTGGCGATGGTGAGGAATTTGCGGCATGGTGGCGATGGTGTGTATAGGGCCTCTGATCAGAACTCGTATGCCAGCCTGCTCTGCTTACCGACTCACATGCGCAATTCCACCACCCACAGACCAGCCTGTTGACATGCCTGATTGCCCTGAGTGTGTACTGCACCTGTGCCACAAGATGATACCCCATGTCTCCCAGCTATCTTTTTATCAGGGCTCTGACCTGATGAGTTGTCTCCGACACAAACAGTACTGGCATGTTGCAGGGGTGGCGTGTTCAGAGCTACCCGCAGCTCCAACATCAGCCGGCCTGGCATGTTGGGCATCGCACCCCTGCCCGGCTCCACCCAGATCCTGGACCGCACCACCCTCAAGCTGGTCAACTGCACCCCAGCCCTGTGCCCCATGGCCCAACCCTACCGCACCACACGCGTAGCGCCCAACGTAAGAATCCCTATGGTGCTTCACACCACTGTGCCGGTGGGAGGCAGGTGTCTCTGTCCCTGATCACAATCAGTACACGTCCCTAGGTGCTTCTGTCCCTATCCACATACTCATTATGTGCCCTTGCTTACGTAAAGAGTTGCTGTGGTGCTGAGCACCACTGTGCCTGTGGTGGGGGCGTGTCTTCTGCACATGTTGTGCTCTGTGTTTTGCTGTGCTTGCTTGTGGCAGGCCATGTGCTGTGGGATAGGGTGTGTATGGGTGTGAGTGTGTGACTGTGTGTGTGACTGTCTGTGTTTGTCCCTACTCACAGTTGCAGCACCCATGCCTGTGAATGTCAACACCTTGGCCTCTGTTTGTCGTCAGGACTGGAGGTCTGCAGCCACCCTCCTGTGCCATGAGTTGCAGGTCACACGTACACTGCCAGGCGCCTGGGTCAACACTGCTCCCTTCGCTGCCTTTGGTGGTTGGACAGCCGGCGTGGCTGCCTCCTCCCCGCCTGAGGTGCAGCTGGCCACCCTCAACTTCTTTGCCTATCTTACAAGGTCAGTGAGTCCAGGCAGCAGTGAACCAGTCCAGGACAGAGTCCCTGACAACACCTATAGACTGAGTCCGACTCATCAGGGACACTACACAGAGTGTTGACCAGAGCAGCACACGCAGCCCTGGTATACCCGTCTCTGCTTCAATCTCTGTGTTACATCCCCATTGGGTCCACAATCGGTGGTGGCGATGACTGCACCCTCTTGCCCTGCCTGCAGCCCCCGAAACAGCTGGGAGGACGTGCTGAACCCTGTGGGGGCTGTGGATCCCTTTCGGCAGCAGCACTTGGACCCAGCCAGTGGGTGGTGTCCTACACCCCACAACTTGTCGTGAGAGGCAGGGATGCCTGCAAAAGTACTGCCACACGGTTGGCTGGGGCGCACGGGGAGGAGGGGGAGGAGGGCCTGGGGCTGGATCAGCGGTCGGCAGCCCTGGGGTAGCCGGCCGCCTAGGGATGACTTAGGGACTACTCCCTACTCTTGCCCAAACCCCGCATGTCCATGCTGGCTGCGTTCCTGGTGCTGCACCTTTCCACCGCCACTGGTGTCAGCACCCACATGGTAGCACACACTTGTTTCATTGCGCTATGCACACACACATACAACATACTGCTGCATTGCCGGCCAGGACTGCATAACAGGGCAGGAGACTGTGAGTATGCTTGTCAAGGCAAGGGCGACAGGCACACGTCATGTGTTGATGATGACACCCTGTGCACGCACTGCTGCAGACATCGACCGCTGGACCGCTGCGGGCTTTGATGCCAGCAGCACCCTGCAGTACCTGTTCGCCCTGCGTGCCGCCATGTCCAGCCCAAACCTTGCCCTGGACACCCGCCTGGCCTATAGCCTGAAGCACAGCGAAGACAAGAACTACCGCCAACTGCTCGAGGCGGCCTATCTAGCAGCCTCCACAGCCAAGGGCAACCTCACCAACACCCTGAAAGTGAGGGCAGGGGCGAGTGGACGAAATGGCTGTGTGTGCGGCTAGAGGCATTGCAGCAGACCGGCTGACAGCTGTAGATACAAGCTCAGTCGGGGTGGTGACTGGCTCGCAGATGTGGTTGCAGCCCTTGCAGCTGGGTTGATGCACATGATGTGCTGCAGGCAACTGAGGAGAACTTCCTGCAGCTTGAGAAGGATGCGGTGCAGCTGCTCACCACGGCTGACCCCTTGGTGTGTTGGACGCAGGGTGCACAATGCTGCAGCATACTGCACAGTTTCCATCATGCTGTATGGCTGAGGTGCTGCACGCAGTTTAGTGCTGCGTCATCCACCACAAGCCGCCATTTTGCACAGACTCGAGAAAGTTCAGCACCCACTCAGCACCTTCCTCATCAAACGGGAGAGTCACAGAACTCACACATTAGGGGCGGTATTTAGCTGGCCCGGGTAAACTCCACAAGTCGCCGATCGCTACAGACTCGAGCAAGCTTAGCACCACTTGGCATCCCAGCAATAACTTCAGCGGGCAGCATGTGCGCCCGCAAAGGGAGCGTCATAGGATCCACATGCAAAGAGTGGTATTATGGCTGGTCTGGGTAAGCTCAATGAATACCAATCATGAGCCACTGACACTTGCAACACGCGAGGGCACAGTCTACAGACCCTATAGTCTCAGTCCACCATACACACCAGCACACCAGCAGCCGGGTGCTGCCAGACGTGGTCTTGAGCTCCATGTATATGGGGTCAAAGACGCCCCAGCCACTGAACTCACACTGACCTGCTGATGAACTGAGACTGGCAGGTGCGGCAACACAGGCTAGCAGCAGCATCAACTCCATGACTCATCGTGGTGTGCGCCTTGCAGGAGTTGAGGCAACAGTACTGGTACCTGTTGGGCCGAGTAGCTTCTGTCTTCGCCCCTCCTTCACCTCTGCCTCAAGCCCAGTCACCAGGCATCAGCAGGGACAGGGTGACCATCATAGCAGTGTGCCTCGTCGCGGGCCTTCTCCTGCTGCTGGGCCTGGGGCTGCTGGCATGGCAGCGAGTGGTGTGGTTGCGGCGCAATCACCGCTCCGCCCTGGGCAAGCTGCTGCCACCAGGGGCTGGACCAGACACCACCCTGGTCCTCACGGATGTCCAGGTGCGGTCAATGGAGGCATGGGTGCAGCTGCAGGTGGTGTTGTGTGAGGCAGCTTGAATGGCCACATGCCGTGGTGGTGGCTGTGTGGCAGCCGTTGGTTTAAGGTTAGGGTTACCCTAAGCCTCAGCCTAACCCATAGTAGCTGTCGTAGTAGCTCTAGTAGTGAGTCGATCTTAATGAGGAGGCCCTTAATTCTATTGAAAAGGCCGTGTTAGGGTATTGCTCTACTCTCACCTGCAGTTTATGAAGTGTATGGCGCCCTAAGTGACCTGACTGCTTGGCTGCATCAACCTGCAGGACTCCACCACCTTGTATGAGAGCCTGCCTGTTGAGGTCATGGACGCCTGCATGCGCATAGCAGAGCGCATCATCCGCGACCTGCTGGCAGCACACCAGGGCTAGTGAGTGGGCAGGAGGCAGGAAGCCCGGCAGAGAGCAAGAGTGTGACCGTGTTGCTGCAAGCCATGGGCCCGCCTTTGCAGCCCGCATGGCCTAGATGTGCATGGTGGAGCGGGAGCTGTGCCGTACTGGCCCTGTGGTGGCAGGGCAGGCAGTCAAGATGCCACACAGGCCTGTAGTGGGAGTGTGATTGGCCTGGAGCAGTGTGACCTGGGCAGCAGTGGGAGACATCCCTGCTTGCACAGCTATGAAGTGTATGGAGCAAGCTTGCACATTGACTTAGAAGGCTCCTGCCATGCTGCTGCAGTGAGAGCGCCACTGAGGGGGACGCCTTCCTGTGCGCCTTCCACTCACCCCTGGACGCGGTGCTGTTCTGCCTCAAGTGAGGGTCCAGGGCTGCATGACAGCAGCCCCATGCAGCAGGGCAGGTCACAGCGCCTAGCCAGAGCCCCTGACATCCTCCGCTGCTGCTGCCCCTGGTGTGTGCTGCAGGCTGCAGGATGCGCTGCTGCACGCCACCTGGCCCCAGGAGCTGCTGCACTGCTCAGGCGTGCCCTGTTGCCACCTTGTCACGGTCAGCCTGAGCCCTCACTTCAACAAGATTGTTCAGGTCAGTCAAGACAGCTGTGACGCCCCACTCATGTAACCTGCACTCACAACTCTCTGCTGCTCATCACACTTGCATTTTGCAATCCACTAAGCCACAGCTTCACCCTCTCTCTTGCATGCTGGCAGGATTCTTTGGCGTAGCGAGCATTGGCACCAGGGGAGGCTGCTTTGCTTTGCTTTTGCTATCAGCTTTCAATCAGTGCATGTTTTGTCATGCCAACTCTACGGTGTAGCCCTGTCACAGGGGTCAGGCAATGCTGTAGGTGGTAGGCGACCGTGACCATGTATATGCCATGTATAGGCCATGAGCATGCCATGCGATGGGAACTCCACACAGATAGAACACTGTTTTGTAGTGGTTCACAATTAGTGTGTTTGACTGCAATGAAGGCTCAAGGTTGAGGGCCAAGGTGCTGGCAGGGTATCTTTTTAAAAAACTAGGTTGTGTGTTTGGTTGTTTCTAGGTCTTGGGTCCACCACTACTTCCCAAGCTGCCCGCGCCCCAGTCCAGCAGCGATCCAGATGCACAGCAACCGTTATTCAGGTATTGGCAGAGATCACGTTCATTGATGTGTGCGCAAGAACATGCCCTGCATTGTTGGTCTCACAGGTCCCTCACTAGGATTTGAGTTGTCACACATGCCACACATCATGGCTTGCCTGTTATGCATGGCAATCTGGCTAGTAGCTCGCCATGTGGTATCTGGGATGTGAACACAAACAAGGCACTGAACGGCGACTTGTCGCCATGCATGCTATTTGAACAAACAACGTGACCAGCTCAGGATCCTGATGTGGTGTGCACCCCACAGTGTTCAAACATCTCATCTTCTTCGCCATTGTTGTAGATACACTCATGCAGAGACAGATGGCCCCCCTGCTGTTGTGTTGTCTAATGCCTTCCCGCCTGCCTGCCTGTTGGCTTCACATCAAGCTGATATTCACTTGTTGGACCTGTCTGACCTGTTGGGCCTGTTGGTGCCTGCTCCTTCCAGTGATGGTCTGGAGGCTGGAGCACAGGGCTCGAAGCCTGCCCACCTTCCTTCTGCCTTCCTCGGCTCATCCCAGCCCCGCGACTCCATGACAGCCGCCGCAGCACAGGCCATGGATGTCGCCACCATCACTGCTGGCAAGGCTATCGCGTCCCTTCTGTTCCACCCCTGGATGAGGCAGCCCCAGAAGCTGGCCCAGGAGCCACCGCCCCTTCTGTACACCCCTGAAGACTGGCTGGCCCGATCAGGGGCTTTGACACAAGACCTGGGCACGGCCTATTCTGCGGCAGACACAACTACGTCCAGCCAAGCTGTGGTAGCTCTAGGTGAGGCGGGCAGCATGGCCAGCAGGAGCAGCAGTCGGCCACATACCCCAGTGACCAGCCTGGAGCTGGCCATGGAGACCATGCCAGGCCCGGTGGACTCAGACCGGCTGTCAAGCCGCTCCAGCATCAGTCGCAACCCCAAATCTGGCATTCTGTGCCCCACAGCTGCACCCACCACATTGATCACAGCCCTGCAACAGGCTATGAAAATCTCTCTGTCACCTGTTGCTGAGCTCATTTACATTGAGGGGCAGCAGCAGCAGCATCGGACCATCACTAGCCAGGAGCCCAGCCACTGCCTGGTGTTCAGCGGGCTGCGCATCAGGTGTGGGGTGCACACTGGCGTGGCCAGCGCCCAGGACGTGAGCTACAACACCTCCTCTGCCCGCATGCAGTACAGCGGCGCACCCCAGGCCCTGGCCCGGGCCGTGTGCGATGCAGCCCAGGGCGCCCAGATCCTGCTGAGCCAGGCCTGCTTTGCCGCCCTGCCCCAGCAACAGCTGCGTGATGCAGTGTCCCTGGCCTTTCCCATTCCTAGAGCGAGCTCCATCTCTGTCAAGGGTGGCAGGGCTGGGGTGGTTCATGGCACAGAGGTTGATGCAGTGGGATATGTGGACGTCCAGCACCTCCCTCATCGTTCCTTGGACGTACAGCGCGGCAGCAGGACCACCACAGGGTGCAGTGACTGTGGCAACAGCAGTGTGCTGTACAGTGTCGCCAGCCAAGCGTCAGCAGCAGCTCGTATCACTAATCCTGGGACGCTGGCTGTCAGTGTTGACTGTGAGATGGCTGGTGGCTCATCCACCAACTCCACGCCCAGGCCATCCAAACCAGGGAATGCCATCCCTGTCCCTGTGCAAAGGGCAAAGGATAGGCAGGCTGGGGCAGTCAGGGGTGGGGCTGGCAGCCAGCACCCCAAAGCTCCCCCCTTGTTGATGTGGCACATGGGGGAGTATGTGCTCAAGGTCGGCAGTGCGGCTGTTGCTAGGACAACTGCAACTGATGGCATGTTCACGACAACACCAGGAAACCAGAATGACACCCCTCCTACTGACCATTGGACACAATTAGGTTCTTCAGATGCAATCATGGGCAGCTTGCGAGATTGGCGGCAACAGGTGGCAGAGTGTCCATCAAGCAGTATCGCAGCAGGTGCCCTCCCTCAGCCTCTAAGGCAGGCCCTGCCCCAGCGGCCAGAGCTGCCCAGCAGGGGTGCTGTACGGCGCAGCTCCCTGGCCCTTGTGGCAGCTGAGCACTGCATGAGCCCGGAGGCAGCGGAGGCGCTGCACAGCAAGCCTGGCCAGCAGGTGCACAGCCTGTACAGCGTGCTGCCCGCGGGGCTGGCGCCACGCCTGGTGCTGCTGGGGGCCCCACGCGCTGTCAGGCAGACGGTGAGGCGGGAGGGGAGGCTGGGGCTGGCGCTGCAGGGCCTCAGACTGGTTGCACCCCTTGCCTGCCTGCCCGCTCACCTGACCTCTGTGGTGCTCTAGGATGGCTACTCAATCCAGGCCTGGCTGGGCCCCAACCCGCCAACCTGCTTTACTGTGCACTCCCAGAGTAGCAGCTGGCCTATTGCTCTCCACATCATGACCCAGAGGACTGCGGCGGCCTCATCAGTGTGCTGGCCTGCTGCGCCCCTCAGGTGCCTGGCGCCCTGTCCGCCCCCTATGGCAGCGCGTGCGTGTGCTTCCTATACGTGGTGGGCCTGGCTGAGCTGCTGGCCTGGGACCCCCAGGAGGCTGCCAGCGCCCTGGCCCTGTTCTCTGCGCTCATCAAGCAGCAGCTCATGGCCTGGAATGGATACCTGGTGGGTCAGCAGCAGGAGGGACCTCGCCAGCCCTGTTGCTGCCTGCCTGCTTGCCAGCTGTTGCTGAGGGGCTGTGTTGGCCAACAGCATGAGGGCTGTGCTGCCTGTGGCTGCTGCTGCAGGTGGAGCATGTGGATGGCTTTGTGCTGGCCGCCTTTGCCTGCCCTGTCTCTGCGCTGCGCTGGGCATGCATCTGCCAGGAGCACCTAAAGCAGCTGCCCTGGTCAGACAGGCTGCTGGCGCACCCCCTGGCTGAGTCACTCATCACGGCAGAGATGGGCAGCAACGGGGAGGCTCGCCAGACGCTGGTGTACCGTGGCCTGCGCATCAAGGTGGGCTGCAATTGCCTGCCTCACTGCTGGTTGCCTGGGTGTACGTCTGATGTATATCAAGACAGTGAGTATTGTATCAAAGCAACTAAGCTAATGCTTGCATCAGACGTCCTGGAACATCAACTATATGAGATCATGGCTGGTTAACCAACCGACACACCACATCACCCACCGTGGGCATCACCCAGGCACACCGTGATGGCTTCATGGTATAGGAATCTGCCACACTGTGCGTTACACTGCAACGTGTGTGTGGTGCTGCAGGTTGGTGCGGATGTGGGTGCCGTGCGCACCTCACTGCATCCTGTGACGGGTGTGATGGCATTCCGTGGCCGCGTGATGAACCGCGCCGCCCGCATCGCCAGCAGAGCCGGCAGTGGTCAGGTGCTGTGCAGCGCAGCAGTGTGGGCGCACTGGGCAGGCAACAGCGCGCTCGCAACTGATGGCCTGCCTAGCCGGGCAGTGCTGGGCAGCACACCAGAGCTGGGCAGTGAGGGGGAGCAGCTGCTGCCGCGCCTGACCGCTGTGTCCCAGGGCCTGGTGCCCCTGAAGGGCGTGCCGGAGCCAGTGGAGGTCATGCAGGTGAGCAGGCGGGCTGAGGGCAGCTGGGGCTGCTGCACACCACTGCCCGACCCCTGACCTGGTGATGGACAGTGCTGGTCCAGCTCACTGTGGGCTACCTGCTCTTGAGACCTGCATCCTGATGTTTAGCTGCTTGCTGCCTGGTGGTTGCAGGTCAAGTTAATGTCCTGGGCAAGTGCGACGTGACTCAAAGGTAAGCAGTTTGGATTGGCAACACTCATCCACAAGTGATGACAACGTGCTCGGGTTCACAGTCATGTGCAGCCTGACCTGCGTAGACCCTCCTGCAGTTGGCCTGGTCGTCTGCGGGTCGTATGCCCATCTTGTTATGCCCGCCAGTGGTGTAGGACGCGCTTGAAATTGGCCTTGGGCTGGATCGCAGGTGAAGGATGCGGCTGTCATGAATGTGTTGGCCATCAAAGGTGTGGAGACTGTCAAAAGGTTTGTGAAATGTGTGGAAGCATTGTTCTTGAAGCAGCATAAAAATAGTGCGAGGTGCACTGCAATGGTTATGATGCAACAGCAATGCAATGCAGTGCACATCACCATGATGTGGCACTGAGCAAGACTTACTCGACTTGGTGACTGAGCTGTGCATGACCACCCTCCTCACCCTCCCCAAGCCAGGAGACCAGCCACTGCCTGGTGTTCAGCTAGTAGCGGCCCTACACCGCTAGCAGCGCAGCCCTGCCACACACCGGACAACACTGGCAGCAATTGCCATTCATACAATGCTGGCGCACAGCTTTAACACACGGGTTGAATAGCAGGACTGTGTAGGAGGTGTGGATTGTGTGGAGCGCCTTGCTGTGCCATAGGGGGTGGTTGAGCCCTCTTCCTGTACTAAGGTGATCATGGCCATCCACTAGCTAGGCCTCAGGCTTCCTTGACCTCCCTCCACCTTTGACAGTCCACGCCACTGCAGTAAGGTGGTCAAGCCCACAATAACCACCAGCGCACGATTAGATTCCAGAGACTAGGGACACTGCCTTCAGCACATGCACAAAAGGATCTCAATGGGTATTAGGCAGCCACCACATGCTTTGGGTGACCACAGGCGGTTGCCCTCTTATACGGCTTTTATATGCGCTGTGGGGTTGTGTTGAGTGCCTTGCTGTTCCATGACTTGCGTGATACTGCGTTGCTGATAGAGGAAGGCTATCGCTGGCATGTCCCTTCTCACAGCTTTAACACACGGGTTGAATAGCAGGACAGGGTAGGACTGGACTGTTCTGAGGTGCTGGAGGTGCTTGGCGGTGGCCTTTGGAAGTACCCTGGCCTGGGGTACAAGCGGCTGCGAGACAAGCCACCCAAGGCCCAGCAGCAGCAGCCTGCTGTGACACAGTAGAATGTGCCGCCCTTCACTTGAAGCTGCTATCAGCTTTCAATTAGTGCATGTTTTGTCATGCCAACTCTACGGTGTAGCCCTGTCACAGGGGTCAGGCAATGCTGTAGGTGGTAGGCGACCGTGACCATGCGTATGCCATGTATAGATGATGATGTGGCTTACACCGCTTAAGCCGTCAGCCGTTAGGCTGCTAGGCCGCCCTCCCCCTCTAGGGGTTCGGGACTTTCTGTAACGCATTTCATAGCAAGGTGCACAAACAAAGGTGCACATGGGCTCAACATGAAGTCATGCAAGTTCTCATTATTGTTCTGTAAAGTCATGGCAAACTCCGGCTGCTCCCTGATGGAACTCGTGGCAGTGCACTCAAAGATGAAATGCATGGCGTCATCCACTACCCCCTCTGTGCATCTGGTGCATGTGCGATCAATGAAAGTTACCCCCTCAAACCGAGCCTTCTCCACCCCCAGACCGCTGTTGCCTAACCTGAACCTAGTCAAGCTCGTGCGAACTTCTGTAGAGAGCTGTCTGTTCAGTAGGTGTGGTGCCATGTGATTGATGCCAATGCCGTCCCCATGCTTGAACCATGCAGCATACGAGCATCTCTCCCGATGCACCGTCTCAGGCAGTCTAGGGTCTCCCTCAAACCCAACCCAACGCCTCCCCCACCTCTCGAGCCACTTGACTTCCATAGCCTTGGTGCCTAGGACCATGTCCGGGCTCAGGGTAAACTCATCCCCCATCAGCTCTCTGGCGGCCAGCTGGAACTGAGCACTCCAGCTGGCCTGGCAACTCCTCCCTAATTCCACATCTGCCTTAATGACCCTCATTAACAGGTCACTGTGGGATAGTTTGGCAGTGTTCCAGAACTTGCATGCAGCCCTAAACCAGTAAAGCTGGAGGGGCAGCTGCCCCAACTCATGCAGCACCATCAGCCCTGACACTGAGCTACGAACCCTGGCAGCAAACCTGAGAAAGCTGAGCATGCGTGTTTGCACTGGGTTAGAGAGTTGCACACCATGCCCAAGGAAAGCAGTGCCCCAAACCTGGCTGCCATACAGCCCTAAGGGGAGCACGAACGCTCTGATGAGGTGACACAGGGCAAAAGGATCATGCAGCACCCCATACTCTCTAGCACGGTTGCATGCTTGGCGCATGGCGAGGAACATGCCAGCCCTCATATGAGTGGCAGCAAAAGCAGGGGTGGCGCTGGGGTTGAAGTGCATGCCTAAGTACTTGAACTCTCTCACCACAGGCAGGATCTCATGCTTGTACCCAATGCAAGGTGCTGCAGTTTGTGAGTTGCCATTGAAAACCATCACCTTTGACTTGCCCACATTGACTGTAAGGTGTTTCCTATCTGCAAAGCCTTGTAGCTGGCATACCAACCGCTGCAGCCCGTGGGGCGAGGTGCTCACCAGGGTCAGGTCATCAGCATACATGAAGTGGGTGACAGGTGTGCCTTGCACCCTCACCGCATCAACAGGGCCTAGGAACTCCTTACTAATGTCGTGAACATAGAGAGCAAACAGGAGTGGGCTGATGGGGCAGCCTTGCTTGACACCTTGGTCAGGAGTCACAGGGGGGGTGCGGTGGGGGCCATCTATCAGCACATAGTTGTCATCCCTATACAGACCCTCCAGGCAGGCAAGCAAGGGCTGTGGCAGCTTGATCCCAACCCGCAAGTGCTCCCACAATTGTTGTCGAGGTATGTGGTCATAGGCCTGTTTGAAGTCAATGAAGGCAGTGAAAAGCTTGCGGTGCTTGGCATCTGCGCTAGCCTTTTGAGCGTGGACAAGATGGCGCAGAATGAACATGGGTTGCATGGTGCTGCGTCCCGGGATGTATAGGCCATGAGCATGCCATGCGATGGGAACTCCACACAGATAAAACACTGTTTTGTAGTGGTTCACAATTAGTGTGTTCGACTGCAATGAAGGCTCAAGGTTGAGGGCCAAGGTGCTGTTCCATGACTGCACAGTACTTTAACGGGAGCACCGTGCAGTACTTTGCCCTCACAAGTGTTGCTGCCGTGCAGCCTGGTGATACTGCGCTGCTGATAGGGGAACTGAAAAAAAGCTCAGCAGGCTAGTCACCATCAGCATTGCAGTCACCATCAGCAGCACACCATCAGCAGTCACCATCAGCACACATCACCCACTTGGAGGCTGGGAGGGCGAGGGCAGCACCATCAGGCTGGGAGGGCGAGGGCAGCACCATCAGCACACACCATCAGCAGTCACCATCAGCAGCACACACCCACTTGGAGGCTGGGAGGGCGAGGGCTGAGTGCACTGAGCTGCACCAGCCCTTCCTGACTGCGACGAGGTACTGCAAGCCTTGGGAGGTGGGCATATGGCGATGGCCAAGAGTGTCACATTCTGCTAGACAAGAGTCTGCCACGGGGTATTGTTTGCTAAGTGTTCCACTCGCAACCGATGGTTTTAATGTTTGCATTCAACAGGTGGCATGGCTGCTTCGAGGTTCCATGATGCTTCGGCTAGGATTGCAGGAGCAATAAGCTGGCAGTTGCTGTGTTAGTGTGTCAATCAATAAGCCGCACCGCCGCAAAGCGATGATGGCAAAAAGCAAGACAAAGAATAGCAGTGCGCCCGGCAGCGGTGGCGGATGCCGGCCTGGATGCAGATGTAGAAAGGCAGCAGATTTCCTGATCCCCAACACGAACTCCGAAAGATTGTGTAAGCAAGAGCTGCAGGAACTCCAGCTAGTCAGCTAGTCATGGAGGCACACTAACATGATGGGCGGAGCTGAAGTAGGCATTGGGCACACTAACAATAGCTATAACAATGCTGATTTCACAGCCTGTCTTCAATTACAATCCTTCTGAGCTGGGCTGGGCTGGGCTGGGCGGGGCTGGGCTGGGCTGGTCACACACTTGGGTCACATAGGGTGCCGCAGACGGTGTAGGTGCGAATGACGGTGCGTGGCCAATGCAGCAACTTGTGCTCCAGCTTGTGCCCGTGTTTGCTTGCAAGGTGGACCTGTGGGCGTCCAACTGCTACCTGTGCGGCCAATCGCCCGCGTTCGGCATCGACCGGGTTGATGCAAACTCACCCTACACGCCGGAGAACACCAGGTCGTGCTGCACCACCTGCAACTTGATGAAGTGCCGCTGGACACTTCCCGGGTTCCTGGACCACATCCAGTTCATCCAGGCGCACACGCAGCATTGGCTGCTGCGCGACGACAAAGACCTGCCGACGACTAACTTAAGGGGGCGGAGGGTGCCGGTGCGGGTAACGGTCGGCGGGCAGTCGCTGATCTTCCCCAGTGCAAATGCACTACGCACAATGACAGGGAAGACACGGAAGGCCGTCAAGGCGCCCTTCCGAGCTTACAGAGAGCAGCGGGTGGTGCTAGAGGCCGCACGCCAGGTCATCCTAGCATTGCGCTCACAAGCATAATTAAATGAATACGACGGACTCTTGAATACGACGGACTCTTGTGTACTCTTGTTGTTGCTGTTTGGCCTCTTGCTGTTTGGCCTCTTGCTGTTTGTGACCTCTTGCTGTTTGTGTTTGTGGTTGATGGTTGTGTCCCTACCCACCCCCTTGCTTCGGTGGCATGTACATGTCATGCACTCTTACATTATACCACAAACAAGTGGGGTGGATGTGCCCCTAGGCGACCTAAGTGCATGAGTAGTGTCATATTTGGTGGAATAGTGTCATGTCTTTATTAGATTGTGATGACTAGCTGGATACATGGGTGCATGGGCTACCTTGACGCATTCATTGCTATTGCGGGCCGTGATGCGTGATGGATGCGGAGGGCGAGTCTAATGAGCCGACTGTCGCAGTCGCCGATGACTCCGGCGATCAGACTCCTGCCGACCCTGTGGACGCGCTGCGCGTCCAGCATCGGCAATACTCAGCCTGGATTACCCAGTTTATCAACTCTAATGCGCAAGCTGGCGAACAGCTCGCCCCCGCATCAGGCACGGCCAGCATCCCGGAGCTGGTGTCGGCCATGGCCAGCGCCAGCAGCGCGCAGGGTCACCTGACCTATCTGAAGTACTGGGCAGAGACCGTGAGGGAGCTTGAGCGGAGACAGCAGGAGGTCTCGCCCTTGGCCCCGAGTGCAGGCCTTGGCCAGACTCCCGTACTGCGTGATGCAGATGCGTATGCTGCTGCTGGGCAGGCAGCTTTGGATGCGTTGGGCTTAGCTCTGCAAGCTGGGGACTATGCAGCCAGCTATGCACAGGGGCTGCCAGGGGGGAGCTTGCAGCAGCTGATGGCAATAGCAGCTACCATCGACGCTCGAATGCAGGAGAGCAGGTGGGCAGAGGAAGGAAGCTAGGTGATTTTCTGTGACCAGGCAGGGAGGTAGCGTGGCCGTGGCAGACAAACATGGAATGGGCAGGAAGACAAGCCAGTGGAAGAAGGGGTCAATGGCCTGTGCAGGCATCATCCATGCATGTGTGTAAAGCCATGTGTGCCTCATCAGGGACACACAACTGTCTGTGACGGCTCATGTCAGGATGCCTAGGGGCAGGGAAGGTCCAGGCACACAGGCTGGACTCACATGTGCATCACACTTCCAGGTGGGCATGACTCACAGTCGTAAGTGGCCCTCATGCCGCATGGTCACAATGCACAATCACACTGTGCATGCAGGTACACACTTTACTCTCGCTTCCTCCAGGATGCCCAGGAGGTGCTGGCCCTCACAGGCTGGCCCCCTCCTCTCTCAACCACCACAACCACCACTGCTGCAGCAGATGTTATGCCGCATGCTGACCTAGCCCCACCAACTGGAACAAGTGCAGAAGCTGCAGCAGCAGCTGGAGGGGGGCTGGGTGCTGACCTTGTCAGACACTTTGTTGGGTGGGAGGCTCAGCCCGTGCTGCTGCCCACACTCCTCCTGGTGCTGCGCTTGCTCACCCAGCTGCAGCAGCTGGTGGAGCGCAGTGCCTTTGCAAGGCTGGGACAGGAAGTCGCAGCTGAGGTCAGAGTCAGACATGTTCTCAAACATGATTATGCCGCCACCACTACCGCCATCACAGCCACTATCATGGCACACGTCAGACTGCATGCTGCAGTCACCACAGGACTGAAAAGACGCATGTCAACGCAGCATGACCAGACTTTGCTGGGTGTGACCCAGTCCAGACATGTGTGACTGGTGTGGGCAGGGGTGAGCAGATGTAGCTGCTGTAAAGCTGCCCTGAGTGCAATGCCTTTTCCATGCGTTTTGGACCCAGCACATATGTCACAGTG
Organism: Haematococcus lacustris; assembly: GCA_030144725.1. NCBI lineage: Eukaryota > Viridiplantae > Chlorophyta > Chlorophyceae > Chlamydomonadales > Haematococcaceae > Haematococcus > Haematococcus lacustris. The sequence goes on along the minus strand of JASKMD010000028.1, from coordinate 657,448 downwards.
CAGGTGCACTGCTGCCTGCTGCCTGCCCTGTCTGCTGCCTGACCTGTCTGCTGCCTGACTGTGGCTGCAGGGAGGTCAGGCAGAGGAGGAGCCACTGCTGTGGGCTGCCACCACGCTGGTGGCGCCCCTGCAGGTGCCAGCATGCCGCCACCTCCCTCTCCCTGACCTGCCTTCTGAAGCTAGGGTTTGGGTAGCTAGCTGGTACCTGGGCCAGGGGTGCACTCCTAGAAGCCACTGGAAGACATTGTTGGGATGTCGGTTAAAGCTAGGGTTTGGGTAGCTAGCTGGTACCTGGGCCAGGGGTGCACTGCTAGAAGCCACTGGAGGGGCATTGTTGGGAGCTTGGCAGAGGGCAGGGGAGGCATACACAGATAAATGCCTAAGTTGAGCCACTTTGTTCCAGAAAACAGTGTGGTCTCACAACGGGTTGGCTGCTCGGCAAGCAACTCATACCCACGTGTAGAGCTTTGAGTCTACTACCCGTCAGTGCCCATGTTGTTTCACGAGTCAAAGTGGTTGGGCAGCTGCAGCCCGGAAAGTGGAGCCCACCCGAAAATATGGGTTTTCAAACTAAAGTAACCTAAGTTGAGTCAGCCCCGTCACAGCCAACTCTCACAGACACTTGCTACCCCCACTTCAGGCATGTCATTACTATGGGGTTGAGGCCCTGATGGCACCAAAAATCCACATAAAAGCTGTGTTGTGAGTTGACAATTTAAGCATCACGATGTGCCCCCCCCCCTACACGCGAGCCCCTCCGCCATACTTAGCTGCCCTCATGGAAACCTGCTCTTCCAGCTCCTGCCTGTTGTAGCATTGGTCCACTGCCCGAAAATACAACGGAGGTTGCTTCTCCATTGAGCAACTAATAGCTGCATTCATCATATCGTTGGTCACATTTAGGCAATTCCTAGGCAATTCCTAGGCTAGAGTCACCATGCTCTTGCCAGCTTGGATGGAGGCTTTGGCAGATGCCAGCAGCTGCTCCTTGTTGGGGGGGTATAGACCCGTCTTGGCAAACGCACGCTTCATTTAGTACGGTATGGCTTCGTTTAGTACGGTATTATTTCAATATTAATTCATATTAGTAATTTCATTATTATTCCAATGGCTTCATTTGCTGCTCGGGCTTGCATAAGGGGAGAAGTGTGGCAGGCCCTTGCTCACACGGACCTCGCAGGCCCACTGCACTGCTCCAAGGAGGTCCAATCTGGTCACCCCCCTACCCTGCGCTTAGGCCCCCTTGACAATGCTGACCAGCTGCATCTCCTCTGCCTCAGTCAAAGCTGTCGGTCTTCCCCTTGTAGCAACCCTACCCCCCATGTTGATAAAGTCGCTGAGGGTGGAGCGGGGTACGCCATGCTATTTTGCCACAGCACGCACAGAGGGGCGCGCAACCCCCCTCTTGTACTTGAAGAGGGCCCGAGCGGCGGCTGCAAGCATGCTAGCCCTGTGGCGTGCCCCGTTAGAAGCTTTGCTGGACCTCCTAGCGCGTATGGCAGAAGCGGTGATTATCTGAGCAAGGGCCGGGGCCTGAGCTCTGCAAGTAGAAAAGCCATTTCTTGTTACTTGCAAAAATTTCCGCCCAACATGGCAAGCGCTACTCCCGGACAGCCGCACATTTGACACAGCGCACCGACTGCACCATCTTTGTTACCCACCAAGGTATCTAGGAGCGTTGAGGAAGCTTCCCGAAACGCTCCTGGTAGTCGCGGCCGGGACTTAACTCCGGATGATATCAAAACCGGCGGTCCCGGCAGTGTTGAGATCTCTCCTCCCACAACGCGCAAACATACCGCGGCCCGACAACCACCCTAGTGACCAGCTAAGAACGCGATGCGCGTGAAAAAAACGGGGGCTTTCGGTAAAGAATCAAGAGAACACGAGAAACGAGGTGGCTCAACTTAGGCATTTATCTGTGTAGGGGGCGGAGGAGCCCTATTAGCCATGGCTGGTACCTGGGTCTGGGGTGGGTCATCTGTTCCTCCCCCTGCCTTACCCATCCCTCAGCTTTCCCTCCCTGTTCTCCCTGCCCCATGCGCTGCCTCTGCTACCCCCGCTACAAGCAAATGGCGTGTTTGACACGGTGTGTGTTGCATGCAGGCTCGGCTGCTGGCCCAATTCGACCCCTCTATGCCTGCTGGGCGCCTGGACCAGCCGGGCTGGATGTTTCAGCTGGTGTTGCGGCTGACACAGGTGCGCATGTTGCCTTCCCTCATCTGCATTGCATGTTCTCACATGCTATGCCTATCGGGGCGGGGCGGGGCAGGATGGGGCGGGGTGCTGCATGTTTCCTAGTTTCCCAGGGTTTCCCTAGAATCAGGTGGCTTTGCCACCATTCATGCGTGCTCACCCAGCCTGCCTGCCTGCGGCTACTAGGGTTTATGCAGCAAGGGACACACCTTACCAACACAACATACTCAACCAAGGAATACCAAATGTGGCCCACTGCTCACCCGCACTTTTACACGTGCATCGTCTTTAGCCCAACTCACCACCGCTGCAGCTGTGTGGCAGCAACGCCATGGCAGGCCAACGCCATGAATGGTAGTGGCGATGGTGATGGCGATGGTGATGGCGACGGTGATGGCAACGGTGATGGCGATGGTGATGGTGATGGTGATGGTGATGACTGTTGTAAGCTGCGCGCGGCACCACTGCCAGTGCAGGAGCATGTGGGGTCCATGGCGGCGCTGCAGCCCTTGGTGGTGGCCTGCGGTCTGGCCTCCCATTACCACATGGGTGTAGAGTGGGCTCGTGCTCTGCGCGACGCTGCCAAGGTGAGAGGGGTCAGATATGGACCGCCCAGGTCAAAGGGGGGTGGAGTGGGGGGGTGAGGGTGGGGCAGCGAGGGGCAGGTGAGGCTTGGTGGTGTGTGACTGTGGGGAGAGGGCAGACAGAGGCAGGTGATGGAGGCAATGTGGATGTTGTTAGGAAGGGTGGGGGTGGGGCAGCAGGGAGGAGGGTGCTGGGACTGGTGGTGGGACTGGTGTTGTCTTGTCTTCAGCACAGCTGCATTTGCTTACCGATGACAGGCTGCCACTCTCTGACAGGCTGTGCTACGCATTGCCCGCCTGCCTGCCCTACACGAGCTGCCGGAGAGTGAGGACTCAGGTGGGAGCATACCAGGGAAGGTGGTGGGGCTGCGGAGTGGCAGGGCGAGGCAGGCAGCAGGCATCATGTGGTCCTTGTATGAGGTGTTGCAGCAGAACCAGCATCGTGTCTATCCCAGCAAGGCTCTGTGCATCTCATGGTGATGTGGAGTGTTGGGACTACTGCATCCAGGCTGGGTCTTCTGGGGCTGCTGCAGATGATGCTTTGCTGATCCTCGTGACTCTAGTTCAATGAATTAGCATCGTCTGCATGATCGCCTCGCTCGCTGCCAGTGACCCATTGCTGCCAACACGTAGACCAAAGGCAGAGCTGGCTGTAGTCTGTTTTGAAGCTGCTGCACCGTATGCTCCTTACTGCACTTCGCTGCTTCATTGTAATGCTGAGTGTATGTGTCTGAACTGGGCATGACACTGGTGCAGCGTCGTACTGGGAAGCGCACGTTGAGGCAGCACTGCAGTTCGAATCTCAGATGGCACCATTCTTAGGAGCGGCCATAGCCCAGGTGAGCGCTTGCGACGGCAGTCACTTCCTATTCCCGTTGCTGTTCCGCGAAAAGCTGTGCAGGCATGAGAGTGCAGGCATGTGACCGTGATGCGACAACGCCTCGCTGCACGCTATGCAGGGTCGTGTCGAGGCTTTACCAGATGCGCTATTGCTCGGCAGCGTCCTGGGCGCCATCACGGAGGAGCGAACGCACTTTGATGCGTGGATGAGCGTCGAGAAAAGCACTGTTCTTGCAAAGCTGGGGCGGGCTGTTGACGATGACGCCGCCTGGGAGGTGGGTCGCCTCCATCGCAACCCTAAGTGCGCACCTCTTGCCGCGCATACTTTTTCTGTTCTTCTGTCATCACCGCAGTCGTCTGTCGATGACGACGATGAAGACGGTCTAGTGACTGGGTTCGCCGGACAAGCAAAGATTGGCGCAGTCGCAGGGTCGAAAGCATCAGACCTAGAGGCGGCAGGCCGGGGATGGCGGCGAGAGTTCAACCCGCCGCGCATTGCCGAGGCCGCTGCTGCGACTCTGACCACGGTTTTTGATCGCAGCAAACACTTGCCGACAGCTTCAACGCAGCAGGTGGGCCGGTATGATCGCACCCCGTCAGCCTCGATCTATGCGCGAGCACAACTTGAGAAGAAGTGTGATGTTTGTGTGTGCCTCGTGTGGGGTGGCCAAGATCGGCATCATCCTGACGACTCAATGAAATGCTGCTGTGGTTGCAACAGATTGTTACGAAAGAGGTGCTGCCTCCCGACCACCTGCTGCCATTGCCCGTGTCAGGAGTACCTCCAAGTAGTAGCCAGTGCCCTGCTGAACCGTGTTCAAGACTTGCTGACAGCCACGCTGGAGCAGGTGTGCCAGACACTAGCCTCGACCTGACCTGACCTGACCTGACCTGACCTGACCTGACCTGACCTGACCTGACCTGACCTGACCTGACCTGACCTGACCTGACCTGACCTGACCTGACCTGACCTGACCTGACCTGACCTGACCTGACCTGACCTGACCTGACCTGACCTGACCTGACCTGACCTGACCTGACCTGACCTGACCTGACCTGACCTGACCTGACCTGACCTGACCTGACCTGACCTGACCTGACCTGACCTGACCTGACCTGACCTGACCTGACCTGACCTGACCTGACCTGACCTGACCTGACCTGACCTGACCTGACCTGACCTGACCTGACCTGACCTGACCTGACCTGACCTGACCTGACCTGACCTGACCTGACCTGACCTGACCTGACCTGACCTGACCTGACCTGACCTGACCTGACCTGACCTGACCTGACCTGACCTGACCTGACCTGACCTGACCTGACCTGACCTGACCTGACCTGACCTGACCTGACCTGACCTGACCTGACCTGACCTGACCTGACCTGACCTGACCTGACCTGACCTGACCTGACCTGACCTGACCTGACCTGACCTGAGGCACCCTGTTCCCTAGTGCTAAGCAGGCCGTGCATCGGCTGCAGCCCCACACCCATCTGCCCTCACCCTGCTGCCTACATGGTGCCGTCCACACCATGAGGATGGTGCCATGGCTGCAGGCAGTTCAGCTGCGCAGCACGCTGACCCTGAGGCAAGCGGTGCGGGTAGGGGCGTGTGTGTCTGCTGCCCGTTTCCTGCACCATCAGGTAAGTGGGGATGTAAGCTGGGTCAGGTCACCATGCTTGCAGGGGCAGTCAGCTCAGGCAGCTAGCCTGCAGTCATCATAACCACTGTCATCATCATCATCAGCAGCATCGTGACATAAGTACTGGCATTGCTACACCACACAATTTCCTTAACCAAGCTCGCCCCATGCGGTCACGCCATGCCTCACATTGCAATCGCTCAATGAATGGGAGCAATGTCACGCAGGCAGTGGGATGATGCCTGGTGCAGTTGCAAGCAGGGAGGGAGGGACGACACTTGGTGATGTGTTCAGGCAGCTGGCCTGGCCTGCATCATTCCTAGCCACCTGGCTGCTCACTGTCACGCCCACCTGCCCTGCCCCTGGCTGGCCTTATCTGCATACCTGCACCCACCCACCCCTGCACCTACCTATGCACACGCCCCTGCCCTTGCGCCCCTGCCCCGGCCCCTACCACTGCTCCTGCCCCTGGCCCTGCCCCTGGCCCTGCCCCTGGCCCTGCCCCTGGCCCTGCCCCTGGCCCTGCCCCTGGCCCTGCCCCTGGCCCTGCCCCTGGCCCTGCCCCTGGCCCTGCCCCTGGCCCTGCCCCTGGCCCTGCCCCTGGCCCTGCCCCTGGCCCTGCCCCTGGCCCTGCCCCTGGCCCTGCCCCTGGCCCTGCCCCTGGCCCTGCCCCTGGCCCTGCCCCTGGCCCTGCCCCTGGCCCTGCCCCTGGCCCTGCCCCTGGCCCTGCCCCTGGCCCTGCCCCTGGCCCTGCCCCTGGCCCTGCCCCTGGCCCTGCCCCTGGCCCTGCCCCTGGCCCTGCCCCTGGCCCTGCCCCTGGCCCTGCCCCTGGCCCTGCCCCTGGCCCTGCCCCTGGCCCTGCCCCTGGCCCTGCCCCTGGCCCTGCCCCTGGCCCTGCCCCTGGCCCTGCCCCTGGCCCTGCCCCTGGCCCTGCCCCTGGCCCTGCCCCTGGCCCTGCCCCTGGCCCTGCCCCTGGCCCTGCCCCTGGCCCTGCCCCTGGCCCTGCCCCTGGCCCTGCCCCTGGCCCTGCCCCTGGCCCTGCCCCTGGCCCTGCCCCTGGCCCTGCCCCTGGCCCTGCCCCTGGCCCTGCCCCTGGCCCCTTACCCTGGCCCCTTACCCTGGCCCCTTACCCTGGCGTGCCTCTGAACCTGAAAACTGTTTGATAGGCCGTGGTGTGACCCATGGCCTGCTCACAGCTGGGCGAGCTGCTGGAGTCTCCAACCATCAGCCGCCTGGCTGCCGCTGCTGCTGCCGCTGGCCCTGCACATAGTGCATCTCCAGTGGCAGCAGTGGGCTCTGGGCTGGGGGGTAGCAGCCCTGAGGCTCAGCAGCTTCTGGCCCCCCAAGTGGCCCATGTGAGCAAAGGTACGTGTGCTATGGCCGGTATTGACATCAAAGCACCATGGTAACACCAGCAATGGCATGCAGCCAGCCAAACATTTGTTGCATGCAGCCAAAGAGAGGTGGATGCTGCCCTCTGTAGCCCATGCAGCCACCGCCACTGACAGTGCTTTGCACTCCAGCAGCGCATAAGAGGCAGGCTGACATGGAAGATGATCACAGCCTGCGTTTCATGCCATGGATACCCTCCTCCTAAGCTTCTGCCTGCCTGCCTACCTGCCTGCCTGCCTGCCTGCCTGCCTGCCTGCCTGCCTGCCTGCCTGCCTGCCTGCCTGCCTGCCTGCCTGCCTGCCTGCCTGCCTGCCTGCCTGCCTGCCTGCCTGCCTGCCTGCCTGCCTGCCTGCCTGCCTGCCTGCCTGCCTGCCTGCCTGCCTGCCTGCCTGCCTGCCTGCCTGCCTGCCTGCCTGCCTGCCTGCCTGCCTGCCTGCCTGCCTGCCTGCCTGCCCTGCTAGGCCTGTTGGGGGATGTGGAGGTGCAGCACAGCTTCAGCCCAGCTGTCCCCTCCTCTCCCCTCCTTCTGGGCAGCCACTTAGCCCAACTCAGCGCCCTGCACCGAGAAGGCTGCCTGCGCATCGCCCGTGAGATTGCCTTGGGTTTTGGCAGGTAGGCTGCAGCTCCTGCCACAAGTGCCATTCCTGCTGCAAGGGCACCACCAGGGGGCACTGTCGCATGCCTCACCACTGCCGCTGCCGCCACTGCCGTGTGTTGGGGCTGGCTTGGTCAAAGGGACCCTGTCACCCTGTCAGCAGGATGTGAGATGCTCAGGGCACAGCAGGCAACAAGGGGCAGCAGCAGGTGGCAGCAGGCAGGGGCAGGCAGGGCAAGCAGGCAGCAACAGCCACCGCACCAACGCCGCTTCCACAACCGCTGTGTGTCGGGGCTGGCAATGCTTAAGGACCCTGTGACTCTGTTAGTAAGGATGGAGCCTGTAAGGGTAAGCCTGCCTGTAAGCAGGCTGCTAGGGGCAGGAGCGGGCCGCAGCAGGCAGGGGCAGGCAGTGAGAGCAGGTAGCAGCGGGCAGCAGCAGCGGGCAGCAGCGGGCAGCAGCAGGTAGTGGCAAACAGCTGCTATGGGCAATGGAGTGTGCCTGTGCCTGCTATGCTCCTATGGAAGCGTCTCAGGGCAGCAGTTGGCTATCGCAAGGCGGTCGAGTCCGCGGCACAGTACCCTACACACGAGGCCGCTGCGGGGACGGTGACGCCGGCGCTGCTGCCCGCGCTTACCTTCATGCAGGTGGGCAGTGCGGCAGTAATGGTCTTGCAATTAATGACTGGCGCTGAGCAGCTTCCGCATTACATTGTCAGCGCGTACTCACCCACAGCTCATGCTCAGCACGGCATCGCCGCGCTCAACGCTCAGTCTGGCTTCTTGCAATAGCTTGCAATGTCTGCCACGGCATTGGGCCATGCGTGTCAGTACGTGTGCACTGAAGCTGGTTGCTTGCTGGCTTTGTTCGTGCGCTACAGAGTGCACTGCGTAGCCTCTCGCACCCCCTGGACGCGCCGTCATTCCAAGACATCTGGCGCGCGCTGGCGGTGCCCGTCAACCGGTTCCTGTTCAACTACGTCGTGACAGAGGCATACTTTACGCAGCAAGGTACGCCGTCTCAAGGCTCCGCACTGCCAAGCAGCACCACTTGCACTGCTGGCGCCCACGCTTGCCTGCGAACATGCTGCGCTCCTTCGCTGCGTTCCAACCACCAAGTACCAAATGAGGCACTCTGACCAACAGCTACCGCGTACAGCTGTCCCAACCTCCTCACCTCCCAATCCCAGGCTAGCAGCCTTGCCACCTCACCTATTTCCCACACCGGAGCAATCTTCAGGTACTATCTGTTGCTCCCAGGTACATTGCAGTGTCCCAACGTCTTGTCGTTGGGTCTATGCCTGCAGGCGCGCAGCAGTTCGCCGTGGACTGCAGCGGCCTCCTGGCCGTGTTTTCAGAGTTCTGCAAGCGGCCTGAGGCACACTTCAAGTGAGTGGGCCCTGCTCAAGAGTGACCTCCATGTGTTAAAAAGCTAGGTAAGATGATTGCAATGCCTGAGCAGCAGTCCGTCAGTGCTCTACTCACTTTTTGTGTCTAGACAGTGTGATGAGAGTGAGAGGATGGTTGGGAGTAAGATAAAGGGTGTGGGTGCAGCCACACGATGCTGCTCAGCTCTAATGCCCCCTCATCATCCTCATGGCCATCCTCGTGCACAACATGATCGTCATTGCGGCAAGCATCTCTATGTACTGTAATAGTGTAATGATCACACCATTTGCTTCATCCGTTCCAAGCTGTACCACTGCTTGTTATCTTCAGGGAGGTGCTGGCTGCTGCCCGCCTGCTCACGCTGCCTGAGGAGTACACACCAGCAGTCGTTCGCCTGGCCAGTGCTCAGCAGGTGTGCACAGCCGCAGCGCACACACACACGCACACCCACACACCTCCTCAATGTCCAACCGGCACGATGCCAGTGGCATCAGGTGTACACACTTAAGGTTACTAACCCTTGATCAAGGTAGTTTAGGTAAGCTAAGTCAGGTTTGGTGAGCAGTAGTGTTGATGAGACTGCCTAGGCCTCAAACCAACAACCTCTCAGCCCTGCCCTATACCAGAAGGGTGTTTGTTTTGCTATGCTTAAGCGAGGTAACCAGCTACGAAGCTCACGAAGCTCACGAAGCTCACGAAGCTCACAGCTCAAAGTGTCAATGATTAGTTACTCTACGAGTCATGTGTAGTCAAACTAGCCATTTCTCCAATGGCAGTGCAATGCTCAGAGCTCGGGGCATGCTGCGTGCAGGTCCTTGGGCAACCACTGTGGAAGGAGCCGTACCTCGTGTCCATCAAGGTCAGCTGCCTCAGTGCACAGCAGGTGGTGGCGGTGCTGGAGCGCAGGCTGTGACACGACGAGTGGGCCTCAAGCAGCCAGCTCCCTGTTGTGGCCAGCTCTCTATTGGAGTAGCAGCAGGCCCAGCACATCAGCGCCGACTGTCAAGCTGGAGCTGGAGCAGATTACTGCCTGGCCTGGGGTTGTGGGAGCCTGCACAACTTGAAGAGCCCCGGCTTCTGCACTCGGTGCAACCGTGGCTGTTGCTCGGTCTGCGGCTGCAGCCACCTCTTGCAGCTGCTCTGCAGCATGAAGCCGAGGCAGCTGCAGCGTGAAGGCGTGCAAGCCTATGCCGTGGGGGGTGTCCAGAGGCTCCTTGTCTGCCTGCATTCCCTGCAAGCCATTGAGTTGTCCTACTGTGACGTCAAGCTGCTGGTGCAGCCGCTCAACAACCTCTGCCCGCAGCTGCATGGCCTGATCCTGTGCCTGGTCTCTCAGTTTTCTCAGGCCGCTGGGACATTGCTCGAACCCTGCCTTGGGTAAGGCAATTACCATGCTTTTGCAGATGTTGGCACTTCTTGTTGCTTAGCCTCTTTCCCCAGTTCAAATGAGTGGTGGGCAAGGCTGGGATGTTGTTTGGTAGGCTGGGAGGGGGAGCGAGGAGAATGGGCTGGGCTGGGAGGGGGTGGGTGGGTTTTGGTGGGAAAAGGGGAAGGCTGGGACGCGGAAGGGATAGCCGGCGTTGGCGTAATGTGGGGTGAGTAGGCAGCGGGGGCCTTGCGGGGGTGCGAGGGGAAGGGCTAAGAAGGGGAAGTCAGACAAGATGAGGTGGGCGCAGACGGGTGGTCGGAAGTCCTCGACAACTTATATCCCCACCTTGACCGCCAACCAACAACTACCAATCACCCCAGTCTCTCTTCACCACCTTGCCTCCCTTCCAATGCCCTCACCTCACCCTCGGATCTTTTAACACCTTCACCTTCATGATTACCCCCAACATTACCTGCGCCAGCAAACAGGCCCATCTCTCTTTCACCTACCAAACTCTCTCTTACCCTCATCCCTCCATCACTAGGGCGCAAGCTCTGCTATCGTCCCATTTACAAACCTCGCTCAAGCTTGGAAGGTCCCTTGACCATCCCCTGCAACTCTCTCCACACCCCCTCCTAGGAAAGGTGGCCGGAGCTGTGCCTGGCTGAGCCTGGCTGTAGTGGGTCGGCGCCGTCAACTGGGTCAGTATTTGGTACTTCCGGCACAGGCCTAGGCATCCCCACACCGGTACATTTCGCCCTCCGCCACAAGACAGACTGACGTGACGCGACTCTACCACTATGTTACACGCCTATAGGCTTTCATGCAGGAGAGCGTCTATCGCAGGAGAAGCATCGGCTCCGGGATACAAAAACTTGAATCAATGGGAGGTTCCGGTCCGGCTGTCGCCCAGATGATGGCATTTGTTCGCCAGTGGCTCCGCCACGTATCTCACGACAATGCATTGGGCTTAAGTATATGAACGTCCTGCTGCCCGTGTCAAAATCAGACCATGGAAATAACGCCGATTCTGCGGCCCTGTGGGACGAAGCCCAACTGGAGTTAGCGTCGGCGTACGCCCCACAATTGGTTCCAGACGAAGCAGTGCCCGACAGCGCCCGCAGGCGAGGGCAGCTGCAGGGGCCGCTCTTCTCGCTGGGCGACTACGAATGCGCCATCTGCACTGAAGTTTTGCTTGACCCAGTTGTTGGTAGGGAATCGCTGCGCTCCATTTGTGGAACATCCGTGCTCCACACAGTACCCAACAAATCAGAAGAATGCGTATTGCCCGGCAGGCGCTTGCGGGCATGAGTTTTGTCGCTGCTGCTTAGAGCAGTGGCGCCAGGTGGCGAGCAGTGTCGGGCCCATTTGCTGTCCCATTTGCCGCACCGGGTTGCCGACCACCCTCGGTACGCGTGGGCTGCCATTTCGTAGGTTGCCCCGGTGTATCACTAACCCGGTTCACGTGAAATACTACCGCAGGCGTTTGTCAACGTCTGAAAGCAGTCCTGGAGAGCTGTTTCCCAGCCCAGCTTGCGAAGCGGCGGGCTGAGGCAGATGCGATTGCTGCAGGCAAGTCAGCGTCGTTGATCCTTCCTAGGCGTAGGTCATTTGTCGAGGGCTCCTGGTTGCTTGGCGATACGCAGAAGCATTGATCCGAAGCAAGCAGCTTCTGGCCCTGCAAGCCCGAGTACTGCCTGACCTGGCATCCATTACCGAGCAAGCCAACCCCACTGATGCCGTTCCAATACCTCATACAGCAGCAGGTAATCCCACTGCCACTAACATGGGCTTGGCTCCGCCAGCGCTTTTCTAGCATCAAGCAAGCGTCCTTGGCATGTTGCCTGACCTGTACTGCAAGGGGCGACTTGACAGGTTTGCATGACACACATATACCAATGTGAGCTGAGGCAGAATATGGCAAGGCACACGTTACTGTGTTTCAGCCTGCTGCTGCAGCTGGTGGTGCTGGGTTCAGCATGGGAGTTCTCGCAGCCGTTTGCAGACTTAGCCAGGGGTACCCTACTCACAGCAAACAACTTCAGCTGGCCTGGCCACCAGCACAGCTCCAGCAAGCCCCTCCCCCACACACTGCATGCTCAGCGCTGCATCGCAGTCCTGGCCCACGCACCTGCCTGGCTGTGGCCCTGCTCTCCCCATTGTGCTGCCTGCCACACAAACTGGGATGACCTCCACGCTGGCCTGGGTGTCAGGTGCTGTGCAGATCACAGTCAAGCACTGACCCCTCACTTCTAGTGATCCAGGTTGACCTGCAGCCCACGGCATTGCAAGCACCTGCATCAAGCAAAATATGTCTTCACATGCCATGCTGTTTCCATGCTGTCTCCATGCTGTCTCCATGCTGTCTCCATGCGCCTTGCTGTCTCACTGTCTCGCTGTGCAGCTAGGACCACTAGCCTGCACCCACCACCATCTGCAACCACACCAGAGTCCCTCAACATGGCTACTGCAGGCACCGCCAGGCCAGCCTTGGCCTTGGGGTCAGCAGCCCCCCAGCCGACCCTCCAGGCCAGCCAGCCTGCACAGCTGCACCGCCACCCTGGTGTGGTGGCAAGCATGCCCTGCCCCCTGCCCCCCTCACGCCCCCTTGCCGCAGCAGTGGCCCCCACACTGAGCATGCTGACCAGCCTGTCTGGCCCAATCAGCCTCACCGCACAGGGCCTAGGGCCAGCCATGAGTCAGAGCCAGGAGTCAGCCATGCCAGCCATGAGGGCCAGCCATGAGTCAGAGCCAGGAGGGAGCGGCTGCACACCGCGCCTGGGTTCCAGCACCGACTGCCAGCCTGGTCCCAGCGCTGCGGCGGGTGCCTCAGCCTTGCTGCCAGGTCTGCCTCCGGGCTGTGGCTGGCTGCCCAGGCACACGCAAGCAGGTACCCCTTGGGCTGCCAGCCAAGCTCCTCCCCAGGTGCAGCTCCGCAATGCCAGCAAGCAGGAAGCATGGCAAGGGGGCCCTCCCGCCTGCCCCTCCCACAGCCTTGCCGCCCAGATGCTCAGCCCCGCACAGCAGCAGCAACAGCTGGAGTCCACCTCGCTGTTGGACGAGCCCCTGACCCCCAGGGCAGGGGGCCAGTTTGCTGCCCGGGCAGCAGAGCGGTTCTTTGGGGTGTTCACCCCCACCGCCTCACCTATGGTGTCGGGCAGTGCAAGGCAGGTGGAGGCTGCGGCAGCAGCAGCACAAGGCAGTGCCAGCCCTGCCCTGCCAGCGCCCGGACCAGCGGCCCAGCCCCAGGTGCAGCAGGAGGCTGTGCAACCAGACTGCTTGGAGGCAGCTGACCCCATGATCAGCAGCCCAAGCTGCCTCACACATGCCAGGGAGCTGGGGGTGGCGCCACCAGGTGCTGTGCCCATGGATGCTGCGCTGGCCCGTCCCTCCGTTGAGACCTACACAGCTCAAGCCGTCCTGGCCGTGTCAAGGCTCCTCAGCCTCCCCCCTGGCCCCCTTGCTGTTCCTGCTGCTGCCACCACACAGCCCAAGCCCCTGCTGCCCGCGGTCTCCCCCATACCCCCTCCCTACCCCCTTCACCCCACCTCCTCCACCCCAACCTCACCCTACCCCCACCCTGGCTCCCAGCCCTTGCCATCGCTGAGCAGCAGTGATAGGCAGGAGGCTGCAGCACCCTACCTCGCCGAACACCCGCCTGGCAAGGCCACTCCCAGATGGTGCCAGGCTGAGCGCCGTCCAATCTCCCGCTGCCTGTTTCCCACCGCCAGCCACCCACCCACCACCCTCCTGCTGCCCTGCTCACCACACTCCGCGACAGCACAGCCCCCCAGCAGCACTCGGCAGCAGGCTGAAGGCAGGGCCACGGGGCAGGCCATGCTAGGTGGGCAGGCCACTGAGGGTGAGGCTGTCCCACAGCCTCAGCCTCAGCCTCAACCTCAGCCTCAGCCAGCCATGGAGGGTATGCGTGCAGACCCACCAGCGTCTGGGTGCCAGCAGCTGCCATGGGCCAACCGCCTGACCACAGCCAGTGAGGCCAGCCCTGGTCCCTCTGATGTGCTGCTGCTAGGCTGCAGGGCCCCTGCCTTGGCCTCAATCCGTGCCCCGCCCCCCTCCCCTCACCAACTCCACAGCCGCCAGGCCAATGCGGGGACCACTGCACAGCACCACTCCCCTGCCACCTTCACCACCCCAGGCCCACCCTCCGCCTTGATGAGGGCACACTCGGCCAGTGCGGCACTGCAGCTGGGCAGGGCCTGGGCGCATGCCATGCCACTTGGGCACCACCAGGCACAGCCCAGGTCGAATCAGGCTCAGACACAGACTCAAACCCAGAGAGCACCAGCCAGACCTCCTGCTGCCTTGCTTGGTCCCAGCTGGTTGCCTCAGCCACCAGGCCCCACCCCACCCCTTTCCAACCGCCACCCAGGCCCAGTCAGCCACCCTCCAGCTGCCTTTATCCTCAGCTTGGCGCCAGGCGCCACAGGAGCCTCATGGCCCCAGCCCATGGCCCACCCCACCAGCTACACCCCATTCTGGCCCAGCCCTGCACCTTGCTTCAATGAGGCGCTGGACCGTGTTCATGCACAGTCAGCAGTGTACACCAGGCACCATCAGGGCAGCAGCCCCTATGCCCTGCCCCTCCAGCTGGCAGCGGCAGTTCGCCAGGCCTGGCCCGAAGCAGCCGGCCAGGCCACCCCTCCCGCCACCACACCCGCCATGTCCCCTACTCCCAGTGCACAGCCTGATGCACCACAAGGGCATGACTCCCCTGGCTGCCCCGCCTCAATGTCTCCCAGCGCGGCTGAGACAGCTGCAGCAGGGCTGTGCACCACGCCTGGGCACCGCACTAGCCAGCCCACCGGGCCCCTTGCCTGCACCCCCACATCCTCAGCTTCCACACACCCAGACTACTCTGGTGACCAGGGTGACCCAGCTGACTGTCATGAAGCCGTCGCTGGCAAGCGAGTCCAAGGATGGGACCACACACCTGCCTGTTGTGCACAAGCTGCCTCACCCAGTGCGCCGTGTCCACCCCACAGCAGTGCTGTGTCCTCGTCGACCCCGTTTGCAAACGTGGTGGCCTCCTGCTCATCACCCCTCACTGCTCCACCGCTGGCTTGCCCTGAGGTCCACATAGTAGAGGTAGCTGAGTCGGTGCAGGTCAGCACAGCCCAAGTAGCTGAGTCGCCCTGCCCTGCCCTGCCCTGGGCCCTGCCTTGTGCTGCGACCGGAGGCACCGCCTGCCCCTCGACACCAATGGCTGGGCTGACGGGCGGTGGAAGGACCACGCCAGAGACGCCCTGCCCTTCTCCCTTCACCCTGACAGCTCCAGGTGCAGCTGCTGAGCAGCTGGCAACACGCTCCACCTGTCACGGGGCACCCACCCCACCCAGCCCCCAGACCCAACCCCAGCCAAGCCACCACCTGGGTGCCCCCCACCTGCTGTCCTCCCCCCCACCAGCCCCGGCACAGCCCTTGGCAAGCTACAGCAGCCTGCCCCTCCCTAGCCATGTCAGAACCAGCAGCTTCTCAACCGCTGTGGCTGGGCAGGCCGGCCAGACCTGGCAGCCAGCTTCTATGCTGGAGTGCTCCCCTGTTGAGCCTGGCAGCAGCAGCAGCAGCCACAGCCGGCCCCTGAACACTGCAGCCAGCCTGCAAGCCTGGCAAACCTCACCTGCCAGCCAGCCTGGCGGTCTCTCACTCCCTCACTCCCACCCCAGCTGGGCTCACAGCCTGCTGTTGCGCCAATGCTCTGCTCCACAATGGGTGGAAGCAGCCCATACCAGCTCACCCTCACCCTCACCAGCTTGGGTCCCCGCCCACCTTCTTGCCCACAACCCACAACCACGCTGGCCCCTGGCAGCGGCCGCACCACCCCTGCCACCCCAGCCGCCAAGCGCCCCTACTGGCCCCATCCCATCAGCTGTCGCCTCAGCGGTGGCCGCGGCTTCATCTCCTACCTTGGCCAACCTGGCTACTCGAAGCGCTTGGGCGCAGTACGTGCAGCAGCAGCAGAACGCCCGGATGGCGCGGGCAGAGGCGGTGGCTGCCCAGGCTGAGGCAGCGGCGGTGAGAGCTGAGGTGGGGGAGCTGCAGGCCCAGGGGCAGCTTGAGAGGGTGCTGGCTGAGCAGCAGCTGAGTCAGTCGATAGCCCAGCAGCAACACCAGCTGATGTGGCAGCAGCAGCAGCAGCAGCAGCAGCAGCAACATGTGGAGGAGCAGCAGCAGCAGCAGCAGGTGCGGCGACAGCCTGCCCAGCCCTCCTCCTCCCTCCAATCGCCACCACCATCGCACCTTCCACAGCAGCAGGCACCGTCCATGGCTGGTGGGGGTGCGGGGCCCTCACTGCTGCGGCTGGAGGAGGAGCGGCTGCGGGGTGACACTCAGCCCTGGCATGACACAGCGGCTGACCAGGCGTTGAGGTCCGCGTGCAGCAGTGCTGTGGCCGCCACCTTCGTGGCTCACTTTGCCCAGCAGCTGGGACACTCACACCCACGAGCTGCTATCGCCAAGGTGAGCGGCTGCAGGCGCCAGGCCATGCTTAGACCCACCCCATCCCCAGGGGACCCTGCTGACCCTCACGGGCCTAGGTGCTGTCGCTGCCTTCTTTGGCACCAGACAGGCCTGTTGTGCACACCCACTGCCTCACCCACTGCGCTGTGTAATCTCCACAGCAGTGCTGTGTGCCCTTAGCGACTGCATCTGCAAACGTTGTGGCTCCCTTTGACGCTGGACAAGGCCAGGTCTTGATCAGCACACCGGGCCCTGTCAGCTACCTTTTGGCTGCCTTAGGGCCCTCCCAGGCTGGCTTAGGGGCAAGATCCTGGCATTTGTTGACACAGCCAGGTGTTTGGCATAGTCTGCCTCATTTTGGCAGAGTGCCCTTCAGGTCAAGCATTAGAGTCCAGTACCAGCAGACTCTCAGACCTGCCAGGCTGCCCTTGAAGGCCAGGGCTATGAGGGCAGCCTGCTGTCGCTCTGAATTGGCTTGATCTTGGCCTAACGACGGTTGGCGCACTAATGCTGCACGGCTCCATGCGACCGCATGCAAAGCGTGTGTGTAGTCTGGCACAGACTACAACAAAAACACTGAGCTGGGTCATACACAGCACCTCATGATTCTGCCTTGCCCCTCTGGACTGCTTTTCCTTCTGGACTCCTTTTCCTATCAACCTGCTTTTGCTTTTCCATTGTCTATTGGACTCCCTTGTCATGTCCCTCCCACCCGCTTTTCATGTTCCCTTCTGAACTCCTTCTCCGCATTTTTTACCACACGCTGGTTGGCGCTGTTGCGCTGCTGCCTGCAGTACATCAAGGCAATCGAGCAGGAGCTGTACTTCACCGCAGCGTCACGCCAGGAGTACGCGGACCTGACCACGCTGCATGACAGGGTGATGCAGGCAAGTGCCATGCAAGGCTCCTGCCAATGACGTCATGGTCATCATCTTCATCATCATCTGACATTGGCTGATATGCAGTCCAAGTGAATGCCGCTGGCAATGTGTTGCCATGGATGCGTGGAAAGTCACTTGCGTTGCCGGGTGGCAGGCGCTCCTTGGCTGCCACTCCTCGCCCAGGGTGTTCCAGCTCTCACTAGGTGCCAGCTTGCTTCATAGCCTCACTGCTGCCATGGCTGTGGAGGCACATTTGGGGAGCAGCCAGTTGCAGCAGACCTGGCTTGACACAAAATGGCAAGGCAGCTGACGAACAGCTGGGATGCATTCGAGTTGTTCTGCATGACTTTGTTATGTTGGCGTCTTTGTCTGCATGTGGATATGTAGCCATGTGCCCATGTCAACCACAGTGGGCACTGGTGCTAGCAAAGACAGCTCCCCCATCACCCATAACCCTCATCATCACCACATCCACTTCCAGCTCCACCCCACCCCACCCCACCCCACCCCACCCCACCCCACCCCACCCCACCCCACCCCACCCCACCCCACCCCACCCCACCCCACCCCACCCCACCCCACCCCACCCCACCCCACCCCACCCACTTGTATCCACTGCTCGCAGGCGGTGCAATCCTTGACTGCCGCTGCGGAGTGAGGAGGGAGCAGAGTGCTGCAGCAGCCTACTTACGCCCCCATCTGTGTTGTCTTTGTGGAGCTTACGCACTGCATGCCATGCCCAGGTCATGCTGGCTGCCGAGGCTTGTCATCTGCTCCTGGACTGGACTGGGCAGTAGCCGGGGTGTGTGGGCTTTGTGACCTGCAACAGGCCATAGATGAACAGTGGTGCCCGTGGGCAGGGTGCCAGCGCAAAGTTGTGAGCCAGTGAGCAAGTGAGGGTGAGTGAGATCATCAGCTGTTTGCAAGCTGAGCAGCTTCTAGGCTTCTGGGAAGAGCTGGTTGTATATGGTTGAGCATGCTAGTGGCTGTGCACATTAGCCCACCACCGCTGCTGGGGCATCACTGTGGGGCATGTGCTGCACACATGTCTTGGTTGGAGGGGATTTGTGATGCAAGCATGTCCTGGCATTTGAGTCAAATCAGAGCCTGGACATTCACAGTCAGCGGCGATGTTGTTGGGCATTCTGTTAGGATTACCAGCTTTACTCCCTCTATATTTAGTTTGTTGCATGGTGTCCATGCAGCACAAGGCTTGCATTTCACATGCGCTTCACATGCATGCACTTCACTTCTTCACTCCTACTAGTGCATGTTGGTGGTCTTCTGACAGCTGCGTGGTATGCACCCATTCGCTGCATGCACCCTGTCCTTGATGGCATATGGGACACATCCGCGGAAGGCAGGAGGGTAGAGCGTATTCTGATGCCTGCATGGGGTATGCAAGTTTAATTGTTTGAGGCTAGATAGCCATCTTTGTTGCTGTAGCGAAGTAGAGGGCGGGGTCGTCTTGTGCACCGTCACCCGAATGGCTTGCATTGGATGTGTGGATTGTGTGGAAGCCTATGCATGCTGCCTTGCTCGAGTCTTTTGTGCATAAGAGCTGTATTGGCGCACCCCGTCACATCCTTCAGCCCTGCTTGCCATTTTTTTCTTCCATTGCCATCCTGGACTCTTCCAAGCATTGAGTACACCCCTATCTATGTCTATCCGACCCCATGGCTTTTGGTGACAGGCATCATCTCTGCATGGTGTGGTTTCTCATTTCCATTGAGGTGTGGTTGTGTTCCCGCGTTGTGAGTTGCACTGAAGATGATGTTACACTTTGGTAACACGCATGAGCCGTCAGCCGTGTGGCTCCTTAGTCACCACCCCCCCTTCAGGGGTTCGGGACTTTCTGTACCTGTTGGAATCAGGCAAATAACCTTACTCGTGGAAGGGATACCTCGTGTCCATGTCCGGTTCTTCCAGAATTCATCGGGCAAGATGCATCCACAGTCACGAGGTCCTCTGTTGGTGTTGTTGTGTGCTCCCACTTGCGGCTGTGTACCTACACTACTTGGTAACTCTTACCTGGCTAGGTAGGTAGGGTTTATCACCCTCAAGCCGGTGGATGGCGTTGCTTATGGGTCTCATTAGGCGGATGACGGCATCTAGCCTCCTCCACCATGATGATGCACATCATACATCATCACCCAATAGGAGGGTGATAATGATAATCATGCCGCTGCCCGCCTGCTAGCTAGTGCCACCCTCCTACTGCAGGTGCAGGGGGTGGGAGGGGAGGCAAGGGGCAGGGGGTGGGAAGGGGCGCGGGGCGGGGCGGGGCGGGGCGGGGCGGGGCGGGGCGGGGCGGGGCGGGGCGGGGCGGGGCGGGGCGGGGCGGGGCGGGGCGGGGCGGGGCGGGGCGGGGCGGGGCGGGGCGGGGCGGGGCGGGGCGGGGCGGGGCGGGGCGGGGCGGGGCGGGGCGGGGCGGGGCGGGGCGGGGCGGGGCGGGGCGGGGCGGGGCGGGGCGGGGCGGGGCGGGGCGGGGCGGGGCGGGGCGGGGCGGGGCGGGGCGGGGCGGGGCGGGGCGGGGCGGGGCGGGGCGGGGCGGGGCGGGGCGGGGCGGGGCGGGGCGGGGCGGGGCGGGGCGGGGCGGGGCGGGGCGGGGCGGGGCGGGGCGGGGCGGGGCGGGGCGGGGCGGGGCGGGGCGGGGCGGGGCGGGGCGGGGCGGGGCGGGGCGGGGCGGGGCGGGGCGGGGCGGGGCGGGGCGGGGCGGGGCGGGGCGGGGCGGGGCGGGGCGGGGCGGGGCGGGGCGGGGCGGGGCGGGGCGGGGCGGAGCCGGGCGGGGCGGGGCGGGGCGGGGTAGGGCTAGGTAGGGGTGGGTGCTGGTGGCATGTGGTGTCCCCGTGGTGGCTACGAACAACGCCACATACTTGTCTGAGAGTTGTTGGTCATCTGGATGTACCTGCTTGCCTATGAGGAAGGCAAGACAACCATGTGTTTAGACAACCGTGTGTTTACATAGAGTAGAGCGGTGTAAGATAGAGCAGGCAACAACACAAGACTGACCTGTTGGGTTGGGAAGTGGTGGTGGTTGCTCGGCGGCTGGGCGCTGCTTGCAGTACTTGTCATGCTGAGAT
Source organism: Haematococcus lacustris (assembly GCA_030144725.1). Taxonomy (NCBI): domain Eukaryota; kingdom Viridiplantae; phylum Chlorophyta; class Chlorophyceae; order Chlamydomonadales; family Haematococcaceae; genus Haematococcus; species Haematococcus lacustris. The sequence goes on along the minus strand of JASKMD010000028.1, from coordinate 637,000 downwards.
TGCGCGTGACTGAGGTTGCAGCACGACAAATTCGCGCCGCACAGGAGGCAGACGATGAGGTTACATCTAATTTTATGGGTTACATCTAATTTTATTTCTGGGTTTGCATTGCTCTGCTTGAGCCGGTTGTAGAGGTCGAGGACAGAGACTGTCTTTTTCTTGTGCTGTTGTGTCCAGCCACGAGCTTCGGCTGGAGGATGTGGGTCTTAGGTGTCGGGTAGGGCGCGACCGATCATATGACTTGCTGAGGAATTGGTCATATGACTGAATATGATGGCTTAAAGATGGGATATGACCGGGTCTGCAGTCAAGAGGATAGTGTGGCAGAGTACCGCACTAACCCACCTGGGAACCCCGAGTGTTAAGAGGGTTTGACGTCCTCCAAACCAGTACCACTCTTAGTTGTAGTTAGTAACACTCCTCGACAGTGTTACCAAATACGGCTGAGCCGTCTTTTATCGTACACCGTTTTTTCGTATATACTGTACCGTACAATCGTCTTGGCCGTATGGCCGAGAGATCGTATGTTCGATCCCTAGTGAGTCATGAACTGTTTTCCATACCAACAGTACGATCACAACATGACGGCGGTGGCACGATCGGATCATTATAGCATGACCAACCTATAGATACTACCTATAGTGGTGTGTGGGCGTGGCATGGCTAGAGTAGGCTGGGTTGGCTGCTACTAATGGATCCCACTTGAAGTTGCCAGCTCTAGGCTGCTACGCCATGGGTAGGGTAGGGAGAGGGCTGCGGCGTGGGGTCCTACCTACTATGCCATGTCATTGTGGTGTATGGGCATGGCATGGCTGATGTGAGCTTGTTGGTTGTAACTACAAGCGCACGCTTCAAGCTGCCCGCTCCAGGCTGCGGGCTTAATGCTGCCCGCTCCAGGCTGGGGGAGTGGGGGGGGAGGGGAGGGAAGGGAGGAGATCTGATGGCTTAGGAGGTGGTGGTGATGGTGGTCAGGGGAGGGTGTGGAGGCTTGCTCCAGGCTGTAAGGTAAGTTGGGGTGGGGAAGTGGCGCGTAGCAAGTGGGATGGCAATGGTTGAGGTGGTTGTAGGGAAAGGGAGAATGAGACCGTTAACCCTGCAGCAGTCAAGTGGGTGTACAAGCGGTCAAGCAATGTACTTGGAGTCACATGACTGCAAGATTACTGCTGGGCTGGGCTGGGCTGGGCTGGGCTGGGCTGGGCTGGGCTGGGCTGGGCTGGGCTGGGCTGGGCTGGGCTGGGCTGGGCTGGGCTGGGCTGGGCTGGGCTGGGCTGGGCTGGGCTGGGCTGGGCTGGGCTGGGCTGGGCTGGGCTGGGCTGGGCTGGGCTGGGCTGGGCTGGGCTGGGCTGGGCTGGGCTGGGCTGGGCTGGGCTGGGCTGGGCTGGGCTGGGCTGGGCTGGGCTGGGCTGGGCTGGGCTGGGCTGGGCTGGGCTGGGCTGGGCTGGGCTGGGCTGGGCTGGGCTGGGCTGGGCTGGGCTGGGCTGGGCTGGGCTGGGCTGGGCTGGGCTACGGCTCTTGGCAGCTGCTGCTCATGGCTGCAGCCCCAAGCCCCAAGCCACACCTGCTCCTGCAAATTACAACGTGCAGCATGCTTCCTTCTTACTAGCATCTTGCAACTGCAACTGGTCTACAACGACAGATGTGGCAGGAACATACCAAGTCGTCCAGCTCATCAACATGCACTTCTGCGGCCCCGCGTTGCTTTTGCCGATGGCTTGTAGTTTGCTTGCGTTCTGCCTCCCTTGCCAGAATGACTGCCAGAATGACTGTCGGGCATCAGGCATGTCGTGACATCTCTTCCGCTGCCGTAATGTGCTGGCATAGGCGTGTGACAATAGATGCGGCGAACTCCAAGTTGCAGTTTCGGCACTGGAATCTTGGGGACCCGCTATCTTGCTGAAGTTGTTGATAAGAATCATCACACAGCTTTACTTAGCTCCTTGGGTACAGGCATCGTTCTGTGCCGCCAAAGGCCGCGGACCACCGTATATACGGTCTGTATAAACGGAAAAATACAATGCCATTTCCGGAAAAACGATTATACGGCAAAAACGGACCGTTCTGGACCGTATTTGGTAACACTGCTCCTCGACTCTCCGTCAAATTAGATCACGATTGAGACCATGGTTGAAAACCAGATTGAGACCACGGCAATGAGGTTACGGAGTTTTGCGAGTTTTGGCTTGATTATATTTTATCATATTCCATCATGCTTGATCATATGGGGTCATATCTTAAAGATTTTTTCGGGCGCGCCTTAGTGTCGGGTGTAGGACTGACAGGCGTAGCCATAGCGCTAGTGGCGCTGATGGGTGCCGCCGGTGGGCCGGTGAGGTATTAATATCTCGTTCAAATTCCTCAGGGTATTAATACCTGGGTATCATTAGTATCTGGCCGTGAACGCCCTACTCAGCTGTGACACGCCTGATGAAATGCTTTGAATGGTTTGAAGGGCGTCAAACCCTCTTCACACCCGGGGTTCCCAGGTGGGTCAGTGTGGTAATCTGCTACATTATCCTCTTGACTACGGACCCGGTCATATCACATCTTTAAGCCATCATATTCAGTCATATGACCAATTCCTCAGCAAGTCATATGATCGGTCGCGCCCTAATGGTGGCAATGAGAACTTGCATGACTTCATCTTGAGCCCATGTGCACCTTTGTTTGTACACCTTGCTTTGAAGTGCGTTGTCCCGAACCCCTAGATTGTCCCGAACCCCTAGAGGGGGAGGGCGGCCAAGCAGCCTAACGGCTGACGGCTTCAGCGGTGTAGGCCACCTATCGATCTATAAAAAAACCATGGTGGCAACGTGAAGACATGTGTTTGATGGGGTGTGCACCCTTTGCGAATGCTGATAGCGCATGCCATGGCGTGCGGACATGTCGCTGATGGGGTGTAGACGTCGCTCTGGGCACTCTCAACTGCACGACCTCAAGTCCAATACACATACATGGTGCGTACATCTGCACAATCAGCGGCGGTGTTGTTGGACATTCTGTCAGGACTGCCAGCTCTAATTCACCTCTTCAGTTCACAACACTCTTGCCACCAGCACCAGTGATCGCCCAAGCCCTAAGGCCTGGTGTCGCAGCCATGAGTGTGACCTACAAAGAAATGGTGCTATGACTGCCGGGCAGGTGGAGCCCTGTTGGCTGAGGTGGCTGGGCAGGGCTCGACAGCAAGGGGTGTGCAACGTGTGGCTGACGGCTAAAGCGGCCATCATTACTCTGTGCATTTCCTTGGCACCTCCACGACTTGGTTACATGCAGGATGGTGTGATGCATCACATGCAAGTTTCAGGTGCAGTGGGGTGCAAAGAAGAGCAGTGATGCCTCACTGTTCAGCCCCCGGCCCCAGGCGCTGCTGACCCCGCTGCACTGCCAGCACCAGACCAGGGTTTCGCTGCAGACACAGCCAGGCATCCACCCCGGGCATCAGCCTGCGCATGCAGCGGTGCCACCAGCCACCGCGCAGCAGATGGTGAGGTGGTAGAGGCCAGACACATGCACACATCTGAATTCACAGAAGCACACCCTTCGCGTTTCCCTGTGCGTCTTCCCCGAGCACTGCAATACATCTGTTGCCACACAATCGCACCCCCTCATGCCCTCCCGATGCATGTTGCACATGCCACACAGGGTGTTTAGGGCATTAGGGTGTGTGGCTCATGACTCATGACTCAGGCTGATGGACTCAGACTCAGGGACTCAGACTCAGGGACTCAGACTCAGGGACTCAGACTCAGAAACCCAGGCAGGGATTGCCATGTGCCGTAATGAGCACACCCATCATGCCCTCCCAATGCTCTCCTCTACCCCCCGCATCGACACCAAAGCACTTCACATCTCTAGTCACACAGTACCTCCATGCACCACTCAAAACTGCGGCATGGCGTGCCCACATTTCACCGATCCTTCTGATCTTCCCATACTCAACCACCAAGGGCTGTGGCTGCCGCTGGTGCTGGTGCAGATGCTGGTGCAACTGTTTGAAGCCCGGCTGCCACTGAGACTGTGCGCATAGCCCCTGCCTGCTCCTGCTGCTTCCTTTTGCTACTTTCGCAAGCAGCACCTCTGCCCCTGCCGCCTGCTGCTGCTGTCTGTCACCACAGACTGAGGCTACGATTGCTCATGACGCTGAGAAGCAGCGAGGGAGAGGAGTGGAGAGCTGCCAAAGGGTCGCGGCCAGGCAGCAGCCTGGCAGCCAGCAAGCAAACAGGCATGTTGCCGCACAAATAGTGCAACCGTAGCTCCGGCTGATTTTCTCCGGCTCGCATTTTCATGGTATGCGCACATGCGCATGGTGCTGCAGAGACCTACTTTACCATGTGGCTGGGACAGTGGGCAGGCAGCCAAGTGGGTGTGAAGGTGCTGGGGGTAAGGTGTAGGGGGGTAGGTGTAGGGGGGTCATGGCTGGGGGCCATCAACTACGACATCCGCATGGGTGTGGGATTGGGTGGTTGAGTTAAACTAGGAGGCTGCTGCCCTTGGCTCATGACAAGCAATCCATGCTCATGCCGTGGACATGTCTACAGTCAGTGGGGTGGGGTTGCAGGCAGGCAGGCGGCTGGGAGACTGGGGACAAAGAGGAGAGCTGCTGGGGTGAGACTTAGGGCTGGGGTCAGGGTTAGGTTAGGGTTAGGGTCAGGGCTAGGGCTGCGGTTCTGTTTGTGTTTAGCCTACTGGAGAGGGAAATTAGGAAAAAGGGCAACCATCCAGAATACCTTGCTTACCTCTCCATCTCGCCTATCAGCTCATCCACCTCGGGCACCAGTAGCAGGGGCTGGGAGGCCACTAGGCTGTCTAGGCGCGCCTCGGGAAACATGGCCTCCAGCTTCCGGGCACCTTCCTGCAAGCCACCCAGGCAGTGGGAAGACAAAAGCAGATGAGCCTGTCCAGGTCAGCCTGGCAGGGCGCATGGAAAGTGAGCCTGGGTATACATCGAACCAGGCAGAAATGTCAAGTCGTCATGCCAGGTCAGGTCAGGCCAGATCAGGTTGCGTCCAATCAGGTCAGCCTGTGTGAATCTGCATCAGATCAGGTCAGTTTCAGGACAAATAACCAGATGAGGCAGGCAGGTGAGATGTCCAGGTGATCAGGAGGCAACTATGACCTGCATGAACCAAAGGGAGCTAGTAAAAGGGCTGACTGGCTTGCAGTGCTCGTGGCCTATCAGCTGGGGGCACTGCGTCTGGGGTGGTATTACGAGGCCACCTAGCGGCAGTCCTGTCCTGGAAGTGGGGTGCAGTGCAGGCTTGCTTGGGTCGTGTTACACAATGCAGGAGAGCGCATAGAGTGAGGGCCGGGGGGGAGGGGGGGGGCAGAGGCACTGAAAAGACTGTCAAGGCTGCCCCTGCCCAGCATCCACCCCTGCAGAGGTGTTTGAAGGATGACTGTGACCTGATCATTGCATTCATTACATCCCCTGGCCCCTTCCCCTGGCCCCTCCCCTGGCCACTGCCCCAGGTGTTGGGTGGGTGGGTGTGATCTGGTTTGGTGGGTGGTGGGTAGGGGTGAGTCAGCTGGGCTGGGTCTGCAGCAGCAGTGGCAGTGAGGGCCCTCACCAGCACCCCCTCCCAGCCGGGCTCCACCATCATAGCCGGCCGCTGTGCCACCATGGCCGACACATTGGCAGCAGGGTACTGCTCTCTGAGCCACAGCTGTGGTCAGGCCAGCGCACAGCACACAGCCAGGGTCGGTGTCAAGGCGGGTGCCACGGCTGTGGGCAGACAGGGTGACGACAAGGTGAGTGTCTGGGTGAAAGACTGGTTTCCCATCAGCCCTCACACTTTCAAAAACAGTCAGGTCACCCAACCACCACCCCTTGCCGGGACCAAGTTTTGCTGCTGCTGCTACGCTCGCAGTGACTGTGGTGGCTGCTGCCCATGCTCCCTCCTCCCCTTCTATTCCACTGCCCAACCTTACAAGCCAGCTCGGGGCGAGGTCAGGATTGCGGGCAGGGCAATTTGACAGGGACAGGGACAGGGACGGGGCAGCTGGAGGGACAAGGAATGGGACCAGGGCCAGGCCTAAAGGGACAGGGACGGGGCAGCTGGTCGGCTGGACGGCAGGCGGGCAGGCAGGCAAGGTCCTTGCCCCTCTCATCAGCCCATACATCAGATCCACTTAAGTGGCCAGGTCATGGCAGGCTGACTTCACACCCCAGCCTTGCCTGCCCTGGGTGCTCGGCTGTATGGCAGTGGCAGGCAATGCCCATACCACCTCTGCCAACACTGCCACCCCTGCTCACAATGCGCTGGGCCAAGCGGTGGGGGTCCTCTGCCAGCTGCCACAGCAGGCTGGGCTTGACTCGGGCCACCAGGTCAGCCGTGCTGGGCGCCAGATCAGGCAACAGAGCCAGCAGTGCCTGGGCAGTGGGTGCCATCGCAGGGCAGCATGGCCCAAAGTGTGGTGGCTGCACTGGCAGGTGATGAGCAGCTGACCAACCTCCTGACTAACTGGCTGTGCAGCCCAGCTGGCTGCAGCTGCACAGGGCGCCACAGGGCAAGCCAGGTTACAAGGGAGCGCATGCAGCCTTGATGCGGCCACTGGCTCCAGCTGCATGAGAGACTGAGCTAGGTGACAGTTGAGCGCAAGCACCCAGCACAGCCAGCTGTACAGGGCGCAAACACTCTGCTGAGGGGTTTGCAGCAGCAGCCAGGTTGGGAGCAGAGTGCCCTGCCCAGATGGAGGAGTTTTCTGTTCAGACACGCCCTCTTGACACACTGGCCATCAGCTGCTATGCACACAGCAGGCAGGGAGGTCGGAAGCAGAGTTCCACAGCAGTGTCAACAGTAGTTGGGCGTCAACATCAGCTATAGGACAGCTAGAGAGGCAACCACGCATGCTCGCTCAGGCATGATGGAACATGGCAACGCCTGCCTGCCGTGAGTCTTACCCCCAGCCGCTGCTCCACTTCTACAGGCGAGAGTCCACTCAGACGGATCAGCTCGCTGGGCCCCAACGCCTGCTCTTGCAGGAGGCAGGAAGGAGAGCTGGACCACGGCCAGGCAGGAAATGAAGTAGAGGGGGAGGGGGAGAGAGGAAAGAATTTGTCATGTCATCTCACCCACCTGTCTTGCTGCTTCCACAGACAGCCCTAGTTGCTCCGGACTCACCATGCGCCCTGAACGCCACAACCAGCAACTCCAGCAGTGCATGTGCAGTCCAGCACGGAAGGTATCCTTCTTAAGCTAGAGTTTCAAGGCCACATGCACTTTGAGCTGTCCTGCCTCACACGACGTCTGATGTGTAGGAGGCATGGGGTAGGCATTTACCCCCACAGCCCCCTTAGAGCAGACACCTAGAGATGTGGACATGACAGCGATTGCCATGGCGGCAGAGACCACAGTGTTTTGAACAGGGGCAGTGGGGTGATGCGGCGAGTCCAAGTTAACAGCACATTGAGTCGCAGGCAGTCGGCCCCTCACAGAATGCCACTCCCGCGCACCCATGAGCGCCCAGGGATGTGAGCCCGCATTGACGGAGGCACTACATCTGACCGCAATGCTACTTTTGCTAACGGCTTTGGTTGCCCGCCATGGCTTAGCTTGCTGCCAAGCATTCCACTCCGCAACCCTCATCGGCTGATTGTTGGTACAGCGTTGACTACGACATGCCTGGCCATCTTGCCATCGTGGCGCACGGCATTGGAGGAACAGTACGCGGCGCAAGACCATGGTGCCTACATTTACATGGTTCCCGAGGCGGACGAAATGAGCTGATGTGGGCCCTGTTCGCACCCGATTCGATTATCTATATTCAATGTCGTTGTCGGTTCATGGGTTGACTCCGATGGGCTAGAGGATGAGGATGAGGAGGAGTGGGTGCGTCTGTGTGAAGATGATATTGCTGGTGATGACCGATGACGGCAAGGAAACCTCATGGTCATGGTTGTGCTTGCGCAAGGGCGCCCACCAGTGCGGTAGGATGCTGGAGCCACGTGTCCAACATGTTGTCAACACCTTCTTGTCCTCACTTCCGCCGCATCACCTCATTGCTCAACACATGAGGTGTTGGATTGTCAGGCCTCGGTCCTTGCCCCCTACTCAATCAGCAGGGAGTTGCGACATGTTGAAAGCAACAGATGCCTTGGACATGCCTTGGACATGCAGCTGAAGCAACTGACACGGATACACCCGGCAGCACTACGTCGTTTCCTCTGGCTCGTACTTGTCACTATGCGACTCAGGGCTGTGCTCCTTCTGATTCGCGTCACCTTTGACTTGACTTGCGCGACTGCTGATTCAATAACAGGAGGAAATCCGGCTAGCGAGAATGTGCAACTGCAGCGATGCCTATCACTGTCAGCTTCACAAGTAGTGGAGCAGGTGGCAAACCAACTGAGCAACACTTCACGTGAAGCCATAGTTCGCAGCATCACATCCGAGCTGGCAGCTTTGGGCAGAAGGTGCTTCAAGGCTAACGTAACGGTCTACCGGGTAAGTTCACAATTACATCGTCCATGTCACTCATATATGCAAGCGGCATTGTTTCAATCCATTCTGCAGCCTATCCGGGTCCTTGTGCCTCTGGTGGAGAGCTACCCTGTCTGGCAGCGGCGAGCAGCAGAGTTTGAAGCTACCACTGGCATCCCTGTGGTGCTTGACACCGTGCCGTTCTTCTCAAGTGTGAGTATCAGTGTTCAATGTTTGAGCATGCCCTCGCATGAAGTCTTAGCTTGAGTTGCACATGCCACTGCAGGCTGTGGAGATGAATACAGAGCTGCAAAGCAGCCCAATGCGGGATGGCTGGATCATGGACCCCAGCTTAACAGGTGTTCCCTGTTTTGAGTTTGTGTACACAAATAGGTGGAGAAAGCAAGCCGCGCCCCATGCGGAAGCTACTACCTTGATGCATGCCGGATCTTTTCTTTATTGTATCCACGGCTGGATACCCGCCCGGGGTTCAGGGGGAGCACACCACCTGAGTCCCCGACTGTGCAGCATCACTTGTTTTGCTTAGCTCTCGCCCTTGGCTGAGGATGAGGAGAGTTGTCTGGCCGCGTCTTGCAGGCACGGTGGCGCTATATAAGGCCTTTGCCGACCTGGGACCCCTCATTGGCAGGGTGCCTGAGTCCATGCTGCAATACAACGACATCCTGCCCTTCTACCGCCTAGTGTCAGGCGTCTACAACAAGAAGATCATCGGTTTGCCCCTGGATGGTGACAACTTCCTGCTGTACTACAGGTAGGCCGTCTGCACAGTGAGTGTGGAAAGTGCTGGTGGCTTCCAGGTGGTGTGGGTGATGGCCGGAGTTACACCCTGCACAGCAACTTGGGCCCTGAATACCATGTGCACTACTTCTGCAGCCACGCAGAATGGCATTGAGGCGGACTAGGAAGCTGTGTGCAGGGCTACAACACCGTGGCTGTAGTGACCTTCCCATTGATGCAGCCTCCTGCGTGTTGGCCTGCAGGCTTGACCTGTTCCAGCGCTACCAGCTGGACGTGCCCCAGACCTGGTCTGACCTGCTGGACATGGCCCGCCTCATGAACGGCACCGACACTGACGGGGACGGCAGGCCTGACCTGTTTGGGGCCTGCCTGGACATGATGCCGCGTGAGGCAGCCGCACTGCTGGCTGTGCTATTGGACTGAGCGAATATGCACTTAGCTAGCAGTGAGCAGCCGGTGCAGTATAACAACAGCCAGAGGACAAGTCTCAGCAGGGTTTTGTTTCAATTTCTGCAGAGTGCAAGATCAGCTTCTTTGTCGCTGGCATAGCCGCCTCCTACATCCAGAACAGAGGCACCCAGAGCGGCTTCTGGTTCGACCCTGACTCTGATGGCAGCCTGATGCGCCCCCTGGTGAGTGCAAATGTGTTGCCTGGTGGCAGCAGGGCTGGGCAAGCTATGCTGCAGCGGCCAGGAGCTCGGTGCTGGAGTGTTGAGAAACGGACCAAGCTAGCAGATGCCCCTATGTGGACAGGAAGGAGACTTGGTAGTATGATAGATAGTTGTCATACTACAAACCCTGCCACATGACGCACACATGCAGGTGGGCAACAATGAGGCTATGCACACTGTGCTACAGCTGCTAGCCAGGTTGCAGGCTTACATGCCAAGCGAGCGCACCTGCTCCAGGGCCAACCCTGCCTTCCTAGCAGGCAAATGCCTCATGACCATTGACTGGTGAGGTGATGGGGTGGCCAGGCGTTGAGGACAGGCACAGCTGCATGCAAAACAGTCAGGACTGCATGAGTGCATGTGCTGGCATGCAGAACTGGTCCTTAGTCACTGGCAGCATAAGGGCCCAGTATGTGGCCGTTCAGCTTTGGTGAGCCAGGACACCAGCCAATAGTGGGCCCCAGCAGCCGCACTCATCCTGACAGCAGTAAACATAAAAACTGCACCCATCCTAGGAGCAAGGGACCCCCTTTATGTCCAGCTGCATGCTACACACCTATGACTGTATGAGGGAAGAGTCAGGGCCCCAGCAGCCAAGTCAGGAGCTTGCCTGCACATCAGGGTCCAATACTCGACAACACCTAACCTGAGCGCACTTGCCTGATGGTGGGATTATCCACGGAGTCCCAGGCCTGTGACTCACAGGTGTGAAGGGGCTATGATTATAGCTTCCTCTTACACAACGACTGCGTGTCTGCTGTAGGGGTGGGGTGTTCAAGTCAGCACCGAACTCCAACATCAGCCAGCCTGGCATGCTGGGCATCGCCCCCCTGCCCGGCTCCACCCAGATCCTGGACCGCACCACCCTCAAGCTGGTCAACTGCACCCCAGCCCTGTGCCCCATGGCCCAACCCTACCGCACCACACGCCTGGCGCCCAATGTAAGAACCCCTATGGTGCTGCACACCACTGTGCCGGTGGGAGGCAGGTGTCTCTGTCCCTGATCACACAGAGTGCTTGCCCATGCTTACGATCATGAAAGTGGTGCTGCATAGCACTGTGCCTGTGGTAGCAATCAATGCAGTAAGCAAGCATGCCTGTGGCAGCTATGACTCATCCTCTTCGTCACAGCATGCTCACATGTCCCTGGGCATTGGCATACAATCACCCTGCCCTGCCCTGCCATCTTTGCCTTCTCTGGTTGTACAATTGCCTCAGGGGCCCTGCCCTGCCATGTCTGCCTCAATCAACTCCTGCAGGTCACACACACACTGCCAGGCGCCTGGGTCAACACCGCCCCTTTTCCCGCATTTGGCGGCTGGACTGCCGGGGTTTCTGACACGTCACCATTCGATGTGCAAATGATCACCCTGGTCTTCTTTGCCTACCTCACCAGGTCAGTGAGCTCAGGGGATGCTGGATATTAGAGGGACGGCTGGTGTGTGATGAGCAGCTGACTGCATGCCACGCAGCTGACAACAGACTGCATGGCACGTACGGGCTTACTGTCCTTTGCATGCTGCGCTGACTGCAGCCCTGACAACAGCTGGGCGGATGTGCTCAACAAGACTGACTCAGTGGATCCCTTCCGGCAGCAGCACCTGGACCCAGCCAGTGGGTGGTGTGGTGCTTGCACTTGCTAGGGATGGGAGTAGTGCAAGCGGAGCAGTGCAGGTGTGCCCAATATATCAGGCTCATCACACACTTCTCCCTGTGTGCAGACATTGGCCGCTGGACTGCTGCCGGCTACGATCAAGGCACCACCCTACAATACTTGTCAGCTCTGAGTATGGCCATGTCAAGCCCTAACGTTGCCCTGGACTCCAGGGTGAGTCAGTTGAGCAGTAGCCTCATGGCATGGGGCTATCGGTCTTAACACAGGATCTACTATGCCCTTAGTAATGCCCCTGAGGCTGTGAGTGCCCACCCTCTGTACTATTGCCTGACCCTCTAAGGAGGAATCGTATGACCTGGTATGAGAACTGCTCAAGGCATGGGGCTAGCGGTCTCAGACCCAGGACCCACGATGCCCCTGGGCCGCCTAGTGGCTACCTCCGACACTGGTGCCTGACCCCGCATTTTACAATCTGGCATGGAATCTATGCTCTAGTGTAAGCTGGCACAACCTATGGTGAGGCAAACACTATAGGAATACTACCGTGCTTCAGCAGGTGCCTGCTGTTGCTGCTGCTGCTGCTGCTGCTGCTGCTGCTGCTGCTGCTGCTGGGCCTTGGGTGGGTAGTCTCTTGGCCCTCTGTAGCATAGGCCAGGGTGCTCCCTACCCTGCGCACGGGCCTGCCGCGCAGCTTCAGCTCCAGCGGCCACCACTTGGCCTCCTCAATGCACTGCATGTTTGGCAGCTTGGGGGCTGTTGGAGCTAGCGTGCAGGCACCCTAGGGCATTACATCAAGTACCGGACTGCTCTGCCACGTCACTGGCTTCAGGCTGGGTGGGACAGGTGGAGGTTCACCTTATCTGCCGGGTGCTTCCATCCCTCAGGCTTTGTGACCTTGCCCTTTTATAGCCTGTTCTCACAGGGCTGCAGCTTGGGCACAGCTGAGCCAACCCGGCCTGTGTGTGTGGGGTACCACCAAGCCGGGCAGCCTGTTTGGGTCATGCTGCTCTTGCAGCAGGCCAGCAATCCCACCCCAGCCATTGATCACAAGCCCAGCTTCACCAGCTGCTTGCGCTTGTCCCAACGATCACTGCCTTCACTGTCTTTAACCCCATCCCCTCTGACATGCTGTGTCACAGCTGCAAGTTTGGACATGCCATCCCACCACCTCCAAATACCTTATGTGCCTCTGACCCCAAACCGATAGTGCTCATGCCCACCTTCCCTAGAAGTTTCTCCAGCGCCTACTCCCTGCCATCGTGTTCCCAACCAGCCCCATGCACATGGGGTTTATGCACACCTCCCACACCACATCCCAGGTGGCCAGGATGATAGCTGCCAGTCGCTGGGAGGCTGAATGTCTGCCACCTGTCATGCTGCATATGGCTCCTGCTTAGCTTCCACCCAGCAAGCTCATCTGCCATAGCAGGCCTCCCTTACCCCACACTCTGGTGCTGCGCTTTGTTATGAGATGCACAACTGGCTGATGCCCTTCCTGTGCTTCTTGCCAGACTTTCAACCCCTACAGCTGATTGAGGTCATATTATCCTGCAAGTCAGCTTCATGGCCTTCTTGAATAGTTGGGTGGGCAGCTTTATCTTCCGGTAGGGAGCTCTGGTGCAGGGGCAGCCTTGTGCACTGCTTGCTTTGTGGTGTGACTGTGAGGTATAGGTATTGCATCTCATGGTGCCTGTTGCACTGCTTCTGTCTGCATGCGCAGATGGCATTTGATGCCAGAACAGGGCGCTCCTACCACAGCGCTTTGGAAGCAGCGTACCTGGCTGTGCCCAGTCACAACATAACCAGTGCCCTGCTGGTGAGTCCCGACCAATGAATAGCCGCACTGAACAGTGAACACACCTCACACCTCACACCACTCTCCACACACCACAGAAGAGCCACTTGGAAAGGGCATACTAAGCTAGCATGCCTCCTGGTGGGGACAGAGCAGGAAAGATAACAATATAGCCCTGGTACTTGATGAAGGGAAGCACTTGCTGAGCTACCTTGAGGAACTTGAGAGACATGAGTTGGCTAATGCTGCTGTTGGCTGGCTTGCTCCACCAGGAGCTTGACGCCAGCTTGGTGCAATGCGAGCAGGACGCAAGGACACTGCTGCCAAACTCCGACCCCCTGGTGAGCCTTGACGGTGCATGTGTAGCCTGTATGTGGCCGGCGCCCAGCACATGAGCTACAACACCTCCTCAGCCCGCATGCAGTACAGCGGCACAACCTGGCCCTGGCCCGGGCTCCATGTTTGCAACATGAGAGTGCCCTCATGGCTGACCGGCTCACCTGTCACCACCAGTGGCAAAGTGTAAATTAGACATGCACATAGCCTCCCACAGCTTCGGCTGGCCGACCCTGCAGGCGCTCGACACCAGCTGAGCACGACTCCATCCTTTCGCATGCCACACCAGGCCAAAGCCATAATCTCCCCACGTCAGCAGGTCTAACAGTAATGCACACATCCCTGCAGAGTCCCAGTTGTGGCTACATGCAGGCTATCTCCATGCCTGTTGGACTCCCTGCTGCAGGAGTTCCGTCGGCAGTATGGGTACCTCCTGGGCCGGGCTGCCCCTGTCTTTCCTCCCCCTCCTCTTCCCTTTGCATCCAGCAGCATTCAGAATGTGGACAGCACGACTATAGCAGTCGCCAGTGCATGCCTTGGTGGAGGCCTTCTACTGCTGGTGGGCCTGGGGCTGTTCGCGTGGCAGCGAGTGGTGTGGTTGCGGCGCAATCACCGCTCCGCCCTGGGCAAGCTGCTGCCACCAGGGGCTGGACCAGACACCACCCTGGTCCTCACGGATGTCCAGGTGCGGTCAGTGCAGGCATGGGTGCAGCTGCAGGTGGTGTGCGGCAGCCTGGGTGGCCACATGCTGTGGTGGTGGCTGCGTGGCAGCGAGGCATTCCTCCTCCACCACCACCCCTTGCTGCTACAGGAACTAGGTGGGGAGCACAAACAAAGAGGCAATGTCAGCATGCTGATCTGCCCTCACCTGTTAGGTGCGCAGCACGCAGCTTCAGTAAGCCTGCCTGGGTATTGCCTGCAGGACTCCACTACCTTGTATGAGTGCCTGCCTGTTGAGGTCATGGACGCCTGCATGCGCATAGCAGAGCGCATCATCCGCGACCTGCTGGCAGCACACCAGGGCTAGTGAGTGGGCAGGAGGCAGGAAGCACGTCAAAGAGCAAGAGTGTGACCTTGTTGCTGCAAGCAATGGGCCCGCCTTTGCAGCCCGCATGGCCTAGATGCGCATGGTGGAGCAGGTGCTGTGCCCTACTGGACCTGGAGTGGCAGGGCAGTCAGTCAGGGTGCCACACAGACCGGCAGATGGAGTGTGATTGGCCTGGAGCAGTGTGACCTGGGCAGCAGTGGGAGACAGGCTTGCTTGCACAGCTATGAAGGGTATGGAGCAAGCTTGCACATTGACTGAGAAGGCTCCTGCCATGCTGCTGCAGTGAGAGCGCCACTGAGGGGGACGCCTTCCTGTGCGCCTTCCACTCACCCCTGGACGCGGTGCTGTTCTGCCTCAAGTGAGGGCCCAGGGCTGCATGCCAGCAGCCCCATCCAGCAGGGCAGGCCACAGCGCCTAGCCAGAGCCCCTGACATCCTCCGCTGCTGCCCCTGGTGTGCGCTGCAGGCTGCAGGATGCGCTGCTGCACGCCACCTGGCCCCAGGAGCTGCTGCACTGCCCAGACGTGCCCTGTTGCCACCTTGTTACAGTCAGCCTGAGCCCTCAGTTCAGCAAGATTGTTCAGGTCAGTGGTTGCTAGTGGCACCATTGTCAGCAAATGCCTTGGGACAAGGTTCAGTGACACATGCAGGGGAAGAGCATTGTCGTTGTCGCAGCTTTGGTCCAGCATCAGTGAACGAGGCCAGCACCTCCCTCACCGGCCCGCAAAGGCAGAAGCAGGTTCCCTCACTATGGTATCTTCCCATGCACATGGGCGCTTTCCACCAACACTATTGCCTGACCCCTGTGACAATGCCTGTAGCCTAGATTTTTTTCATATGGCCCCGAGCTGTCTAAATGCGCTTCACTATCTATATAACTGCTGGCTACTGCTTGTGTGACAATAGCAGCTTGCTATGCATCATCTGACACCCTATTGGCTCTGCTGCTGCAGATGGCGACCCTGTCATCGCAGAAGCGGCTATCATCATTCACACCGCAAGGCTTCTCCCTGGCTAGGTGAGCAATCAATGGCAGGCAGCACATGGCCCTTGCCACATCTCAAACAGAGGTATCTTCCCCTGCACACGGCATGGGCGCCTTCCACCTACACTATTGCCTGACCCCTGTGACATCAATGGCAGGCAGCACATGCCCCTTGGCGATTGCTCCGTTTCCCACATCTCAAGAGTCTCATGCCTATCCATCCCACTGCAGGCGCATCCTGCGTGGCGTGAGGAAGTGCTTGGTGCCTCAAATCCACCATGATGACAATGCACCACCTCCAGGTCACCCCTGCCCCACCACACCAACATCAGCACTGGCTCAAGACAGCCTCCTCACCACACGGCTGAGTAAGAGAGCACAGCAAGGAGGTGTTATGACCAATGGCAGGGGACATCAGTTAATAATGTCGCGGCAGCGGTCGATACTGCAGCCAAACCAGGGGCCCCTCCTCTTCACGCCTGACGACTGGCTTGCGTGGTCTGAGCAGCAGTCAGACGAGCCGGTCACCCTGTCCCGTCCTACGCATGACGCAATCCTTGCCCATAGAGATATCCGCGACCTCTACAATGTCAACATGGCAGCAAGGGTCAGCTATGAAGGCATCAGCAGTGCAGGGGACCTTACTATGAGTATGGAGCTGCCAGTGCTGGAGAGTAAGGCTGGCCAGCCAGGAGCCAGTCATGTTGGTAGCGTCTTTCAACTGGTAACTGCCCACCAGACCCCTCCTGTACTTGCACCTGTGGCAGCCACTACCCTCAGCTCTGCCCTGACCCAGGCCCTGGACAGCCAGTTGAGGCCACACCAGGGTGATGCTGCCACACCGAGCTGCCTGGTGTTCAGCGGGCTGCGCATCAGGTGTGGGGTGCACACTGGCGTGGCCAGCGCCCAGGACGTGAGCTACAACACCTCCTCAGCCCGCATGCAGTATAGCGGCGCACCCTTGGCCCTGGCCCGGGCCGTGTGCGACGCAGCCCAGGGCGCCCAGATCTTGCTGAGCCAGGCCTGCTTTGCCGCCCTGCCCCAGCAGCAGCTGCGTGATGCCGTGTCCTTGGCATGGCCTCCATCCAGACATTCCAGCAGGAAGCTGAACATAGGAAATGAGAACAGGCAGGTCAGTCATTCTCATCTGGAGAGCAAGGCAGCTGGCCCGGCCACATCGACAAGCACACAGAAAGGCATCGAAGACCCAGCGGCAATGGCGGGTGGGGATGATAGGCAACTGCCCTACAGCAGCCTCTTGATCTGGCATGTGGGAGAGTTCATCTTCAAGGTTGGCAGTGTGCCCACTACAGCCCAGGTTGTCAGCATGCCTGCTGATGGAGATCAGCAAGCTTCCCTGGATGCGGTGCTTGTCAGCATTGGCAGCCGTGAAGACAAGAGCAGACGCATCAGCTTCGAGACCACAAGATCACAGCCATCCAAGAAGTCCCTGCGATGGGACTCACAGCAAGCCACCATGGATGCTGCGCCACACCAACTCCTAGGACAGCGTGCTAAGAATGCTGCCCGGCGCAGCTCCCTGGCCCTGGTGGCAGCTGAGAATTGCACGAGTCCGGAGGCAGCGGAGGCGCTGCACAGCAAGCCTGGCCAGCAGGTGCACAGCCTGTACAGCGTGCTGCCCGCGGGGCTGGCGCCACGCCTGGTGCTGCTGGGGGCCCCACGCGCTGTCAGGCAGACGGTGAGGCGGCAGGGGAGGCCTGGGCTGGCGCTGCAGGGCCTCAGACTGCTTGCACTCCTTGCCTGCCTGCCCGCACACCTGACCACTTGGGCGCTCTAGGATGGCTGCTCAATTCAGGCCTGGCCAACCTCCAACCCGCCAACCTGCCTTCTCTGCTTTGCTGTGCACTCCCAGAGTGGTAGCTGGCTCCTGATTCTCTACTTCATGACCCAGAGGACTGCGGCGGCCTGATCAGTGTGCTGGCCTGCTGCGCCCCTCAGGTGCCTGGCGCCCTGTCCGCCCCCTATGGCAGCGCATGCGTGTGCTTCCTGTACGTGGTGGGCCTGGCTGAGCTGCTGGCCTGGGACCCCCAGGAGGCTGCCAGCGCCCTGGCCCTGTTCTCTGCGCTCATCAAGCAGCAGCTCATGGCCTGGAACGGATACCTGGTGGGTCAGCAGCAGGAGGGAGCCCTGCTGCTGCCTGCCTGCTTGCCAGCTGTTGCTGAGGGGCTGGGCTGGCTAACAGCATGAGATCCATGCTGTCTGTGGCCGCTGCTGCAGGTGGAGCATGTGGATGGCTTTGTGCTGGCCGCCTTTGCCTGCCCTGTCTCTGCGCTGCGCTGGGCGTGCATCTGCCAGGAGCACCTGAAGCAGCTGCCCTGGTCAGACGGGCTTCTGGCGCACCCCCTGACCGAGTTACTCATCACAGCGGAGATGAGCAGCAACGGGGAGGCACGCCAGACGCTGGTGTACCGTGGCCTGCGCATCAAGGTGGGACGCAACCGCCTGCCTCACTGCTGGCTGCCTGTTTGCACATTGCGCATGTGAAGGTGTGAGGTGTACATGCTCATGGGTGGGTATGTTGTGCCAGCCACCATGCCAGTCCTGGCTCATCTGAAGCGTGTGTGTGTTGCTGCAGGTTGGTGCGGATGTGGGTGCCGTGCGCACCTCACTGCATCCTGTGACGGGTGTGATGGCATTCCGTGGCCGCGTGATGAACCGCGCCGCCCGCATCGCCAGCAGAGCCGGCAGTGGTCAGGTGCTGTGCAGCGCAGCAGTGTGGGCGCACTGGGCAGGCAACAGCGCGCTCGCAACTGATGGCCTGCCTAGCCGGGCAGTGCTGGGCAGCACACCAGAGCTGGGCAGTGAGGGGGAGCAGCTGCTGCCGCGCCTGACCGCTGTGTCCCAGGGCCTGGTGCCCCTGAAGGGCGTGCCGGAGCCAGTGGAGGTCATGCAGGTGAGCAGGCGGGCTGAGGGCTGCTGGGGCTGCTGCGCACCACTGCCTGACCCCTGACCTGGTGATGCACAGTGCTGGTCCAGCTCACTGTGGGCTACCTGCTCTTGAGACCTGCATTCTGATGTTTGGTCCTGCTGGTTTTGTTGATCGCAGGTCAAGCTAGTGCCTGAATCATTTGGTGCCTTATCAACGGGAGTAAGCTTATGCCATCCTTCGCTGATGGACACGCTCTGAACGCATACCCAACAGATGTTTTGGCTTCGCCTTTGATGGTAACGATGGCAATCACTGTGGCTGAATGCAAAGGGCATGGTTGCCTACCAAACAGACGCACAACAACTGCATGCATAGGACCAATTCTGGCTTGGCGTGGTGTGGCCCGGGTGCTGATGCCCGTGAGGTGCCTAAAGCAAGCCTGAAGCAAGCCTTGTTGTTGCAACAGTTGTCACGCTGTGGCTGCTGCCATGCTCCATCCTCCCCCTATTGCCCCTCCACCCTCTTGCCAATCTTACAATGCGCTGGGCCAGGCGCTGCCCCAGCGTTAGAAGGGTAGCACAGTGCTCTGACCACCTCCTGCCAGTGCCTGATACCTGCTTGGGATGAGGCCAGGATTGCGGGCAGGGCAGCTGGACAGGGACAGAGGCGGGGCAGCTGAAGTGATTGGGGACTGGGACCAGGGACTGGGCTGAAGGGACAGGGACGGGGCAGCTGGTCGGCTGGACGGCAGGCGGGCAGGCAGGCAAGGTCCTTGCCCCTCTCATCAGCCCATACATCAGATCCACTTAAGAGGCCAGGTCATGGCAGGCTGACTGGGCGCCAGATCAGGCAACAGAGCCAGCAGTGCCTGGGTGGCGGATCAGGCAACAGAGCCAGCAGTGCCTGGGCAGTGGGTGCCATCGCAGGGCAGCATGGCACAAAGTGTGGTGGCTGCACTGGCGGGTGATGAGCAGCTGAGCAACATCCTGACCCACTGGCTGTGCAGCCCAGCTGGCTGCAGCTGCACAGGGCGCCACAGGGCAAGCCAGGTTACAAGGGAGCGCATGCAGCCTTGATGCGGCCACTGGCTCCAGCTGCATGAGAGACTGAGCTAGGTGACAGTTGAGCGCAAGCACCCAGCACAGCCAGCTGTACAGGGCGCAAACACTCTGCTGAGGGGTTTGCAGCAGCAGCCAGGTTGGGAGCAGAGTGCCCTGCCCAGATGGAGGAGTGGTCTGTTCAGACACTACCTCTTGACACACTGGCCATTAGCTGCTATGGGCACAGCGGGCAGGGAGGTCGGAAGCAGGGTGCCCCCAGCCCCCCATACTGGCCATAGCAGTGTCAACAGTACCTAAGTGTCAGCAGCAGCTATAGGACAGCAAGAGAGGCAACCACGCATGCTCAGCTAATGCATGTGTCTACCCCTGCCTTCCATGACTCTCACCCCCAGCCTCTCCACTTCTACAGGCCGCAGTCCACTCAGGCGGCTCAGCTCGCTGGGCCCTAATGCCTGCTCTTGCGGGCAGCAGAAAGGAGAGCTGGACCACGGCCAGGCAGGAAATGAAACAAATGCGCCCTAATCGTCACAATCAGCAACTCCAGCAGTGCATGTGCAGCCCAGCATGGAAGGTGTCCTTCTTTAAGCTAGAGTTTCAAGGCCACATGCACTTTGAGCTGTCCTGCCTCACACGACGTCTATCATGAGTGTGTAATAATGTATGGAAGTCATGCAAGTCTTCATTACTGTTCTGGTAGGACATGGCAGCTTGCTGATAGAACTTGTGGCAGTGCACTCGAAGACCAAATGCATGGCGTCATCCCCAGACCAGTGCCGGAGGAACCCGACGTTGACATATTTGACCGCGACGAGGCACAGCATCCAGACCTCACCGAAGCGCAGCGCAGAAGATAGGGCTTCCGAAGAGTCCCGCGCTGCCCGCAATAGAGACAACACCTACCACGCACGGAAATGCAAGTTAGGCTACCTCGCCGAACACCTGCCGCAAGAGCTGCCTTCCTCCTGGCTGTGCTGGCGCGAGTGGAGGCCTGTAGCGAGCGGGGCGGGGGATGACAGGATGACGTGCTTGCTACTTTGCATGCAGAGATGCTAAAGCAAGCCGAGGGTCACAGGAGCAGCCCTCTTGTCCCTCACTAGGGCCTCCATTTGAGCCCACTTTTAGTACCTACTAGCAGCCACTGGCAGCCACTAACTAGATCCGACTCAAACAGTGTTATTGGGCTGTGTGGAGCAGTCCCTAAGCCGCAGGGGCAGGAGAAGCACCCTGGGCAAGCAGCAAAGCAGGGGGTTGGGCAAGCCCAGCAGGAACCGGGGTCAGGGGAAGAGCTAGTGGGTCAGGGGCCAACAGGAGGTGGCTGCAGACGTGGCAAGGGCACCCGCCAGAGCCGCACGCAAAGCCACAGCAGCTTCTTGCAGTGTCGGGGTGGTTGTGGTGAATGTGGGGGACCATGCAAGCCAGCAGCGGGTGGCAACAGCATCAGCAGCAGGTGCAGCAGAGTTGAGAAGGTTGTGCCGGCAGATGCCCACCAGGCAGCCCAAGGGCATGTTGTGCCAGCAGATGTGCCCCCCCCACAACAGGCCCCCCCGCAGCAGCCTCCCTAGCAGCAGGGTCAGAGCTCGTGGGGCAAAGCCCCAGGGGGGCAGATGCTTGCACCCCCTGTTGAGTCGCCTCAGGGGCCGACTGTATCACCTGATTTACTGCACATGCTACAGCTGGCTCTAGCTGTACTCGCCACCCATGGGCAGGCTGCTCTGGTTCAAGGTAGCGAGCTAGGTACAGCAGCGCCGGCTCCTGGCTGCACGCTTCGCAAGCTTACCACACCTGCTGGGTTGGAGCTGCCCCAGACGGCTGCCAAGCGCAAGCGGCCACCTCTCTCAACCGCACTTGCCACCTGCCTCCGTGGATCATCTAGCATTATATTTGGCGCAGTGAGTGCAGAGTTGCAGCCGTCCTACTACCAGGGGTCGGTGTGCTGTCACTTGGGGGCGCTTGATTTCAGCCCTGCCCTTCCCCCCTTCCTGCCTGCTCACCCTTCATAGCCCCCACCCTTCCCTTCCTTGAACCTCTGGTCTCATCCCTTTGCCATCACTGTCAAACCTGTAAATGGACTTGTCCACTGATAAGAAGTATTGGTAATTGAGTCAGCACCCTTGACACCGGGAAACAGTAGCCCACGACTTAACCTTGACCTCACACTCACACCGGCATGATCATCAGCCCCATTAATCCCCTATAAATGGTTTAAAGCATTGTACACCGTGAACCACCATCACACACAGCCGGTTGGCGGCAGATTTTAACCAGCTTCTTCGTCCATCCTAAATGCGGCTCAGTACCTCCAATAGCTTTTCAGAAATGCAGCATCCACGATGGTGACGAACATAAGCGACACTGCTCCTCCAGTCGTCCTGCCAGGTGGGTAATTCCCCTCCACTACTACACCTGACTACACTACTACCCTTGACAGCTACATGGTCCAACCTTGGTGAAGCACAGTGCACCCGCTGCCTTGGACCCTCAAACCCCTGCTCCAGACTGGATGAAGCTGAGAAAACATGACGCACAAGTCATACATGGCGCAGAAACAGGTCAAGTGCCGTTTGGTAGTGATGGCCTAAACTCATGACCTTGAACACTTGCCCAGGGCGTGGCGTATGGCGCCGCAGCATATGTAGGCTAGCAGTGCAGAGTGACGTGCCTGGTGTACAATGGCTGTGCAGTGAGAGCACAGTGGGGCATAACAACAGAAGTGCCACAACAACAGAAGTGCGCACAAGGAAAGCAGTATATTGGCCCAAATCACATTTGACGTAAGACATGTGCTGCACCAACTCATCAGAAACTTCAAGCTTCACGCAAGGGGCCAGGCAGTGTGGCTTGTCATCATGTGCTCATTGACATTCACACAGGTTCCCTGGCATGGCACAATCACATTTAACAAACTTGGGCGCAGGTCGCACCTCACAGGCATCCCCGGGGACAAGCCAGGAAAGCCCCTGCGCATGCGTCCTCGTGCGTCTGTTTGCATGGGCATGGGCACCAGCAACCTTGCCCTTTGCATTCAGCCACCGTAATCGCCATCGTTACCATTCAAGGCCGAGCCAAACATCTGTTGGGTATGCGTTCAGAGCGTGTCCATCAGCAAAGGATGGCACAAGCTCACTCCCGTTGACAAGGCACCAGATGATTCAGGCACCAGCTTGACCTGCGACCAACCACACCAGCAGGACCAAACATCAGGGTGCAGGTCTCAAGAGCAGGTAGCCCACAGTGAGCTGGACCAGCGCTGTGCATCACCAGGTCAGGGGTCAGGCAGTGGTGCGCAGCAGCCCCAGCAGCCCTCAGCCCGCCTGCTCACCTGCATGACCTCCACTGGCTCCGGCACGCCCTTCAGGGGCACCAGGCCCTGGGACACAGCGGTCAGGCGCGGCAGCAGCTGCTCCCCCTCACTGCCCAGCTCTGGTGTGCTGCCCAGCACTGCCCGGCTAGGCAGGCCATCAGTTGCGAGCGCGCTGTTGCCTGCCCAGTGCGCCCACACTGCTGCGCTGCACAGCACCTGACCACTGCCGGCTCTGCTGGCGATGCGGGCGGCGCGGTTCATCACGCGGCCACGGAATGCCATCACACCCGTCACAGGATGCAGTGAGGTGCGCACGGCACCCACATCCGCACCAACCTGCAGCAACACACACACGCTTCAGATGAGCCAGGACTGGCATGGTGGCTGGCACAACATACCCACCCATGAGCATGTACACCTCACACCTTCACATGCGCAATGTGCAAACAGGCGGCCAGCAGTGAGGCAGGCGGTTGCGTCCCACCTTGATGCGCAGGCCACGGTACACCAGCGTCTGGCGTGCCTCCCCGTTGCTGCTCATCTCCGCTGTGATGAGTAACTCGGTCAGGGGGTGCGCCAGAAGCCCGTCTGACCAGGGCAGCTGCTTCAGGTGCTCCTGGCAGATGCACGCCCAGCGCAGCGCAGAGACGGGGCAGGCAAAGGCGGCCAGCACAAAGCCATCAACATGCTCCACCTGCAGCAGCGGCCACAGACAGCATGGATCTCATGCTGTTAGCCAGCCCAGCCCCTCAGCAACAGCTGGCAAGCAGGCAGGCAGCAGCAGGGCTGGCGGGTCCCCTCCTGCTGCTGACCCACCAAGTATCCGTTCCAGGCCATGAGCTGCTGCTTGATGAGCGCAGAGAACAGGGCCAGGGCGCTGGCAGCCTCCTGGGGGTCCCAGGCCAGCAGCTCGGCCAGGCCCACCACGTACAGGAAGCACACGCACGCGCTGCCATAGGGGGCGGACAGGGCGCCAGGCACCTGAGGGGCGCAGCAGGCCAGCACACTGATGAGGCCGCCGCAGTCCTCTGGGTCAGGAAGTGGAGAGTAAGGGGCCAGCTTCCACTCTGGGAGTGCACAGCAAAGCAGAGAAGGCAGGTTGGCAGGTTGGAGGTTGGCCAGGCCTGAATTGAGCAGCCATCCTAGAGCGCCCAAGTGGTCAGGTGAGCGGGCAGGCAGGCAGGCAAGGAGTGCAAGCAGTCTGAGGCCCTGCAGCGCCAGCCCCGGCCTCCCCTGCCGCCTCACCGTCTGCCTGACAGCACGTGGGGCCCCCAGCAGCACCAGGCGTGGCGCCAGCCCCGCGGGCAGCACGCTGTACAGGCTGTGCACCTGCTGGCCAGGCTTGCTGTGCAGCGCCTCCGCTGCCTCCGGGCTCATGCAGTGCTCAGCTGCCACCAGGGCCAGGGAGCTGCGCCGCACAACACTCCTGCTGAGCCGCTCTGACCGCTGGTGTGGCCGGGCATCCCTGGTGGCCTGCTGTGCGTCTAACAGCTTGGATGTCCTGGGTGTCTGTGACGTGATGTCATCACCATAGCGTCTGCTCTTGTCCTGATTGCCACCAACGCTGACAGCCACTGCATCTGAGGAAGCTTGCTGATTCAGCTCAGCGGGCATGCTGACAGCTTGGGCTGTAGTGGGCGCACTGCCAACCTTGAGGATGAACTCGCCCACATGCCAGACTATCAGGCTGCTGTAGGGCAGTTGCCTATCATCCCCACCCGCCATTGCCGCTGGGTCTTCGGTGCCTTTCTGTGTGCTTGTCGATGTGGCCGGGCCAGCTGCCTTGCTCTCCAGATGAGAATGACTGACCTGCCTGTTCTCATTTCCTATGTTCAGCTTCCTGCTGGAATGTCTGGATGGAGGCCATGCCAAGGACACGGCATCACGCAGCTGCTGCTGGGGCAGGGCGGCAAAGCAGGCCTGGCTCAGCAGGATCTGGGCGCCCTGGGCTGCGTCGCACACGGCCCGGGCCAGGGCCAGGGGTGCGCCGCTGTACTGCATGCGGGCAGAGGAGGTGTTGTAGCTCACGTCCTGGGCGCTGGCCACGCCAGTGTGCACCCCACACCTGATGCGCAGCCCGCTGAACACCAGGCAGCTCGGTGTGGCAGCGTCACCCTGGTTTGGCCTCAACTGGCTGTCCAGGGCCTGGGTCAGGGCAGAGCTCAGGGTAGTGGCTGCCACAGGTGCAAGTACAGGAGGGGCCTGGTATGCAGCCATTGGTAGAAAGGCGCTACCAACATGACTGGCTCCTGGCTGGCCAGCCCTACCCTCCAGCACTGGCAGCCTCGTGCTCATGTCCAGGTGTCCTGCACTGATGCTGCCCTGATGGCTGACGATTGCGACCACGTTGGCATTGTCGAGATTGCCGGTTGCTCTATGGGCAAAGAGTGCATCGTAAGTAGGGCGGGACAGGGTGACCTGCTCAGCTGACTGCTGCTCAGACCAAGCCAGCCAGTCGTCAGGCGTGAAGAGGAGGGGCCCCCGGTTTGGCTGCGGCACTGACCGCTGCCCTGGCATCATAAATTGATGACCCTTGCCGTTGGTCATGACACCTCCTTGCTGTGATCCCTTACTCAGCCGTGTGGCGAGGGGGCTGTCTTGAGCCAGTGCTGATGTTGGTGTGGTAGGGCAGGGGCGACCTGGAGGTGGCGTCCTGGAGGTGGCATCAAGGTGGAGTTGAGGCACCAAGCACCTCCTCACGCCACGCAGGATGCGCCTGCAGTGGAATATATAGGCATGAGACTCTCGAGGAGGGGCAAATGGAGAGATCGTCATGTGCTGCCTGCCATGGATGTCACAGGGGTCAGGCAATGGTGTAGGTGGAAGGGGCCCATGCCATGTGCATGGCAAGATAACTCCGTTTGAGATGTGGCAATGGCAATGTGCTGCCTGCCATTGATCACCTAGCCAGGGAATAGCCCTGTGGGAGGGATGATGATAGCCGCTGCAGAGATGCCAGGGTCACCACCTGCAGCAGCAGTGTCCACAGGGTCCCACATGATGCACAGCATGCTGCCCCTACACACAAGCAGTAGACAGCACCTATGGAGAAAGTGAAGTGGGTTGAGAACTAGAAATGTATGTGATAAAGATGTTTTGTTATACATGTGATGAATAAAAAATGTAACGTAGCTTTATTTTTCATGGCTGCAAAATAAGTCCTCACAGTACGTTTTGAGCTTTCACAAGAGAGCTGCTAGGTGTGCTTTCACCTGACACAGGCTGTGTTGCGGCTGTGCTGGCCTCGTTCACCAGGGCAGTGGCTGCGCTCCTGACTTGTGTTGGTTTGATGCTTTGGGGCTGCGTTTATTTAAGTCCACCTCCATGCTCATCTCTCCATGAAAATGGTATCGTAAGTTGATTGGAAAATACAAACGTCTCAAAGCACAGCACCTAGTGGCACAATGACTTGGAAAAGCGGAAGGGCAGCGGTAAGCAAAAGCTGCGGTGGTGCTAGTGGATGAGCTCCGCACCAGCCGGTTCAGCTCAGCAAGGAATGGTCAGCAGCTTTGTAAGAGCCGGCTAAGTAAACGCATGGCCACCAGGCCTGCGGACTCAAAGCCCCGAACAGTGCAGGTGGACAACAACCTATTGCATCTGGCATGGAGACAGCAGCGTGGTCAGCCAGTGCGGGGACTCATGTGATGCCCAGCAGTGGGCCCCTGCATCCTGCCACAGCCACAGCCCTCATGCAGTCAGGAAGCCACACAGGCAGTAGCCACCTCGAGACTGGGGTTAGGGTTAGGGTTAGGGTTAGGGTTAGGGTTAGGGTTAGCACTCCCTCGCCAGCCAAGTGCAGCAAGCACACCATGGATGAGCAGGCAGCTGAGCCTACCCAGCCCACCAAGGAGAAGGCAAGGCCAAGGGCAAGGCTGCTAAAGCCAAGCCAGCACCACAACCAGGCAGATGGGTAGACAGGGACTGCAATGCAGTGCTGAACATGCAGCGCATTGGTGAGGGCAAATGGCACCCGCTGGAGCTGTGCTTCTGGCCGGACCTGCCTGAGCTTCCAGCCAAGGGCAAGGAGTACCCTGAGCTGGGGTACAAGCGGTTGCAAGACCGGCCACTCAAGGCCCAGCAGCAGCAGCAGCAGCCTGTGGCACAGTAGTGTATGCCCCCCTTTGAGCTGTCATCAGGCGCCCATGCCATGTGCATGAAAAGATACCATAGTGAGGGAACCTGCTTCTGCCTTTGTGGGCCGGTGAGGGAGGTGCTGGTTTCGTTCAGTGATGCTAGACAACAGCTGCGACATAGATGATGCTCTTCCCCCTCCTTGTCTTACTTGTGCTGCACCTTGTTGCAAGCCATGTGATGACAATGGTGATGACAGTGGTGATGACAATGGTGCCACACGCAACCACTGACCTGAACAATCTTGTTGAAGTGAGGGCTCGGGCTGACTGTAACAGGGTGGCAGCAGGGCACGCCTGAGCAGTGCAGCAGCTCCTGGGGCCAGGTGGCGTGCAGCAGCGCATCCTGCAGCCTGCAGCGCACACCAGGGGCAGCAGCGGAGGATGTCAGGGGCTCTGGCTAGGCGCTGTGGCCTGCCCTGGTGCATGGGGCTGCTGCCATGCAACCCTGGGCCCTCACTTGAGGCAGAACAGCACCGCGTCCAGGGGTGAGTGGAAGGCGCACAGGAAGGCGTCCCCCTCAGTGGCGCTCTCACTGCAGCAGCATGGCAGGAGTCTCCTGAGTAATGTGTGAGCCTGCTCCATACCCTTCATAGCTGTGCAAGCAAGGCTGTCTCCCACTGCTGCCCAGGTCACGCTGCTCCAGGCCAATCACACTTCATCTACAGGCCTGTGTGGCACCCTGACTGACTGCCCTGCCACCACAGGGTCAGTAGGGCACAGCACTCGCTCCACCATGCGCATCTAGGCCATGCGGGCTGCAAAGGCGGGCCCATTGCTTGCAGCAACAAGGTCACACTCTTGCTCTTTGCCAAGCCTCCTGCCTCATGCCCACTCACTAGCCCTGGTGTGCTGCCAGCAGGTCGCGGATGATGCGCTCTGCTATGCGCATGCAGGCGTCCATGACCTCAACAGGCAGGCACTCATACAAGGTGGTGGAGTCCTGCAGGCAATACCCAGGCAGGCTTACTGAAGCTGCGTGCTGCGCACCTAACAAGTGAGGGCAGATCAGCATGCTGACACTGCCTCTTTGTTTGTGCTCACCACCTAGCTCCTGTAGCAGCAGGGGGTGGTGGTGGAGGAGAGATGCTGCTGCCACGCAGCCACCACCACAGCATGTGGCCACCCAGGCTGCCGCACACCACCTGCAGCTGCACCCATGCCTGCACTGACCGCACCTGGACATCCGTGAGGACCAGGGTGGTGTCTGGCCCAGCCCCTGGTGGCAGCAGCTTGCCCAGGGCGGAGCGGTGGTTGCGCCGCAACCACACCACTCGCTGCCACGCGAACAGCCCCAGGCCCACCAGCAGTAGAAGGCCTCCACCAAGGCATGCACTAGCGACTGCTATAGTCGTGCTGTCCACACCTTGCATGCCGCTGGATGCAAAGGGAAGAGGAGGGGGAGGAAAGACAGGGGTGGCCCGACCCAGGAGGTACCCGTACTGCCGACGGAACTCCTGCAGCAGGAAAAAGCCAGGGGATCAATAGGGTCACTGTGCAGCGTGCCCACTGGCAGCCACTGCTGTGCAGGCCAGCAGCCCAGTGCAAGCAGACCAGCGGCCATCGCCATGACCCCTCCTGCCGACGGAAATCCTGCAGCAGGGAGTATGACCGGCATGGAGACGACCTGCCTGCAGTCACAACTGCGCCTCTTCAGGGCATTGCTGGTGCATTGCTGCTACCGCTGGGAGGTTGTGTCCTTGGCCTGGTGTGGCATGTGAATGGGATGGGCCGTGCATGTGAATGGAGATAGCCTGCATGTACACAGATAAATGCCTAAGTTGAGCCACTTTGTTCCAGAAAACAGTGTAGTCTCACAACGGGTTGGCTGCTCGGCAAGCAATTCATACCCACGTGTAGAGCTTTGAGTCTACTACCCGTCAGTGCTCATGTTGTTTCACGATTCTAAGTAATTGGGCAGCTGCAGCCCGGAAAGTGGAGCCCACCCGAAAATATGGGTTTTCAAACTAAAGTAACCTAAGTTGAGCCAGCCCCTTCACAGCCAACTCTCACAGACATTTGCTACCCCCACTTCAGGCATGCCATTACTATGGTATTGAGGCCCTGATGGCACCAAAAATTCACATAAAAGCTGTGTTGTGAGTCAAAAGTGAAAGCATCACGATGTGCCCCCCCCCCTACACGCCACAACTGGGACTCTGGAGGGATGTGTGCATTAGTGCTAGACCTGCTGACGTGGTGAGATTGTGGCTCTGGCCTGGTGTGGCATGCGAATGGATGGAGTCGTGCTCAGCCTGCACGTAGCTGGCGTCGAGCGCCTGCGGGGTCAATCAGCCAAAGCCTGAATGTGTCACTATGTGCATGTCTACCACAGGCTCTGCCACCACTCTGGTTCTCTGGCCAGTCAGAGCTCTGGAAGTCATGTCTGCCACACACTCTGCCACCTTGGTGCCACAAGGTTCTAGCACCAAGGAGGTGACAGAGAGGCCGGTCAGCCATGAGAGCGGTCTTGTGTTCACTACATGAAGCCAGGGACAGAGTGTGCCACTGTACGGCATGTGGGCTGAGAAGGTGTGAGAAACATGAAGCCAGGGTCAGGGCCAGGGCCAGAGTGTGCCACTGTACGGCATGTGGGCTGTGAAGGTGTTGTAGCTCACGTCCTGGGCGCCGGCCACATACTGGCTGCACATGCACTGTCAAGGCTCACCAGAGGCTCGGAGTTTGGTAGCAGTGTCCTGGCGTCCTGCTCGCTTTGCACCAAGCTGGCGTCAAGCTCCTGTGGGAGCAAGCCAGCCAACAGCAGCATTAGCCAACTAATGTCTCTCAAGTTCCTCAAGGTAGCTCAGCAAGTGCATCCCCTACACACTCCCTGGCTGTCTTTCTTTCCTGTCCCTGTCTCCACCCCGGAGGCATGCTAGCGTAGTAGAACCTAGCTCAGTGCGTGTCTGGCTCTTCACTGGCCAGTACGCCCTTTCCAGGTGGCTCTTCTGTGGTGTGTGGAGTGAGGTGTGAGGTGTGTTCACTGTTCAGTGCAGCTCTTCACTGGTCAGGACTCACCAGCAGGGCACTGGTTATGTTGTGGCTGGGCACAGCCAGGTACGCTGCTTCCAAAGCGCTGTGGTAGGAGCGCCCTGTTCTGGCATCAAATGCCATCTGTGCATGCAGAGAGAAGCAGTGCAACAGGCACCATGAGATGCAATACCTATAACTCACAGTCACACCCCAACGCAAGCAGTGCACAAGGCTGCCCCTGCACCACAGCTCCCTACCAGAAGATAGAGCTGAGTACCCAACTGTTCAAGCAGGCCATGAAGCTGACTTGCAGGATAATATGACCTCAGTCAGCTGTAGGGGTTGGAAGTCTGGCAAGAAGCGCAGGAAGGGCATCAGCCAGTTGTGCATGTCAAAACAAAGCTCAGCGCCAGAGTGTGGGGTAAGGGATAAGGAAGGGCTGCTAGTGGCAGATGAGCTTGCTAGGTGGATGCTAAGCAGGACGCAGGTGCAGCATGACAGTGGCTGACATGCGGCTTCCCAGCGACTGGCAGCTATCATCCTAGCCACCTGGGATGTGGTATGGGAGATGTGCCTAAACCCCATGCGCATGGGGCTGGTTGTGGATACGATGGCAGGGAGTAGGCGCTGGAGAAACTTCTAAGGAAGGTGCGTATGCGCACTATCGGTTTCGGGTCAGAGGCATATCATGTATTGGGAGGTGGTGGGATGGCATGTCCAAAACCAGCAGCTGTGACACAACTTGTCAGAGGGGGGTGTGGCAAAAGACAGAGAAGGAAGCGAGCGTTGGGACAAGCGCGAGCAGCTGGTGAAGCTGGGCTTGTGATCAATGGCTGGGGTGGGATTGCTGGCCTGCTGCAAGAGCAGCATGACCCAAACAGGCTGCCCGTCATGGTGGTACCAAACACACTGGCCGGGTTGGCTCAGCTGTGCCCAAGCTGCAGCCCTGTGAGAACAGGCTATAAAAGGGCAAGGTCACAAAGCCTGAGGGATGGAAGCCCCGGCAGATAAGGTGAACCTCCGGCTGCTCCGCCCAGCCTGAAGCCAGTGACGTGGCAGAGCAGTCCGGTACTTGATGTAATGCCCTAGGGTGCCTGCATGCTAGCTCCAACAGCCCCCACGCTGCCAAACATGCAGTGCATTGAGGAGGCCAAGTGGTGGCCGCTGGAGCTGAAGCTGCGCGGCAGGCCCGTGCGCAGGGTAGGGAGCACCCTGGCCTATGCTACAGAGGGCCAAGAGACTACCCACCCAAGGCCCAGCAGCAGCAGCAGCAGCAGCAGCAGCAGCAACAGCAGCAGCAACAGCAGGCACTGAAGCACGGTAGTATTCCTATAGTGTTTGCCTCACCATAGGTTGTGCCAGCTTACACTAGAGCATAGGTTCCATGCCAGATTGTCCAATGCGGGGTCAGGCACCAGTGTCGGAGGTAGCCACTAGGCGGCCCAGGGGCATCGTGGGTCCTGGGTCTGAGACCGCTAGCCCCATGCCTTGAGCAGTTCTCATACCAGGTCATACGATTCCTCCTTAGAGGGTCAGGCAATAGTACAGAGGGTGGGCACTCACAGCCTCAGGGGCATTACTAAGGGCATAGTAGATCCTGTGTTAAGACCGATAGCCCCATGCCATGAGACCAGTAGCCTTTTGCCATGAGACCGGTAGCCCCATGCCATGAGGCTACTGCTCAACTGACTCACCCTGGAGTCCAGGGCAATATTAGAGCTTGACATGGCCTGATTCAGCGATGACAGATACTGCAAGGTGGTGCCTCGGTCATAGCCGGCAGCTGTCCAGCGGCCGATGTCTGCACACAGGGAGAATTGTGCGATGAGCTTGATGGTTGCCTACACCTACACTGCTCCTCTTGCACTACTCCCATCCCTAGGCAAGTGCAAGCACCATACCACTCACTGGCTGGGTCCAGGTGCTGCTGCCGGAAGGGGTCCACTGAGCTAGAGACGTTCAGCACATCCGCCCAGCTATTGTCGGGGCTGCAGTCAGCGCAGCATGCAAAGGACAGTGAGCCGTACGTGCCATGCAGTCTGTTGTCAGCTGTGTGGCATGCAATCAATTGCTCATCACACACCAGCCATCCCTCTCATATCCAGCAACCCCTGAGCTCACTGACCCGGTGAGGTAGGCGAAGAAGATCAGGGTTATCACTTGAACATCAAAGGGTGAGGTGGCAGAAACCCCGGCAGTCCAGCCGCCAAAAGCGGGGAAAGGGGCGGTGTTGACCCAGGCGCCTGGCAGTGTGCGCGTTACCTGCAGGAGTTGATCGAGGCAGACATGGCAGGGCAGGGATCCTGGGGCAATTGTACAACCAGATAAGGCAAGGACTGTGACGCTGTGACGAAGAGGATGAGCAATGGCTGCCACAGGCATGGTTGCTTACTGCATTGATTGCTAGGCATTTACCAAGGATTTACCAAAGGCACAGTGCTATGCAGCACCATAGCACTTTCATGATCGTAAGCATGGGCAAGCACTCTGTGTGATCAGGGACAGAGACACCTGCCTCCCACCGGCACAGTGGTGTGCAGCACCATAGGGGTTCTTACATTGGGCGCCAGGCGTGTGGTGCGGTAGGGTTGGGCCATGGGGCACAGGGCTGGGGTGCAGTTGACCAGCTTGAGGGTGGTGCGGTCCAGGATCTGGGTGGAGCCGGGCAGGGGGGCGATGCCCAGCATGCCAGGCTGGCTGATGTTGGAGTTCGGTGCTGACTTGAACACCCCACCCCTACAGCAGACACGCAGTCGTTGTGTAAGAGGAAGCTATAATCATAGCCCCTTCACACCTGTGAGTCACAGGCCTGGGACTCCGTGGATAATCCCACCATCAGGCAAGTGCGCTCAGGTTAGGTGTTGTCGAGTATTGGACCCTGATGTGCAGGCAAGCTCCTGACTTGGCTGCTGGGGCCCTGACTCTTCCCTCATACAGTCATAGGTGTGTAGCATGCAGCTGGACATAAAGGGGGTCCCTTGCTCCTAGGATGGGTGCAGTTTTTATGTTTACTGCTGTCAGGATGAGTGCGGCTGCTGGGGCCCACTATTGGCTGGTGTCCTGGCTCACCAAAGCTGAACGGCCACATACTGGGCCCTTATGCTGCCAGTGACTAAGGACCAGTTCTGCATGCCAGCACATGCACTCATGCAGTCCTGACTGTTTTGCATGCAGCTGTGCCTGTCCTCAACGCCTGGCCACCCCATCACCTCACCAGTCAATGGTCATGAGGCATTTGCCTGCTAGGAAGGCAGGGTTGGCCCTGGAGCAGGTGCGCTCGCTTGGCATGTAAGCCTGCAACTTGCTGAGCAGCTGTAGCACAGTGTGCATGGCCTCATTGTTGCCCACCTGCATGTGTGCGTCATGTGGCAGGGTTTGTAATACGATAACTATCTGTCATATTGCCAAGTCTCCTTTCTATCCCAATAGGTTCATCTGCTAGCTTGATCCGTTTGTCAACACGCCAGCACAAAGCTCCTGGCCGCTGCAGCATAGCTTGCCCAGCCCTGCTGCCACCAGGCAACACATTTGCACTCACCAGGGGGCGCATGAGGCTGCCATCAGAGTCAGGGTCGAACCAGAAGCCGCTCTGGGTGCCGTTGTTCTGGATGTAGGAGGCGGCTATGCCAGCAACATAGAAGCTGATCTTGCACTCTGCAGAAATTGAAACAAAACCCTGCTGAGACTTGTCCTCTGGCAGCATGGAAGCTGTTGTTTAACTGCACAGGCTGCTCACTGCTAGCTAAGTGCATAATTGCACAGTCTAACATGACAGCAGGAAGTGCGGCTGCCTCACGCGGCATCATGTCCAGGCAGGCCCCAAACAGGTCAGGCCTGCCATCCCCGTCAGTGTCGGTGCCGTTCATGAGGCGGGCCATGTCCAGCAGGTCAGACCAGGTCTGGGGCACGTCCAGCTGGTAGCGCTGGAACAGGTCAAGCCTGCAGGCCAACACGCAGGAGGCTGCATCAGTATGAAGGTTACTATAGCCATAGTGTTATAGCCCTGCACACAGCTTCCTAGTCCGCCTCAATGCCATTCTGCGTGCTGCAGAAGTAGTGCACATGGTCTTCAGGACCCAAGTTGCTGGAAAGGGTATGAAGCAGGTGTAACTCCGGCCATCACCCACACCACCTGGAAGCACCCCTCACACGTTCTGTGCAGACGGCCTACCTGTAGTACAGCAGGAAGTTGTCACCATCCAGGGGCAGGCCGATAATCTTCTTGTTGTAGACGCCTGACACTAGGCGGTAGAAGGGCAGGATATCGTTGTACTGAAGCATAAATTCTGGCACCCTGCCAATGAGGGGACCTAAGTCGGCAAAGGCCTTATACAGCGCCACCGTGCCTGCAAGCGGAGGCCAGACCACTCGCCTCCTTTACAGCGAAAGGCATGAGCTAAGAAGAGGAAGTGACGCTGCACAGTTGGGTACTCAGCTGGTGTGCTGCCCTAGATCCATTGGTGGAAACCCAGCCATGGCTACACACTCAAGACAGGTAGCACCTGTCAAGCTGGGGTCCATGATCCAGCCATCCCGCATTGGGCTGCTTTGCAGCTCTGTATTCATCTCCACAGCCTGCAGTGGCATGTGCAACTCAAGCTAAGACATCATGCGAGGGCATGCTCAAACATTGAACACTGATACTCACACTTGAGAAGAACGGCACGGTGTCAAGCACCACAGGGATGCCAGTGGTAGCTTCAAACTCTGCTGCTCGCCGCTGCCAGACAGGGTAGCTGTCCACCAGAGGCACTAGGACCCGAATAGGCTGCGGGATGGATTGAAACAATGCCGCTTGCATATATGAGTGACATGATGTAATTGTGAACACGATGTAATTGATGTAATTGTGAACACGATGTAATTGTGAACTTACCTGGTAGACCGTTACGTTTGCCTTGAAGCACCTTCTGCCCAAAGCTGCCAGCTCGGATGTGATGCTGCGAACTATGGCTTCGCGTGAAGTGTTGCTCAGTTGCATCGCCACCTGTTCCACTACTTGCGCGGCTGACAGTGATAGGCATCGCTGCAATTGCACATTCTCGCTCCCCGGAAGTGCCTGGGCAGCCGCGCATGTCAACTCCACAGACAAGCGAAGCAGAAGGAGCACAGCGATGGGCCGCATGGTGACAAACCTAAGCCAGAGGATACGTCGGAGCGCAGCTTCATACATCTCATCTTTTGTGTGAAAGTGCTTTCTCCAATTGCAAAGGTTGTACTGCCCCTGTCCATTCTTGCTGTGGTGTGTTGTCAGCATTGGCGATTATACGAAGTAGCAAACGATTATGATTTACTACGATTGGCTGTGGAAGCCAGGTCTATAGTCGTGTACGTGGCTGGTATATGGCTTTCAATGTTCTTAGGACTGCTCATCCACCTCCTCACACACACCCTTTCCAAGCCTGGGGGTCAACCTGGCATTAGAGCATGACCCGGTTTGTTAAACAATGTTTAACAAAGTTTAACAAAGGGAGAATGTTTAACAAATGTTTAACACGACCGCCAGGTCGCGCTCCGCAGTCGCGATGGAAGGCGAAGCAACCGCGACCTCAATGTTCGAACCAATGCACACACGCAGCCTTTCCGCGGCAATTCTACACGCAGAGCTACAGTGCTTGGCTGGTGTTTTACTATGATTTAACTGTGCTTTGAGCAGGCCATGGCTGGTCGGCTGTAGCTTTGGGGGTTGGCTGTAGCTCTGGGGGCGATCTTTTTATATGGTGACGAACAAGGATGCTATTGTCCCGTTAGCTGGGGTGGTGGCAGGTATGATGGCGTCAAGCATCGCAAGCGCAAATGCACAAAGTGCGCAGTGCAAGTCAGTCGTGCAAGTCAGTGCAGTCGTGCAAGTCAGGCTGCGGGGCTTATCAGGCAAACTAGTCAAGCACTCTCCGCACTAGCGGGACTATCCAAGTATACTATCCAAGTATACTACAGCTCTCTATGGCGCGACGGGAGGCACATTACAACATCAGCATTAATTAAGGTCAACAAGCTAGTCAAGCTTGTGCGCTTGCTATGCTAGGCGCAACCAGTGTCGAAAATCGCTGCAACAAAAGGACCACAATGGCTGCGCGGCTTAATCAGCGGCTTGCTTAGCGGCTCGGAGGCAAAGCCTACTCAATGAAGCCTATTGCCTGGCTCTTTAGATATCGGCAGCGGACTTTGTTGCATATTTCGTGTACATATTTCGTATGTAACGCAAGACCTCTACCAAACCCCCATCGCACTCCGGGTCGTCAGGGTGTCAGGCTCAAGGCGTTAACGTTACGTTAAACATTTGTTAAACCACGTTAACAGGGCCAAACATCAGGATGTTAACGTTAACAGTCGTGCCCTACCTGGCATGCATGTTTACATGCATACAATTTGCATGCCATCACATGTCATGCGACAGCTAGCCAAACCCCCCAGTTACGAGCTCTTCCCACCATCATGCTGTGGACGCACAGCTTCGTTGCGTCCCAGCTCC
Organism: Haematococcus lacustris; assembly: GCA_030144725.1. Lineage (NCBI taxonomy): Eukaryota > Viridiplantae > Chlorophyta > Chlorophyceae > Chlamydomonadales > Haematococcaceae > Haematococcus > Haematococcus lacustris. Next base: position 600,548 of record JASKMD010000028.1, on the reverse strand, counting down.
ACGTGTTATGGGGCGGGCTACTGTTGATTAGATTGTTTAGCCCCAGGGGTGTTTCGGGCGTGTCGCTCGTTACCCAAGAGCTCTACCTCATCGTGTATGTTTCACGATACTTGGAGCTGCTCGCGCTCTATCGAGGCCTCGCAGGTAAAGTTGATAAGATGCACAGTGAGCAGAGCAGCGTGCTGAGCTGCTACGCAGCCTTCCACTTCCCAGCTCAGGCCAGCCAGGCATGGTGTTTGAAGTCATTTCTATCTCACCCATGGAAATATCATGCCATGTGTAAGAAATGACCATTTATTCATTGTGTGTATAATACATTTCATCCCAGCAATTCATCTTGTTTGTGCCTGAAGTGCTATAGCACCTGCGGAGGGCAAGTATCGGCCTGGGATGATGAAGGGGAGCATAAGGTGTATGCAGGGGCGGTACAGCTTGCTGGGTCGATACAATTCTCTCGAGTGGATGCTGCTCTATTGGTCTATTGGTCCTGGGTGCTGCTGCCGGGGTGCTGCCTGCTGCAGACACGTTGGCCAAGATCCTGAAGATTGGTCTGGCCCTGGCGGTGGTGGTGCTCATGCGCTATTCTGGGGCGGCAGCCAGCTATGCTGAGTCAGCCCAGTATGACTCCGTCCCCAGGCTGGCATTGCTGCTACCCACATTTGGGCTGGCGGTGGTGTTCAACAAATTTGCAGCCATCGTTGAGGTGGGGGAGGGAGGGAGGGAGGGAGGGAGGGAGACCAACCAGTGTTGCTTTACAACTCGTACTCAGCATACTCAGTGTAGGTACAGGTAGGGGCATGGGCTGGGGCAAGTTCGCAGCACTGGCAAAGGTGGGTGTAATCAACAGCTTCAATGCGGGCTGGCAGGCAGGCAGGCTGGCTTGCACAGCTACAGGACACACACAGCCGCATGGAGGTGTGGCGGGGGTGTGACCGTGTGTGGCAGCCTGGGTGGTAGGCCGTAGCAGAAGTCGTCAGGTGGTAGTCCTCAGCAGTGTGGGATGCTGATCCTCCCAGTCCCCATCTGCTTGAATCAGAGCCAGGGCGGGGGCAGGGGCTGCGGCGGGGGCTGGGGCAGTGGCTGGGGCAGGGCCAGGGGCAGGGGTAGGACCTGGGGCAGGGGCAGGGCCAGGGGTAGAGATAGGGGCAAGGCCAGGGATAGGGGCAGGGCCAGGGCCAGGGTGCCAGGGGTCAGCTAGTGGTGGGTAGCCCTCTGTGATGGTGTGCGGGGTAGCGAGCCTTGCAGCTCTCCCCAGGGACTCCCAGGCAGTGACAGGCACCCAGCCGCAGCCAGGGCAGCAGGCACAGCCGCAGCTTTACCGCCCTCCCACCTCCCAACGTTGCTGCAGCAGAGAAGGTGTGGTGGCAGGCGGCACTGCCTTCAGCACAGCAGCGTGCGGTGTGGGGTAGCGTCAGCTGGCTGGATGTCTGGATTGCGATGGGTATAGCGGCTGGCTGGCTGGCTGGATAGTGTGGGGTAGCAACAGCTAGCTGGCTGGCTAGATGTCAGGCTGGCTGTCAGGTCAGGAGGTGCCACAGCCACCCAGGCCAGCACCTGGGCCTTGACTCAAGCCGCCGCCACTACCACCAAGCCACATGGCTGAAGGCATGCTAAGCAGGGCAGTGGTCTACCTGGCATTCAGTAGACAGGTCCTCGCCTGGGATTCCCAGACCATCTCACGCTGACCCAGGCCGCCTCTGTGCTACAGGGGCGTAGGCATACTTGGTAGGGTAGGGATCGTCCTGGTGTTGAGTAGCGCAGCGTGGCCTCAGGCAGCCGCCACCAAGCCTCATGGCAGAAGGCATACTGTACTACCAGTGTGGCGGCAGTCTACCTGGTGCTGAGTAGATTAGAGTAGAGTAGGCAAGAGCCTGGGACCTCCCCTGGGACTCCCAAGCTGCCTCCAGCAGGCAGTCTGGCGCATGGGCAGCAGGAGCAGGAGGTGAACGGCTGCAGGCACCCTCAGCGGCGTGAGGGGTTTGCGGTGTAGAGCAGATCAGGGCAGTGGGCAGAACCACTGCTGTGCCATGCTTGTGCGCCTGATGGTGCTGGGTTACAAGCTGGACGTAGATGGCAGCAGCGAGGGCAGCAGGCACAGCAGCAGGCTACTCCCCCGCCCTCCAACCTCTACACTATGTTGCTTGGGGAGAAGGGGGTGGTCTGCCTGCCTGCCTGCCTCCTGCCTGCTGCGACACACTTCTAGCAGCAGCAGTGCAGTGCAGGAGAAGAATATATGGAGAAGTTTGGGAGAGAAGCAGTAGCAGCAGCAGCGCAGTGCAGCATTGCATTCTTTTCGCGCTGCATACCACCTTCTCCTGCTTGCCTCCTGCACCAGAGCCTAATGAGGCACTAACCCAAGCCTGATCAGCCCCTGCCCCATGCATGTGCAGATCATGCACCAGTTTTCCTGGTACCTGGAGGCTCTGGTGCTGCTGCCTCAGTTCGTGCTGCTGTGGCGCAAAGCCAAGTGAGCCACACACACTGACCCTGACCCCGACCCTGACCCAAACTCATGCTTGAGCTGGGGTGGGGCTTCCTACCCGCCTCCTGCCCAATCTGCCTGCCCCTTCCTGGCTTCAATCACTGTTACTCAGTCGTCATCATCACACGACATTCGCCTGCCGGCGTTTCTGCAACACACAGCCTCAAGACTCATAGTCTCCGTGTATCCATGGTTCATGCTCGCATGAGGCTACACAGTGGCACCTGCCCTGCCCTGCCCTGCCCTGCCCTGCCCTGCCCTGCCCTGCCCTGCCCTGCCCTGCCCTGCCCTGCCCTGCCCTGCCCTGCCCTGCCCTGCCCTGCCCTGCCCTGCCCTGCCCCGCTCTGCCCCAACCCGACTTGACCCCATCTGCCCTGTCCTGTGGTGCAGGTATGACGCCTGGCTGCCTGTGCTGCTAGCCCTCATGGGTGCAGACAGCGTGGTGGACAGCCTGCCCCTCTTGCTGGACTGGCGCCAGGCGCTGGCATCTGACCCCTACCGTGAGTCAAAGGCAGAGAGCAGGCAGGCAGGCAGGCAGGCAGGCATGGGCCTGGTCAGTGGCCATGCAGGCAGGCAGGCAGGCAGGCCACATTGCTCAATGCATGTCGATTAGCCCTTTCTCCTGGTGTCAACACTTTGCACGCTGCATTGCACATTCCATACTCTATTATACTCATGTCCTGGGCTTTGATTGCCCTAAGCCAGTGTGGCATATGGGGGCTGCTGCTGTTGCTGCTGCCTTTGACGTCCAGGCCTGTATGCCATGCTGGTGCTGGTGGCGGTGTTGGGCCTGGGCTTCCTGCTGCTCCTCTTCCAACGCCTCACATCCCGCGCCCCCTCCTCCCACCTTCTAAACGAGTCGACCAACAAGCCAGGCTTCAACGATGTGAGTGGGTGCCTCCTGCAGCCCCAGCCTGCGGCAGTGGTATTTGCTGGTATCAGTCCATGTGACAGTGGTGATGGCAGGCTAGGGGACATACTGTGCTGTAGCTTAGCGAGTGGTGACACCTGCCTGGCTGTTCAATGTGAGTGGGGCACTCACTGCTTATCATTCCCACCTCCCTCTGTACTGGCACTCGCTGGCTGCCAGTATACACATCCACCTGTCTGGTGTAGGCCCCAACCCTACCTCGTGCCTGGCAGCCTGTGCCTAGCCAAGCTTTGTGGGTGTGGGTGCGGGTGTGGGTGTGGGTGCCGCCTGTTGCCTAGCCTGTAGCATAGCTTGCTGCCTGGGTACGGAGCACAAAGCAGCAGGACTGTGCACACCAAGCAGGTGAAGAGCAAGGTGAGCATGCATGCAAGGGTGCGTAGCAGCAAGCAAGCACCTACATCTGCACAACATCGGGCAGCTGGTGGATGCTCAGCACACAGCAGCAACTCCCCACAAGCACCATTGGCAGTGGCGAGAGCAGGGGGCAGGTGCTGGTGAGCAAGCAACTGCTCCCCAGAGCTGCTAGTAGCCTGGCTTGGCTGCAAGCTTACTCTCAGTGGCTGGCAGCAGCCTATCTTCTGCTGCTGCTGTTGCTGCTGCTGCTGCTTTCACTACTGCTACCGCTGTTGTTGTTGCTGCTGCTGCTGCTAGGTGTGGGACGCCAATAAGTTTGCGTTTGCGGAAGCAGGCGCCGCCTCCGCTTCAAGCCAGAGCCTTAACTTAGGCGCTGGGCCGCCTGGGGGGAGCAGCAGGGGGCCAGCAGCAGCCGCTGCCTTGTAGTGCAGTGCATACAGAGTTGCGGCAGAGGGGGGTCCGCAGGCCGGGTGGGGGCAGCAAGGGGTGCAACAGCAGCAGCAGGAGGGTGGGTGGGTGGCAGAACAAACGGAAGCTGCAGCAACAGCAGTAGCAGTAGCAGTCTGTGTGCAGCGGTGCATGGACAACAGGGGCAAACATGACCAGGGAGCAAGAGTGAGCAGGAGTGAGGAGCAGAAGTGAGGAGTAGGAGTGAGGAGTGAGGAGCAGGAGTGCACGAGCATGCAGGCACATTGTTCAGCATGCAGCCCAGGACTAGCAGTGGCTGTGGTAGAAGCTGCCGTTGCTGCTGCTGTTGCTTCGGCTGCTGCAATGGTGACTTACATGGTTCCTAGCTGAAACCGTGACCCAGCTGCTCCAGTTCCAGCACCAGGCCCCACAACCACCAACAGCCTCCACAAGACCCTCTAGTCATCCCGTCGACATAGGGTGACCCAGCTGCTCCAGCTCCAGCACCAGGCGCCTACACATCCTCTGCTTCCCTGAGGCCCCCATGGACCTGAGGATGGTTAATGTCTCAGGAGACCCCGCCCTGAGGACCCCCTGACGCTGGGCCGCTGGGCCTAGCTCTGCAACCAACACTTGAGAGCTGTTGACGAGCTGTGCACTCCAGTGGCGTTGATAGCCAGTGGCGAGCAGAAGGGCAGGCGCCTGCTGCCGTGCAGCGCGACTCCCATATCGCCACCCAGGCAGGAGCAGACTAGGTCGCTGCGTGAAGGCGGCTGCATCACATGGTTTGCCGCCTACGAGGCCCCATGAGCGCTAGGGGTCACTCAATAGGGGCAGGGGGCCACAACAAGACCCAACATCTGGCCTTAGCTGGAGCTGACACTTTGTACACCACCCTCACCACAGCCTCAGCAGCAGCAGCAGTGACGGTAGCGGCAGCAGCAGCGGAGGCTGCCATGAACGCCCAAGGGCGACCGCACAGCAGCAACAGCGACGGTGACAGCAATCCACCACATCTTGCATACATCCTTTCACAACCACCACAGCCACAGCCACCGTCCCAAAGTAAGGTGCTGTCACTGCAACCGCTACTGAGCCTGGTGAAGGAGGTCCCAGGCCGCCAGCCCCCCTGCCCCCCTGCCTGCCTGCCTGCCTGCCCTGACCCAAGCAAGCAAACCCACAAACCCCTGCCTGCACTGACCCAAGCAAGCATACCCACATTTCTGGGCGGTGGCTGGCAGCAATCGTGGCTGTGGACACTGGCGCTAAGCACTGCCAGGCTGGTGGGCTGCTGGTGGGCTTGCGGGTTGGGGTTTGGTGGATGCCTACGGCGCAGGCATCCCCTGTCCAGGGTCCAGGCTAATGCTCACTCACAGTCAGGTACAGCTCGCCCGTTCCCTACGACTGGACTAGTGACTATTGACGCTGGGCGAATAATGAGAACCTTGTTGGTTTAGTAAAGCACAGGTTCAGTAAGGCACACGCACACATGCACATTCCTGTGCACTAGGCCAGGCCACAGCGGCCAAGCAGCCTAACGGCTGACGGCTTGAGCGGTGTAAGCCACATCATCACCAGGCTACAGCATGTCAGGAGTCCCCAACATGGGGTTGGTAATCTTCATGCAAGTACTCGCTACGAAGTGCACCGATTTCGGTAGCGTTTGTTGCATTGGCACCTGCGAATAACTCCGCATCTACTGGCAAGCTGCGCGTTAATCCTTGCATCAGAGTCCGTGCCGGCGCAAGCGAGCACGGACACACCTCAGCTGCTCACAACCGATTGCTATAGTGGTATGTAACGGCATCAGTGATGGAGCTGCGCCTGCTATCGAGCCAGAAGTACAATCTAAATTCAGCCCGCCAGGCTTGCTCCGCGAGCCTTTCATTGCTGCAGGCGGTGTCGAAAGGCCGTCGTGGGGCCAGTGATGACTGGACATTGCATCAAACGCGCAGGGTTATGTGGGAGGTGCGTTCCTCTCTCACGCCAGTCACACAGAAAAGTACCTCCTTGCACAAATCGGCATGTTGTAAGCTGACCACTGTGACTTTTTAGAACATCGAGTAATTAAACTTTTAACTACGACACAGCTGCTGGAAAAGAAAGCACGGCAGTTCATCAATCAGGCCCGCCGTAATTGACTTTGGCGTGACCCGACTCTGCCTTGCTGAGTTGACTAGCCTACTCCGACCGCCTGGACCCTGCCCCCTCGCACCCCCTTGCAGCCCCACCACCTCCCAGCCCCCGCAGAAGCCTGCCAGCCCCTCCCACCCCCTCCCAGCCCCCTCACTGCCCCGCCACCCCCTCCCACCCCCTCCCACCCCTTCCCACCCCTTCCCAGCCCCTCCCACCCCCTCCCACCCCTTCCCACCCCTTCCCAGCCCCTCCCACCCCCCACCCACCCCCCACCCACCCCTCCTGCTGCCCCCCCCTGGCAGCAGCTGGCAGCTGCTGCTGGTGCCGCTCCTGGGCTGCCCACCCCTCCTGCTGACCCCCCTTGGCAGCAGCTGGCAGCTGCTGCTGGTGCCGCTCCTAGGCTGCCCACCCCTCCTGCTGCCCCCCCCTGGCAGCAGCTGGCAGCTGGTGCTGGTGCCTCCCCTGGCATGCTCACCCCTCCATCTGAGCAGCAGGGGGCCACAGCGGAGCTGTACACGAGCTTGACACGCAAGCGGGGGGTGGGCGGGAGGGATCGGACCCAACATGTCGAGGAAGGTAACATAGCAATGGCATACACACCTTGTGAGGCATTGCAGAGTGGCCAGGCCAACAGTATTGCTCACGAAGGGGTCAAGCATCGCAGCAACCTTGCATATTTCTGAGCATTGGTGGAGGGGCGCTGTTACATCGGTTTGGCATGCCATGTGAACCGTTTTGACTGCGGCGACTGTCCCTCACTATGTGCAGGTGCTCCTGGGCCACGTCGATCGCGGCGGTCTCTCGCGGCGAGGCCCGCATGAGCAAAATGTGCATGGATTTTAACGTGAAGGTTTGAGCCGCCATAGCACCTAGCACACTGCACAGTATTTAATGATACAAGCTGCACCGCATAGCTGAAAGAGTCCTCTATCCAGGGATGTGCGAAACATTAATACAAACCACAAGGCTGAGACGCGGCGTCGTTTTGGTTACCAGGGGTCAGTTTCCTGTCATTTTCTGTTAGTTTGGGACACCTGACAGCATGGCCACGAAAGACTAATAAAACGGCGCATAGACATTAAGAGGTTCTTTGATGGTGGTACTTAAGTCCCTCTATCACATCCCTGCTGCAGCCAAACTGATACGAGTCTTTCATCACCGCGCCCATCACCCGCACACAGGCACAAACACGCATGTGCATGCATGATTTTAACTTTGGCGGGTTGACCTGATGTACGGCTACCGAACCCCTAGAGGGGGAGGGCGGCCTAGCAGCCTAACGGCTGACGGCTTAAGCGGTGTAAGCCACATCATCATCAAGCTAAGCCATGGCGGGCAACCAAAGCCGCTCGCAAAAGTAGCATTGCGGTCAGATGCATGATTTAAACTTGGCGGGTTGGCCTGATGTACGGCTGGTTGAGACGCACATGTGACGTGATTTGGCTAAGAAAGTAGCAGACCTTTTCGAGCCTCGCTGAGGCTGCTGGTTCCACGCGTGGGCGAATTGGAAGGATGCTGCAGCGCTTCGTGACAGTACGCGCATCAACACGGTGCTGCAGTGACAGTGTCCTGAGGCCCGAAATGCTTTCACGGGAGAGCGAAGTATCGGAAGTTAAGCATGGCTGCTCAGCCTGCATTCGCGAAGCCCACTGGCTTCTGGCCTTGACATCTTTCCCTGGTCAGCCGGCGCAGCAGCTGGATTGAACACGTCGCTGCCGCCCGGGGGTGCCGATGGCACCGGTCCAGTGCGCCCGCCTGCGGCCAGGCAACATGGCGCCCAACCTCTCAATGCAGCCAGGTTTCCATCACCGTGCGAGCTGTGGGGCAGGATGGAAAAGAGAGAGGTTGGGGTGGGGGGGAGAGAGGGTGGGTGGGTGAGGGCGGGGAGGAGGGGGGGAAGGGGGCGGTGGAGGGGGTCTCCTATTACAGCCACCAGGGGCACTGCACCTCTCAACTGAACCCAGCAAGACCAGCATGTGGGCAATGCTGGCGCAGGGACATCGCGGCAGATGCTGCACCCAAGGCTTTGGTCTGGCTGCCCTAGCTGTTGCCCCCCATGCCTGGTTCCCTGCCCTCAGCCTGCCAGCAGCCTGCCAGGGTCATGGTGATGGTCGAACAGGGTGGTCACTTCTTCTTCTTCCCCTCCTGCTGCTGCTCCTGCTGCCCGCACCTGCTGCATTGTGGCATACTGGCGGCGAGTGGCATGCGCCAGCTTGTCCCACCGGCTGACCACGATGGTAGTTTGGGCGGTTATGTTAGTTGCTGGCACTGGCGCCGAGCTGCAGGCAGCAAGGGGCAGGGGGGTGGTCCAGTGACAGCGATGGCATGTATTCCTGTATCTCCATTCTCAAGCCACCTCTCAACAGCAGAGCAGTGACAGGAGGCAGCAGAGGCTACTCTCCTAGAGGCTTGCCTAGGCTTAAAGTAGTGACAGGAGGACAGCAGTGACAGGAGGCAGTGAGAGCAGTGACAGGAGGCAGCAGCAGCAGCTTCTCCCCAACAGTGAACGAGCTCAGGGCAATGTGCACAGCAGGCCAACAGGCACGCATCATTCCATTCTCACCCTTTCGCCCTCTTCTGCGACACCCCTCATCACACACCTGCACTGCACTGCACTGCACTGCACTGCACTGCACTGCACTGCACTGCACCCTGCCTTACCTCGCCTCCCTCCTTCTTATTCCATCATCATTCATCCCCCTCTCCTTGCCCCTTGTCCCCTCCCCCTCCCTTGTGTCCCCTCCAGCTGTCCTCCTCCACAGCCCTGCCTTCCCCTCTTCTACTGCACCCCTCCTCCCCTCCCCCTCTTCCCCCCCTGCCCCCCAAGCACCCTCCCCCCCCCACACCCACCCCCAGGTCAGCAGGGCAGCCCCCTGCAGCCACCACCATGGCGGGCCAGAGGAGCTGCTGGCCACCCCGCCTGCCCTCCCCCCTCCGCCCCTCCCCCTGCTGCCCGCTTGCTGGTCAGAGCCCCTGACTGCGCTGCCAGCAGCTGAGGCCAAGGCGAGGGTATTCAGGGCGGCGGCGTCCTGCACCAAGCACATGGTAATCAGCAGGACCACTCTGGGGCAGGGGGAGGGGGCAGGGGGAGGAGCAGAGGGCATGGGCAGTGGGAGGGGCAGGGGGAGTGGGAGGGGCAGGGGGAGGGGCAGGGGGAGCGGTAGGTGTGTGCCAGGCGTTGGTCTCTGTGTACTGGCAGCTGTGGAAGGGAGGATGCAGCAGGACAGGCGCTGGCAAGCCTCCCACAGCTCCCCATTTCCCTCCCCGCCGCATAGCTTCCCTCCCCCTCCCTCTCCTGCCCCTGCCCTGCCCCTGCCCTGGCCCCCTCTTTCCCCTCACCTCCATGGGGTCCAGCACCGCCCAGTCCCCTGCAAGCGCCAGCTCAGCCACCACCTCCCCCACAATCTGCCACTCCACAAGCTGCAGGCAACCACACCCCCAGACCCCCTCCTGGACCTGCCCCTGCCCTCCACCCCGCCCCTGACTCTGCCTACCCCCTCGCCCCCCCCCCACCGGCTGCTCTAACCATCTGTCATTGCCTGGCTGTCTCTGGTATTGCTCTGGCAGTCCCGCCCCCTGCTGCTCCTCCCCCTCCCCCTCCCCCTCAGCAGTCGACAACAGTCCTCGCTGCTGCTGACCCCCCCAGCCTTGTCCCTGCCCCTGCTGCTCAGCATCCCGCTCCACTTGCTGCCTCCCCCTCCCACCCCTCCCAAAGCCCCCTCCTCTCTCTGCCTCCACCCCCTCACCCACCACCCCAACCCCTTGCCAGCCAGGCGCCCCACCCCGCCCCCCCACCCCTACACGCTGGGGCCGGCGTCTTCTCCGTGGCCTCCCCCCCTGACCCCCTCCCCCCGGCTGCAACCCAAGCCCGCCTGGGGGGCCCGGGGGGGGCGGGCACAGCAGCCGGCGCATGCGGGGCAGAGCCAACTCAGCTGCGGCCAGGGCAGCTGGGCAGGTGGCCGCCCCCCGCTGCACCATTGCCTGGGCTGCGGCTTGGCCGCTGGAATTTGTGCAGGGGGGGAAGGGGGAGCCACCCTCCCCTGCCACTACCCCTGCCCCTGCCCCTGCTGCCTCCATGCCATACTGCTGCAGCGCATGGAGGGCGGCAGCCAAGCCCAGCACCGCCCCCCAGGCGCCCCCCACCTCAGGGGGTCGGCCCTGACCCTGCAGCTGGCCTCTGCCCTCCCCCCCCAAGCCGCCAGCTGCCTGCCCCTGAGGCCCCTGACCCTGAAGCCGCTGCTGCTGCTGCCCCTGTCCTTGCCCTCGTGGACCCCCTGCCCCCGGGCCCTGCCCCTGCCAGATGCCAGCCGCATCGTCTTTAGTGGGCGGGGGGTCGGCCACTGAGGTGGTCCAGGGCTGGGGGGGCCGGGGGGAGGGGGGGTGCACCGGCCAACCCAGCAGCTGCATGAGGTCATGCATGAGAGCTTGCTTCTCCAGGTCGAATGGGTGGGAGGGGCGGTAGGGGTCAGAGGGTGGGGTCGGGGGGGCAGGGAGGGTGTGGTTGCGGGGGAGGGGGGGGAGGGGGGAGCTGGCTGAATGAGTCAAAGCTGAGTGGGCCAGGAGGGGGGAGGGGGGGGAGGGGGAGGAGGATCTCAGCCTGTGGGAAAGGTGAAGCAGGATGAGGTGTGAGGCAGGAATTGAGTTTGTGTGACATACGAGATTGAGAGGGAGAGGAGTCAGAGAGGGAGAAAAGGGAGATAGGGGGAGTGAAGGAGTGATGGCAGTGAGGCTGTTGTCGTGTAAATAATGACAATAATGATGGTAACCACGATAGTGATAACAATACAATAACGATACTATAGCCCAGCCATTCCTGGTTGAACCCCCCGAGCCTCCCCCTCCTCCTCCCCCCCTCCCCCCTCCCCTCTCCCCCCCTCCACAGCCCCTCACCAGCCTCCCTCAGGCCCTTGGCCCTGCAGCTGGAAGCGAGCAAAGGCTGCGGCCGCCTCTTTGCAGGCAGGCCTGCACACGATCAGGGGAGAGGGTGGCAGCAGCCACCGCCGCCGCCCGCCGCTGCCGCCAGGGGTAGGGAGGGGCTGCATCAGGGCGGCTATATTGCAGTATTCCTTCCCCTCCCCACCCCTCTGCCCACCCCACCCTGCCCATTGCACCCCGCCCCAGTGCTGCCCTACCCCCCCACAAAGCCCTGCACCCTGCCCTGCCCTGCCCACCCCTCCTTGACCTCCCCCTCATTCCAACCCTGCCCATAAACCCTGCCCCACCCCACCCCACTCTGCCCCCTGACCTACCCCCTGCCCACCCTGCCCCCCAACCCTTCCCACCCTGCCCCCTGCCCCCCCTGCCTCCTGCACCATCCCCTCCTGCCCCCCTGCCCCTGCCCACCCCCCACCTGTCCGGGCAAGCTGCCCTGGGCCCACATGAGGGCAGCGAGTTGACCTCCACCAGGTGCCCCTGCAGCTGAGCATCCAGCAGGAAGTCCAGCCCCAGCAGCTCGTACCTGCAGGGTAAGGCCAGCAGCAACCAGACCGCTGACTGGGCAGGAGCCTCGACTAGCCTCTGCCTCTGCTGACTGCTGAGGTTAGGGGTAGGGTCAGGATACTGCTGAGGTGAGCACGGGGACAGCTGTACAGCACGTGAAACACTTAAGCCAGACCTGATGCACCGTTGCACCAACATGTCCTGACCCTGCCCCCTCCCCCCCTCCCCCCTCCCCCCTGCCCCCTCCCCCTCATGGAGCCCACCTCTCACCCAGCAGGCCGAGGCTGATAGCCCCCCCCCCCCCTCCCCACCAGCCTCGCCTCCTTCCCTGCTGCTACTGTGGCCGCTGCCCGCCGGCACTGTGGCCGCAGGCTGGTGGTGGGCGGGGGGAGGAGGGGCGGCCTAGGCGCCACGGCCCAGGCCCCAGCCCCCCAGCGCCATCAGAGGGGGAGGGGCTCCACGTGTCCAGGGACGCCAGCAGCGAGGCGTCGACCTCAGACTCTGAAGTCACACCCAGCACACTCACACTCACACAGGGGCCCCCGCCCCGCCCCGCCCCCGCCCCGCCCCGCCCCGCCCCGCCCCGCCCCGCCCCGCCCCGCCCCGCCCCGCCCGCCCCGCCCCGCCCCGCCCCGCCCCGCCCCGCCCCCGCCCCGCCCCGCCCCGCCCCGCCCCGCCCCGCCCCGCCCCGCCCGCCCCGCCCCGCCCCGCCCCGCCCCGCCCCGCCCCGCCCCCCCCGCCCCGCCCCGCCCCGGCCCGCCCCGCCCCGCCCCGCCCCGCCCCGCCCGCCCCGCCCCGCCCCGCCCGCCCCGCCCCGCCCCGCCCGCCCCGCCCCGCCCCGCCCCGCCCCGCCCCGCCCCGCCCCGCCCCGCCCCGCCCCGCCCCGCCCCGCCCCGCCCCGCCCCGCCCCGCCCCGCCGCCCCGCCCCGCCCCGCCCCGCCCCGCCCGCCCCGCCCCGCCCCGCCCCGCCCCGCCCCGCCCCGCCCCGCCCCGCCCCGCCCCGCCCCGCCCCGCCCGCCCCGCCCCGCCCCGCCCCGCCCCGCCCCGCCCCGCCCGCCCCGCCCGCCCCAGCCCCGCCCCGCCCCCGCCCCGCCCGCCCCGCCCCGCCCCGCCCCGCCCCGCCCCGCCCCGCCCCCGCCCCGCCCGCCCGCCCCGCCCCGCCCCGCCCCCGCCCCGCCCGCCCCGCCCCGCCCCGCCCCGCCCCGCCCCGCCCCGCCCCGCCCCGCCCCGCCCCGCCCCGCCCCGCCCCGCCCCGCCCCGCCCCGCCCCGCCCCGCCCCGCCCCGCCCCGCCCGCCCCGCCCCCGCCCCGCCCCGCCCCGCCCCGCCCCGCCCGCCCGCCCCGCCCCGCCCCGCCCCGCCCCGCCCGCCCCGCCCCGCCCCGCCGCCCCGCCCCGCCCCGCCCCGCCCCGCCCCGCCCCGCCCCGCCCCGCCCCGCCCCGCCCCGCCCCGCCCGCCCCGCCCGCCCCGCCCCGCCCCGCCCCGCCCCGCCCCGCCCCGCCCCGCCCCGCCCCGCCCCGCCCCGCCCGCCCCGCCCCGCCCCGCCCCGCCCCGCCCCGCCCCGCCCGCCCCCGCCCCGCCCCGCCCCGCCCCGCCCCGCCCCGCCCCGCCCCGCCCCGCCCCGCCCCGCCCCGCCCGCCCCGCCCCGCCCCGCCCCGCCCCGGACAACTAATCCCTGACCTGCCGCAGCATCTGCCACGCCCCAGCATCTTCCGCTCACCCTTCACTGCCCACCCACCCTTGGTGCCCTCCCCCGGAACCCACCCACCCCTGTGCCCCTACAAGCCACCCCCTCCCTGCCCCCCCCCCTTCCGCCCCCCTCCCCCCCCGCCACCCACCAGCTGCCCTGAGCCAGGGGGTGCTGGCCGCCACTGCCAGTCCCGCAGCCCGCTCCAGGCCAGCCCACATGCGGGCAAAGCGCCCCCACCCCCCCCCTTCCCCAACCCACCCCCCCTCAGCCCCGCCGCCCCTGCTGCTGCAGGGCCAGGGCCAGCAGCAGGGCCAGGCCTGGGTCAGGGCCAAGGCCAGGGCCAGCAGCAGGGTCAGGGTCAGGGCTGATGGCGTGATGAGCAGCTGGGTCAGGGCGGGGCTCAGCCCCAGCCTCCACCCATTCACTGAGCTGCTGCAGGCTCCAGGACTGACTCTGGTTGCGGTCTTGCAGCCACAGGTTCACTACACCCCCCACACCCTGCCCTGGCCCCCCCTGCTGCTGCTGCTGCTGCTGCTGCTGCTGCCCCTGCCTTGCTGCTGCTGCTGCTGGCTGGGTGGCTGGTGTTAGGGGGGGGAGGGGGAGGGGGAGGGGGAGCCGAAGATGAGCACCCCTCCCTTGTAGAGGTACAGCCTGGGGGGCGGGAGGCCAGGCTAGAGGTGGGTCAGGGGCGGCACACAGCACGACACGGCACACAGCACAGGCTGCACTGCCTCTGCCTCTGCCTGGAACTCAGGCCCTGGCCTGGTCAGGGGCTACACACAGGGCATGCTGTGCTCCCGCTCCTGCCTCTGACTCAGCCCCTGACCCTGCCCCTGCCCCTCCTGCTCCTGCCCCTGCCTCAACGCCTACCGCATGCCGTCAGTCCAGCACCTCAACCAGATCTCACCAGATCATAACCACCGCGAAACTAGAAAAATACTGCCGGTCACACACCTCCCTCACCCTTGTCACACATGTCCCACACTTCGTCACACCTCAGGGGGTCAGCGCTGGTGATGACCGCCCACACTCGGAGGTATGAGGGTCGGCCATGCTACCAGCAGGGGGGCCGCCAC
>JASKMD010000028.1:561774-585534 GCA_030144725.1 Haematococcus lacustris | reverse complement strand
AGGCAGTCCACTGGGAGGCAGCGCAGCCAGCCAGGCCCTGGGCACTGCCTGGGGGGGCTGGGGGGGGTGCGGGGCCTACGCGCGGGGCCTGGGCGTGGCCCTGGCTTGCTGCAGGGGCAGCCAACGCTAAGCCAGCAAGGCCCCCCTCCCCCTCCTCCTCCTGCTGCTGCTGCTGCTGCTGATCCTGCTGCTGCTGTGGGGGGGGGCGATGACTGGCTCCCCTGCGCTGTTGTTATCATCATCATCATTGCCATCATCATCACCACCGTCATCGTCATCACTCATGTCCAGCAGCAGGGAGATGTCCCCGCACTGGGGCAGCAGGTCACACTCCCCACACACCATATTACACTCCTCACTCTCACCCCTGTGGGGGAGTGAGGACCCATGCATCTCAGCCCTGCATGGCGTGGTGCCATCATGCAGCAACACGTCCAGGTCACACCAGCTGGCATGTGAAGTGTGACCAGACCCCCCTCGCCCACGCCCATCATTCCTTTCCCCCACCCCCACACCCCCCTGCCGGCATGCAGAGTGACCGCAAGCTGTGGGGGGAAGGGGGGGAGGGTCTGGCAGCCAGCAGGGCTTGGGGGGGGCTGCGGGAGGGTGGGTGGCTGTGGCATGGCAGGCGGTGGGGCTGCTGTCCAGCAGCTGCTGCAGCTGCAGCTGGGAGCGGGACAGGTGCAGGGAACCGGGGAAAGGGCGGACCAGGCTGGCCAGGGGGGGTGGGCACCAGGGGCTGGGGAGCCCCCCCCAGCAGCGCTCCAGAGATGCTGGGGGGGGGCGCCAGCAGGGGGGGGCCCTAGGCAGGCCAGGGGGGGTGCTGGCTAGAAGGGCCATGCTGTGTGGTGGCCCAGCAGCAGCAGGGCAGCCTGTCTGGGGGTGCTGGGGGTGGGGCGGGGGCAGCAGGGGGTGGGGGTGGTGGGAAGCTGCCAAGCAGCTGGGGGTGCAGGTCCTGGGCACAGGAGGGGGGTGGGGGTGAGCGGGAAGGGGGGATGGCTCCCCCTGCTGCTGCTGCAGGTCCTTGAGCTGCCATGCCGGTGGCTGAGCGCGCTGGCAGCGGCGGGCAAAAGCAGCAGCAGCCTCAGAGGCAGTGGGTGGCTTTGGGGGAGAGGGGGGGGACCCAGCAGCAGCAGCAGCAGCAGCAGCAGCAGCAGGGCTGGAAGCAGCAGCAGGGGGGCCTGGGAGGGGGGCCTGGGGGGATGTGCAATGCTTCCAGGGTGGGGGGCTGGCTCTCTCTGCTGCTGCTGCTGTGGGTGCTGCTGGCCACAGCATGGAAGTGGCTGGGGGGGTGGGGGGGCGGGGGGGCGGCCCAATCAGGCGGCAGGCAGGGCAGGGCCACCATGCCCCCCCCCCCCCTTATGCAGCCCAATCACCGGCGTCACGGCCTCCTCGCTGCAACCGGGGGCAGGGGAGGCGTGGGAGGTATGTGGGGGGAAGGTTAGGCCACAGCCCAGCTGCACAGGGGGACAGCAGGGTGTGCACGTCCTTGCCAGCCTCTGCGGCAGGAGGAGGGCCAGGGGCGGGGGGGGTGGGGGGGGTGGGGGGCGGCCCTGATGCTGCCAGCCCTGCCGCCCTTAGGGACTCTGCCCTGGCCTGGGTCGGAGGGGAGGGGAGGGGGGCCAGCGGCTGCAGGGCTGCAGCCCTGGTGGGGGACTGGGTCACAGTCTGCATCAACCTGCCGCAGCCAGCAGCCTCAGCTGACACGGCAACAGCCTGGGGGGGGGCTGGGGGAGTTGGAAGTGGCAGGGGTGCCAGGGTCGGGGGCAGGGGTCGGGGGCAGCAGCAGGGGTGGAGGTGAACAGCGCCCCTGCCCTGCCTTGGTGCCTGGCCTGATGAGGCGGGGATCGAGGCACAGTCACAGGCTCGGTCCCACATACATTCAAATCCGAGGGCAGGTCGATGGGGAGGGGGGCGGCCAGCGGGTGAGCTGTATCCAAGGTGGGGGCGATGCCACATGGCGGGTGGGTGGCTTGGGGTGGGGTGGGGCCTGGGGGGGTGGGGGGCTGGGTCTGCTGCTGCTGCTGCTGTAGGGGTGGGTGGGCTGTGACCAGGAGTGTGACCTGGATGAGTGGGAGGAGTGAGAGGGAGGGGAGGGGTGTGAGAAGGAGGGGGAGGCGGCACGGCTGGCGGGTGAAGGGTGGAGTGAGGCGTCGGGCTTTGGGCCGCGCCTCCTGGCCCTGCCCCGCGCCCTGCCCCTGCCCTCCTGGGTGCCGGTCACACTCTGCTGCTCCAGGGTCACACTTGGGCGGTCTTGGCGAGGGGGGAGGCTGCTGGAAGTAGTTGCCGGGTGTGAATGAGTGGGAGTGTGACAAAGAGCAAGGGGGCAAAGCCAGAGGTGGGAGGAGGGCAGGGGGGGTCGTACTGGTACCCAGGGGGGGCCACTCAGCTGCTGCTGCTGCTGCTGCTGCCGCATAGACCTCATGAGCAGGGGAATGCCCTGGGAAGGAGGTGTTGCCTAGTGTGGACAGCAGTGTGACCAAGGCATCTGGGTGGACGCCCTGTGTGAGAAGGTGTGACACGATCCTGCAAGCGCCATAAGGTGGAGAAGGGGTAGGGGGTGAGGGGGCAGGGGGTAGGGGGTAGGGGGTAGGGGGTGAGGGGGCAGGGGGTAAGGGGGCATGGGCAGGGTTGGGAACTGGCCAGCCCAGTGAAGCAGCCAGCCATGGCCTGCGTATGTGTTTGTGCAGTGCAGCAACGCTGACAGGCAAACACCATGATGATGATGATGATGATGGTGATGGTATCTCCCTCCCCCCCCTCTACCCTTCCCCTTCCCCCCCCTCTACCCCTTCCCCTCCCCCCCTCCCCCCCTCCCCCCCTCTACCCCTTCCCCTCCCCCCCCTCCCCCCCACCCACCTGTGTCGCTCTGCATACACCGCCTGCGCCACCGCCTGCGCCTGCTGATGCTCTGCCCGCTGCGCCTGGACCAGCAGCTCTGCAGCGTGGCGCTCCGCCTGATCACGCAGCTGCTGCTGCAGCCGCCGCACCGCTACCGCCACTCCCACCTCTGACCCCTCCCCCCTCCCCCTCATCCTGACGTACAAGCTCCTGCACTCCTGGAACCTCTTCATTCCCTGCTGCCCCTGCTGCTGCTGCTGCTGCTCCCACTGCTGCTGCTCCTCCCACTGCAGTTGCTGCTGCGCCTGCTGCAGATGCAGCTCCTGCTCCCACTGCTGCTCCCACTGCTGGTGCTGCAGCTCCTGCTTCTGGCCCTGCTGCCCCACCTGCTGCTGCAGTGCTGGCAGCAGCCTGGGTGGCTGCAGCTGCTAGAGGAACCTCTGCGCCCAGGGCTGCTGCCCCACCTCCCTCTGCTGCTGCCTCCCTTCCCTGGACCTCACAGGCGGCAGTGCCTGCCACATGGTGTGATGTGTCACACCTGGTCACACTACTCACGATGCATGTCACACCCTGCGTGGGCTGCATATCTGCTTGGACGTCCAAGCCCAGGCAGGCCTGGGCACAGGGAAGTGTGATGTCAGCTTGCTTTTCACTTTTTGTCACACTTGTCGCCACACTAGGTGAAGCAGCAGCTTGACACAGGTCAGGGGCTGGGGGAAGGGGAGGACAGGGGTCAAGAGGGCCAGGACCCCCCAGTGGGGCAGGGTCACTGAGGCAGTCAGCAGATGGCGCAGGAAGAAGGTGGTGAGAAGCAGGAGGAAGGTGGTGAGAAGCTACAGTCGCTGTGTCCGGGTCAGGGTGCCGCCCCATGGCGTCCTGGTGGGTTGAGGTGTTGATGGCAGGGCAGGGTGCGGGAGGGGCGGCTCCTAGGCTGCCTTGGCCACTGCTGCTGTTGGTCCTGCTGATCCTACTGCCACTGCTGCTGCTGCTGCCAGCACAGGGGGCCTGCAGCACGATAGGGAGAGCTGTGGGCGTTATTTGAGTCATGGGTGCTGGCGGTGGTGGTGCTGCCGCTGCTGCTGCACCAGCCACTGCTGCCGATGCTGCTGCTGCTGCTGCTGCTGCTGGCACCAAGGCTGTGGCAGCCGGTGCTGTTGGTGGTGCCAGCCCATGGGCAGGTGCGGGGGGGTGGGGGGGCCCTGGGTGCAAACGCGGGGGCAGTGGCGGTGAGGCGGCTGCTGCTGCCTCCCCCCTCCCTCTTCCCCCCAGCCCCTGCCTGCTGCTCCAAACCAGGACTGACCCCATCATTGACCCCCCTGATGCCGACCCCAATGCTGCCACCCCCGCTGCTGCTGACCTTACCACAGGCCTCACTGCTGCTGCTGCTGCTGCTGCCAGTGTTGGCCAGGAGGGGGGCAGGCGCTGTCCCCTTGGAGGGCTTCCCAGCCACATGGGGGGGTAGGAGGGGTACCAGGCGAGGCCCCCCCGCCCCTACACCCCCCCCCTTGCTCCCTGACCTAGCCAAGCCCCGAGCCGCTGCAGCCGCCCATGACATGGTGGCAGGTGCAGCAGCAGCAGAAGCAGCAGCAGCAGGGGGGATGGGGGCAGGCGGGGCAGGGGGCAGGGGGGGGTGGGGGCAGGCGATCTGCAGGGCAGGGGGAGGGGGTGGGTGCTTTGGTGGTGCCAGGGCCTGCTGCTGCTGCTGCACCTATACCCCCTGCTGCTGCTGCTACTGCTGGGGGGGGGGGCGGCAGCTTTGCCCCAGGGGCAGGCCTCTAAGGCCCTAGCAGCTACTGTCGACCTGGACCCTGCCCCTACCCCTGCCCTGCCCTCTCCCCCTGCTGCTGCCCCCTTAGCCGAGGGCTCAGCAGCCATAGCAGCAGCAGCCGTTTGAGCTCCTCCTCCCAGATCAGCTCCTCCAGGAGGGTCAGCAGCAGCAGGGGCACAGCCGCCCCCCCGCACGCCCTTCATGGTACGGGCAGCGCATGGGGTGGGCGCAGACATGGAGGGCAGGCTGGGGTGGGGGCCGCCTACAGTGGGGGGGTGGGGGTCTGTGGGCGTCTGGCAGCGGCTGCCAGTGCTGACCTGGGAGTGGGGGACGGAGGTAGGGGGGCGGGGAGGGGGAGGGGGAGGAAGAGGAGGGGGGGGGCGGGGAGGGGGAGGAGGAGAGGGAGGCGAGGGGAGCGCTGGAGCAAGGGGAGGAGGGGGGGGTGGGAGGGGGGACGGGGGGGGGCTGCTGCCGGCTGCACTGTACCCTTCCCAGTCCCCTGGCCAGCAGTGAGGGGGAGGGTCGCGGAGGGGCGGTTGACTGAGTTAGGGAGGACCCAGGGAGGTGGAGGGGTGGGGGGCCGGGAGGTCCCATTGGCCCCTTGCCCCTCCCACCTGCTTTGGCCCCTCCCACCACCTGCCAGCTGACCTTGTGAGCAGTTGCCTGTGTCTGGATTGCTGCTGCTGCTGGCTCTGTTGCTGGTGGGGCAGAGGGCGCCAGGAGGGGGTGCTGCTGCTGTAAGTGGGCCCCCCCCTGCTGACCCTGCTGCAAGTGGGGCACGGCCTGCTGATCCTGCTGCCGTACCTGGCTGCTCAAGTTCCTGCCCCACTGCTGCTGTTGCTGTCCGCAGCTGGGGAGGCGTACTGTTGGTTGGGTCTGGATGGCTGCTGTCGCCCCCCTGGGGCCCCCAGCGCTAGGGGGGGAGGGGGTCTGCCAGCACTGCTGCTGCTGCTTGCTGCTGCTGCTGGGGGGCCAAGTTGTGTAGGAACTTCCTTTTCCTTCCTTTTGCCAGCCTTGTTCCGCTTGCTCCGGCTGGTCGCTGGGGTTTGCATGGTGGGCTGCAGGCAAGCAAAAATACAACAGGCCATGGAGGTAGGCCTAGGCTACTGCCAGGTCCGGGGTTCAAATCCCTGACCTGGCACAGAAAGAGTTGCCTGCCCTTCTCCACCTTCTCCCCTCACCTCTCAACACCCTTCCGCCCCCGGCCCCTAGCAACCTTCTACCCCGCCCATTTCCTTCTGACTCTGTTCCTGTTGCATCGCTCCCACCTGCTGCTCCCCTCCCCCCCCGCCCTCTTCAAGCCCCTCCCCACCCCTTTGCCCTCCCGCCCCTCCACTCCCCCACCCCTTCCACCCCTTGACCCCCCTTATGCCCACCTCCAGGCTGGCCAGCAGGTCAGCCTCTGCCGCAGCAGCAACCTTTGCCAGCTCGTCCAGCCGCTGCTGCAGGCAGGCGCGCGCCTCTGACCCTTCAGGGGCATACTCCAACACACTCCTGGGGGGACCATGGGGCACGTGGGGCGCACGTGGGGGGACCACGGGGCCAAGGGGCAGAGGGGGTCCAGGACAAGGGGGGTGCAGGGGCAGGGCAAGGCAGGGGCAGGGTGGAGCGGGTGGGGGGGCAGGTGTAGGCAAGAGGGTAGCCAGGGTGGCAAGAGGGTAGGGGCAGGTGTATAGGGGAGGTTGACAGGCAAGCAGTAGGTGGGGCAATTAGGTAGGTAGTTTGTTGGCTGTGGATCAAGCATTGGCCCTAAAAGTCGCCCTGGTTTTGATGACAACAATGTTATTTGTAGCAATGAATGTAATGGATAACTACGTAAATATATGAATAAATGCAAACAAACAAGTCACAATTATTAGTTACATTTGTATTAGTGTTATATTTGTTATATTAGTCATATTAATGAATGAATTAATGAGTAACAAGTAACAATAGAGAGAGCATACAAACAAGTAACAGTGATAAGCAAAGCAGGCAGGGGCGCACCTGCCCCGCCGGTCCCTCTGAGCAATGCACGCCCCCGCCCCCAACAGTGTCCGTAGCGCCCCCACTGCACTGTTGCCAGCGGCGAACATGAGGGCGGTTCGGCCTAGGGCGTCCTGCAGCTCCAGGGTGGCGCCTGCGTCCAGGAGCACCTGAGCACAGCGGCAGCAGCAGCAGCAGCAGCAGCAGCAGCAGCAGCAGCAGCAGCAGCAGCAGCAGCATCTGACATTGGAGGGGGGCAGCAGCAGCAGCAGCAGCGCCAGCAGCAGCAGCATCAAGAGGTATGACGTCTGTCACCATCAGCAAGTCATCATCTAAGCATCGAGCCCTATCCTTTTGCAACCCTGACCGAGACCCTACCCGAACCCCCAACTGACACCCTAACTGCATCCCCAACTGACACCCTAACTAACACTTAATGCACCTGCAGGGCGGCGGTGCTGTCCACGCTGGCTGCTAGCATGAGTGCGGAGCTGCCATTAGGCGCCCAGGTATCGGGCACTGCCCCGTCCCGCAACAGCCTCTGCATGGCCCCCACAGCCACCTGGGGCAACACAGGCAGCAGCAGCAGCAGCAGCAGCAGCAGCGGTGGTAGTAGTAGTGGTGGCAACAGCAGAATTCATAGTAGCAGCAATAGTCCTCCACTTCCACACATAGTTATGAGTAAGCAAGTACTACATAATACATATAAATATATTATATATATCAGTGCATTACTGACATGTATTCACCAGTATCTACATTGACTGCTGTTAGGCTACACACCCTCCCCCCCACCCCAACCAGCTCCCCAGCTCCCCATCCGGCCGGTGTCGCCCCCACCAGGCACTCACCGGGCTGTTGTCCCCCGCGCAGGCCAGCAGCATGGCGTTCAGCACCTCCCCCCGGGCACAGGCCACAGCCACGTCTATGGCGCTCTGCCCCCGCTGGTTCCTCTCGAGGCAGCTGCCTGTGCTGGCCTGCAGTGCAACCCATGAGGGGTGGGGTGGAGTGGGGTGGGGTGGGGTGGGGTGGGGTGGGGTGGGGTGGGGTGGGGTGGGGTGGGGTGGGGTGGGGTGGGGTGGGGTGGGTGTGGGGGGGTGTCCACAGTGAGACATCTGATTGACAGAGCTTTGCTGGCCTGCCCCTGGCGCCCCCTACAAGCTCCACCAGGTCCTGACCTTGGCCAGGTTGTAGGCACACATGGCGTGACCATGAATGGCCGCGAAGTGCAGCGGCAGGTCCCCGTTCACATCCCCACACCTGCAGCAGCAGCAGGGTCCGCAGCAGCCGGGTCATTAACATGACCAGGGTCAGCTGCAAGGTGGACAAGGGACATGAACATGACTGCTGGGTTCCCATGGGCTCATATCTCATGGTGGCCAACATGGAGGCCTCTACACCCCCATACACCCCTCCAGCCTCGGTCCAATATCCTACCTAGATGCCTAGCCTAGCCCAGCCCACCCTGGCCCAGGGGTCATGGGGCCCCTCATGGGCTCAGCTCAAGGGGACCACCTAGTGGCTGCAGCTCTACACCGTACTTCAGCCTCGGCCCTACCAGAGGTCGCTAGCCTAGCCTAGCCTAGCCTAGCCGTGGCCATGCCCTCCCTTCCTCAAGCTTACGCGCTGCCGCATGCAGGTCATGGATGTCATGGAGGTCATGAAGGTCATGGATGTGCACGCCCAGTTGATAAGCCAGGTGCTGTGGCTCCCACTGACCTGCCCCTCCTGCTGCTCTTCTCTGCTGCTCCTCCTGCCTGCTGCCCCACCCCCTGGTTGCCTCACCTTGCGTCAGCAGCCTTGGCCAGCAGCATGTCCACCACCTCCTCGCTGCCATAGCCGGCAGCGTAGTGCAGGCAGCAGCGCCCTTCACCATCCCTACACCGCACGGGAAGAACATGAGGTGGTGGCAACGGCAGTGGCAGTGATGGCAGCAGCAGCAGCAGCACATGATGGGTGTGGCTGTGCTGCTGCCCTCATGCCTACTCAGCAAGCCTAGGGGCTCATAGGCTTTCAAGGTGTCACAGGCAGCAGCGGGGCCAGACAGAGCAACAGCAGCAGCAGCAGCAGCAGCAGCAGCACATTTGATGTTGACAGTGGATGGTGGTAGGGCAGTGCTTCAGACACAGGCGGCAGCGGCAATGGACACAGCAGCATGGCAGTAGCAGCATGGCAATGGTGTGAAATGGCTGCGAACTGCCATTTTGCAGACACGGGCATAAGATAGGCATAGGCACTACGCAGGCCATACGCAGCTTCAGCCTTACTCTACATCACACTGCCTCACGCTGCCTCACTCTGCTTGTTCCCTCAGCCACCAGGAAGAGTCTGCCATGACTGCACAGCCCACACTACTACCACCCGGATCACTTTTCCCCTGACCCCCCCTGACCCCCCTGACCTGCAGTGCAGCAGACCCGGGTGTTGACGCAGGCTGGCCACCAGCTGCTCCACCAGGCCCAGCTTGCTGTACGCCACAGCAGCGGCCAGCACTGCTGCCTCCACGGCACCGCCTGCCTCCCCCGGTGCACCTGGCCCTGGCGCTGGACCTCGTGGTGGAGGGGCAGCAGCAGCAGGTGGTGAGGCAGGGGCAGACACTAGGGAGGCTGCTGCCCCCACACCTCCTCCTGCCGCTGCTGCTGCTGCTGGTGTTGAGAGGGCAGCTGAGGCTGAGGCTGTGGCTGCAGGGGCTGCTGCTGCTGCTGCTGCTGCTGCTGCTGGGGCAGCCCCCCGGCCCCCCCCCCTCTCACAGCTACCAGGGGCAGTGGTGGGGGCCTGGGCTGTGGCAGGGCCTGCTGCGGCTCCACCTGTCCCATGAGCAGATGGGGCAAGCGCTAGCCCTGCTGCCATGCAGCTGGTGGGAGGGGCAGGTGTGAGGGGGGTGCTGCTGCCTTCTGAGCTGCTGGTCCCCTGCTGGCCAGCAGCAGCTGGAGGAGGGCAAGGGAGGGCTGCCTGACTTGTGTCAGGGAGAGCAGGGGGTTGAGCTGAGGTCAAGGGGGTGGGGGCAAGGTCTGCTGCTGCTGCTGCTGACGGCCCCTGCTGCTGCTTGACCTGGCCCTGGTCAGCACCATCAACAGTCACTCCTGATATGTGACATTCAAATTCAAGGGGAAGTGGGGCTACAGGCTCGGGTGAGAGGTGGTTGTCCAGGTCAGTTGGTGAAGGTGGGCATGGGGGAGTGGGGCCTGGGTGGGCAGGGGGGGTGGGGACTGCTTCTGAGGGGGTATGAACAGGGCAGCTGTCCTCAACCTGTGACTCAGGGTGTGAGGGGTTGGGGGAAGGGGGCTTGCTGGCTGGGGCTGTTGTGGGGAGGGTGCTGCTGCTAGCCTCCCCTCTGCTGACCCGCTGGTGGTGCTGCAGGACATGGTGCGCTAAGATGGGGCTGCAGAGCGCAGCAGCACTGTTGCCTGCTGACAAGAAGGCGCTGGAGAGTAGGGCGAGCGCAGAGGCTGGCAAACTAGTGCGCTTGGGAACTGGGAGCGACGTCATCATGGGTCAGGGCAAGGACGTGTCGCTCGTAGTGCGCGTAGCGGCGCTACTGCCGAACCACGTTACTGCTGCGGCGCGTCCGCCGTGAGGAGTGCTCACTGCCTGCAAGCGCATCCGAAATATCCGGAGGGTCACCACAGCGGTAAACATGAACGGCGACTCGCAGTGGGCACGGCCAAATCAAGCAAAAGACACTGTCTAATATTCGCTGCCCCATATCTATTGACCGACCGGCTAGACCGGCCGGCTCAATGCAGTGTGCAGTGGGCAGGGCAGGAGTGTCCTCCTCAGGCAGAACGACTTCACGGGAAGCTGCTGGTGGGCGACGAGTTCATCGTTCGGTCTACTGAGCCGAGCTATCCAAGCTAGACAGGCGAGCAGCCTTTGAAGCCGGCCGCACCTTTCGTCTGCATAAGAAGTGCCGCTCAATTCAATTGTTGTCACGCATGAACGCTTAATTCGGTCAGTAAAGACACAGGCACTTCTTCAGACCCGATTTAGGATGCTGTAAGTGGGCTGAGTGCGGAGACGGATCCGAATCATATCGAGCACCAGGAAGTTTACTCTGAGCGTACAATGGATGCCGCTGTTCTTCTAAGTGCTGCCCTGTACTTCGCCTCGCACAACTGCGACGACACTGAGGGTTGTTTCGGTTAGCAGTTGCAAAAATAAGCGCAACAAAGGCGCCTTGCACTGCAAATTGCAGTTGTCCTTCTAAACTCACCCCTTCTGCTCCTTGCAGTAATCTAAGTCTCTAAGCCTTCCTTCGGACACCTCGGCACCTCGGTACTGCTGACAGCCTGCCTAGCTTGTCGATTGGAGTCACCCCCTCAACATCCCCTAGCAACATTCCCCCCAACATCCCCCAACATCCATCCCCTGTGGCAGCAGACCACCCTGGTCAGCCCCCCCCAAAACACGACCTCTAGACCCTGTCCTGTCACGAGCAGGCGCGGTGATCGTGATGTTCCTACGCCAGCCTTGTGTGATTATGGTTGTACACCCAAAGAAACAAAGAGACTAGGCCCTGGCCAGGCCGTCGGGCGGGAGGAGAGTGGCCTCGGGGCATGCCCTTGCTACCCTCCCACCAGGGTCGTATACCGTTACCTGCTGCCAGCCTAGTATGGCTGCTTGGCCTTGACCATGATGTGCCCAAACCCATGAGGGGGAGGGCGGTGAAACAGCCTACCGGTTGACAAGGTAAATGGTGTAAGCCATCATAAATGGTATCATCACCATCACCAGCAACACTTCCCAACACTACCCTGATCGTGCGGCTTGCAGCCAGGGTCGGGCGACAATGAGCACCATCACTTCCCAACTGCTGATGCCATACCCAGCCGCAAGGAGGTCGAGGGTGAAGGCGGCGTGCATGGTGATATCTGCCCACGAATTGTATGCCGGTTTCACGCCTACGCAGTGCATCATATACATAGTCATTGACGCTCAGGACAGCCGTTCCGTGTAACCAAGCGAGCCCTCTACAGCCTGTATTGCATACTGATGTGCTTCGTTGAAACCCGTGTACGGGACACACCCCCTCTTCAAGTCGGGCGACCCCAACTAACAGAAAATGACAGGAAACTGACCCCTGGTAGTAGGACGGCTATAACTCTGCACTCACTGCGCCAAATATTGTGCTAGATGGTTCACAATGTAGCCAACACAGCCAGCTACCTTTCACCCATCCAGAATAATCATGCAGTCAGTGGGCCGTGCACAGCAAAGCATCAAAGTTGGTGATTCGAATTGAGCCGTTGCGGAGCATGCAGTCATCACTACGACCGCCCGCGTCGCTTAGGCTGCTCTACACAAGCATGCGCGTCGACAGCAGCAGTCGGATCGGAGAGCGGTTGCGGGAATGTGGCACTGAGCCTACCTCCTCCCATACCTTGAGGGCAATGCCACAGCTCGACCATTTGGACCTACAACATGCTACTTACTAGGTTAAGCTCATCTACAACAGTGTTACAAACGCTCATACTCAGATACGGCAAAAGCTCACTTTGGTCTGTGACCCCCAACTCCCTTAGCCGATCTCAGGGCCAGAGCCATGCAGTCAGTCGCACAACTCCACACCATGACCGAGTTTGGACTCGGCACCGCTGAGAGTTACACTCCCCTACATGCCATCCACCTGCGTGCAAAGTTTCATAGCTAAACTGCCACCCCACAGCCCCGTGGCCCTGATTCTGCTTGGAGAACATGATGTCACTTTGAAGATGTCAAACTGATAGAGGCCTGGGCTGTTTAACGTGCGTTTGTTTTAACAAAAGCGCCAAGGGGTCAAGAACAAACATTTTGTGGCCGTTTTCCTGTGGGTGCAACGGGTGCAACACAGTGGAGGACACCGTAGAGGAGGGGGGGTGTAACCCGGTGATACCTTAGTGTGCGCCGACCCAAATGGTGTATTCGGCGGAAGTGAGCACATCTATTATGTATAGTATAATGTCGGAGGCCAAGCTGTTACGGGAAAATAACGACCGAGACCTCGTCGAAAGTTGCAGTAAACGACGAGGCGTAGCCGAGTCGTTTACGCAACTTGAGACGAGGCCGAGGTTGTTATTTGAACGTGAACAGCGCGGGCCGAGACATTATACAGTATCCCTTTACATTACGGGTTGGTTCCGGGCTAGAACGTATACAAGATAAGCGCGCAGCATCAAAGCGTCTGCGACGCCCAGCTTTGTCGACGGCCCCTGCACTTTTTCAGTAAAAACAGCGGTTACGCAGCGGTTACAGTAAAGATTCTGCACTTTTTCAGTAAAAACAGCGGTTACGCAGCGGTTACAGTAAATGTCTCGCACTTTTTCAGTAAAATCAGCGGTTACGCAGCGGTTACAGTAAAGATTCTGCAATTTTTCAGTAAAAACAGCGGTTACGCAGCGGTTACAGTAAAACTCCGCGGAAGCCACGCTGTCTCCGGCATCCTACAGCTACGCACACAGCCTGCTCACCGATGTGGCGAGCAGCGCAACCCATTCGGAGCGCGAGGTCAAAGAGGTCTCGGAGCTGTTATTTACGGGAAAATAAAAATTCTTACTTTCCCCGTAATGTAAAGGGATGTTTCAATCACCCCGTCTAGGTGCCCTGCACGCCCGGCAGGCATCGCGATGGGTGTTTGCCGAACATTCCATGTGTGCACAACCCGCTCACTGCGCCAGATAGATGGCGCCACAGGGATGTGGCTCACCGTCTCAAGGATACCCGTCTCGCCGCTGTGATTTGTTCGCGGGCACATGTGGCAGTACGCGAGCAAAGACTCCAATGGCTTGCGCTGATGGTCAAATGACGCGCATTGCTTTGCAGTTACCAATGTGATAAACGGTATCGAAAACGGTGCAGAATTGAGAGAGTATTTGCATGAACATAACTACCCCCATGTTGGGGCCGCCTGACTTCAAGGCAGTTGGGCGGCCCTGACCCAACACTACCCTAACCGTGCGGCTTGCAGCCAGGGTCGGGCGACAATGAGTGTGGGTCAGGCCACCGTGCCTCCCTTGCCTAGTACCTAGGGCCTCCATTTGAGTCGGGCCACTATTAACTTAGTAGTAAGTTACAAAGTTAGTAAGCCAGCCCGCCGTGGGCAGTGACTGGTGGCAGGGTAGCAAGGGCGTGCCTCAAGGCTACAGTTCTCCCTTACGCAAGCCCGACGTTCCTAGAGACGCCCTAGAGACAGCCCAGAGCAGAACTTGCATGACTTCATTGCAGCGCAGCTGTATGGCGGACGGTCGAAGCAGTGTGTACCCTGATCCTCAACTTACTACCCCACATGCAAATATCTCCTCATCCACCCCGAGTTTTCAAATGCAACCAGCCCAACAGATGATATGTCTACCAATACTATGCTTCAAATGTCAGCCGCTCTCACCGACACGGGCAGAGCGGCATTCTGCCCTGAGGCAGCGAGGTGCGCAGGAGCATGATAATGCGTCGGGAGCGGCGGTGATGCGGGTGCCGCGCCCTGCCTGTGCCCCGCTTCCACATCTTGCTCGTCCAGCGTGAACGCCGAGCTGGGTGCTGCGCCGTTGACGCCCAGCGGCTCCCAGTC
The DNA here is from genome assembly GCA_030144725.1 of Haematococcus lacustris. Taxonomy (NCBI): domain Eukaryota; kingdom Viridiplantae; phylum Chlorophyta; class Chlorophyceae; order Chlamydomonadales; family Haematococcaceae; genus Haematococcus; species Haematococcus lacustris. Next base: position 571,420 of record JASKMD010000028.1, on the reverse strand, counting down.
GTCTCGCCGGCTGCTGTCGCTGAAATGCACGCCCGCTAGCAATGGTGATGCATACTCTGGCGTGGAATTGCGCGCACCACCCGATGACCTGATGGGTTGATGGTGGCTCGTCGCGCCACCGGGTGAAGTGCTAGCCTGGGCGGGCGCCTGGCCCCACTGCGACCCGCCCTGTGAGACTCCGATGCCGGCGGGACCGCCGGCCGCGCTGTTGCCGCGTGCGAGGCTAGAGACCGGTACAAAACTGCCTGACGCCGCGCTGGACCCGCCACCACCACCGAAGCCAAACCACCCGGCCACTGTCCCGCCCAAGCTATCGAGCCCTGCCCCACCCTCGTTTTCCGACTTTACAGCTGTTTCTCTACCAGGCCAGGTCCCTGCTGCTGCAATCTCAGAAGCTGGGTGCTGAGCTATGGTTGGGCTGCCGCCAGCCTGACCACCTCCTTGCGCCCAGCTGCTGCCTGCCCCCCCAGCAGCAGCAGCTGCTGCTGCTGCTGGATCACCCCCAGGTGTCACCAGCCTAGCAGCTCTCTGAACAGCATAAGGGGTGCCACTGGTGACTGCAAAAATGGATGGGGTGCCCTGGGGCATAGGGATAGCGTGGTGCCCCGCCCCCTGCTGGCCTCCTGTTGCTGCTGCTGCTGCTGCTACTGGTGGCACCCCCCCAAAACCCGTCAGGCCGCCTTGGGAGCTGCTGATGTCCGGCATGGTGCTAGGTGCAGGGGCAGGGTAGGGCCCTGCCAGCAGACCAGACATCTCCTCAGGGATGGGGGTCAGGATGGGGCCTGCATGCAAGAGGGGTAGGCAGCATCAGCTCCAGGTGGAGCGGTGTGGCATGTGGCTGGACCAAGCCAGGCGATGTTGCTGAAGGCAGGTCATCATCATCATCGTCAGCAGCAGCAGCAGCAGCACCATCGTCGCATGACTATGTCATGTCATACTGCCGGCCCAGGCTTGTGGCAGCTCGTGGAATACGGATGCAGAGTGATTGTTGATAAGGGTGCACACAGGCCTTGTGCAGGAGATGGAAAACCTTGTTGCCTTCTGCTTGATCATGTGCAACGATGTCAAGAGCACACGCATGACCACAACTGGCACAACAGTACAAGTCACAACTATAGCGGCAGGGGCAGGGGCAGCAGCAGGGGTGGACAAATGGCTTGAGCCAGGTTTGGAGTGGGAGCACGGACAGCAGCAGCAGCAGCAGCAGCAGCAGCAGGGTCAGGGGATAAGAACATTACACATCCAGCCTGCCTGGGGAGCCCCCCCTACCCGCCATCCCCCTGACCTGCCGCCCCCCCTAGGGAGGTGCTGGCTGGGGCCGCCCCCCCTGCTGCCGCTGCTGCGACCGCAGAGGCGTGCGTGACACCCAGGTGGGCGAAGCGCTCGGCCAGGCGGCGGAAGGTGTAGTGGCGCAGCTGCCACAGGGCCGGCTCCTCCCCTGCGCTCACATCACAGACAAGGACGTATAGTATGATGTCGGAGGCCAAGCTGTTACGGGAACATAACGGGTGAGGTTATGAGGTCATCACAGACAAGGACTCAATACGTCGCCGTGCATGCTCGCTTACTGTGGGCCTGCCTCCGGTGGGCAGTAGCCAGTGAAGAGCCCCTGTGGATTACCCTAGGATCAGGGTAAGGTTAGGGAAAGGGATTGGGATAGGGTCAGGGTAAGGTTAGGGAAAGGGATTGGGATAGGATCAGGGTCAGGGTGGGGTTAGGGTCAGGGTAGGGTTGGGGTAGGGAGCAAGGTCCCACCTGGTTGACCCGCCCTGCCCAGCTCCTCCAGCAGCAGGTTCTGGTCCAGAGCAGGTGAGGTCTGCATGGGCCAGGGAGGCAGAGAGGCAGAGGGTGCATTCCTCACACAGCCAGCGCCACACAGGAAGTGACACGCCACAGGCCCAGGGTGGGCAGCTAGGGGTGGGCAGTCAAGGGAGGGCACGCACACCGCCCAGTCCAGGCATAGGCAGCCAGTGCAGAGCAGTGTTTTTTTTACACGCTATACATAGCGTTTGCTATCAAAATGGCATGTTTGAGGGATCGCTTTGTGCTATGATATGGTCTCCAAGCGAAAAACAACCACTGGTGCAGCGCAGCCAGTGGCAGCACGCACAAGGCAAGGCTAGGCAAGGCACAGGAGGGGGACCAAGCCTGGGGACACGGCATCCAGGGCGATGGCGGCCATCAGGGCACCAGCACTGTCACAGGGAGGGTGGTCGGCCCTTAATCCTACAGGGCGTCCCTTGTGTGAGACAGGTGGGTGGGGCAGGCAGGTGGGGCCGGGAGGTGGCTGGCAGGTGGGCCAGGCAGGTGGGCCAGGCAGCAGTCTGCAGCAGTGTGCAGGCACCCAAGCCCTGCAGCAGCGTCCTCACCATGTCAAAGGTGTTGAAGTCCAGCCCAAGGTGCTTGCCCCTCATCTCCAGGTGCATGGGGTTGAACTGCTCATTCACCAGCATGTCACTCATGGAGTAGCTCATACGGGCGCTCATGTACTTGCTGGTCATGGCATCGATGCCGTCCACGAAGATCAGCACCTGCACAGCTCAGCCACCTCGAGGCTGTGGTTGTGAAGCCCTGCCATGCCCTCCCAGCTTGGTGCTGTCACTGGAGCTCCTGACTTAGTTTGCTTCCCCTGTTTATCTGGGTTTGAACTGGAACAGCCAGGTCGGCCAGGTGAGCAGTGCCTTGCAGCCATACACTTTGACAACACGAAAATACTAGGAGAGATCCAGCCATGGCTAGGGCAGTGGACAGCAGGCTGGTCACCAGGCATGCCAACGCAGCAGCTGGACAATGCACGCAAGCAGCAGGTGTTGGGTTGAGCGGCGACCCACAGCCCACTTAGCCCACTTAGCCAAGCAGCATGGATGGGGCCTGGGTGAAGGTGGGTTTAGAGCATGTGAAGGCTATGAGCAAAGAGGTTGTGGCGCTGCAGCTGTTGTTTGTAGTGTGCTGCATGGCAATGCGCCTTTGAACTGCTCCACTGGACCCATGCATATGCAAGACTAACTGCCCAACCAACCAACACACCCACCTCCATCATGCGTGTGTCCATCTCCAGCAGGCTGAGGTTGTAGAGGAAGCTCTCTGGTGTGATGACATGTGTGACATGAGCCGGAAACCCTAGCTCCAGGTTGGTGAGCTGCACAGCAGGGGTCAGGGCAGGCTGGCTGGAGCTGCAGCCTGCACAACCACAGACCTGGAGTGAGAGGCGGCCACTCTCCCCAAGCTATGAGAAGAGTGGGAGTAGGGAGCCAACTGCAGGCACCCACACCCACACCCACGACCACGCCCACACCCATACCCACCCACATCACGAGTATTGGATGTGTGTGGTACAGCAACGCCTATAGATAAATGCCACGCAAGGAGGAGGAGGATATCCATGGGAGACATGCATGCACAGCATCTCCCAGTTGTTCAAGGTTGCGAGTACCAGACTAGGCCAGGGGGCCAGTCCACTGGATTATAAACAAGCTTCGTTAAGGACCTCTACCATCAGCTGACAACCACTTGACTAAGGCAGGCAAGGCTACGGCGACAGTCTACCAATGTAGAGCTAGGGCAAGGAACCAAGTACGGTAAGGCACATGAGTGTCGTATGGACCAGCAGGGTAGGATCACCAGGGCAGGATCAACAGGACCAGGTGGGGCAAGCCAACAGCAGCAGGCTAAGTGCAGCATTGGGCAAGGGAGGAGGAGGAGGAGGAGGAGGAGGAGGAGGAGGAGGAGGAGGAGGAGGAGGAGGAGGAGGAGGAGGAGGAGGAGGAGGAGGAGGAGGAGGAGGAGGAGGAGGAGGAGGAGGAGGAGGAGGAGGAGGAGGAGGAGGAGGAGGAGGAGGAGGAGGAGGAGGAGGAGGAAGAGGAGGAGGAGGAGGAGGAGGGGGGGCTAAGCACACCGGCTCACCTGTTTGTACGCCCCATCCACCTGTAGCTGCTCGTGGTGGTAGAAGGAAGGTGTGATGGAATCCACAGCGGTCACCACCTGGCCAGGCAAACAGGTAGGGCGGCACGCCACCGGCCCTGCCAACACACCACTGCCACTTAGCAAGTGGCCTGGATGCCACCACCTGGGTCAGGCACCCACACAGCACGTCACCGCCCCTGTGGACATTCTGGTGCTACTCTGCCCATGGCCTGGACCCATATCCGCAGCTGCTGACAAGACATGCCTGGTCCTGGGCCCATGACTCACCATGCGGATGGAGGGTTGCAGGATCTGGTGCTTGCGCAGGTTTGCTACTCGGATGCTGATGCTCCAGAAACCACTGCTGTGCCGGTTCACCACAGCCACCTTGCTGAACCTGCAGGCATGCAGGCGGCGCATCGCAAACCATGGAGTGCACCCAGCCCATGGAGATGTCCACACCCCACCACCCTGACCCTGACCCTGACCCTGACCCTGACCCTGACCCTGACCCTGACCCTGACCCTGACCCTGACCCTGACCCTGACCCTGACCCTGACCCTGACCCTGACCCTGACCCTGACCCTGACCCTGACCCTGACCCTGACCCTCATTTGGCTACCTTGCCAGCCTCGCGCTACCTCAGCCAGCCTCAACCTTCCGAGTAGTGTGGCGGCAGGCAGGCAAGCTGGCCTGGGCTGCTACAGCTGCTGCTTCTGCCACTACTGTTTGAGTCTCACCTTACACTCCCCGCTCGCTTGAAGGGCGCCGAGAAGCGAGCGAACACCACCCCCAGCATGATGAAGTTCACCAGCGAGGCCGCAATGCCCTGTCGCCAACACACATCACAACAAGCCAACACACATCACCACAAGCCAACACACATCACAACAAGCCAACACACATCACAAGCCTGTGGCGCTGCAGACAGCTCAGACCCACATGGCCCAGGTCCATAGCCTCAAGCTCAGAGCTCATAGCTTTACTTGGAAACATAGCTCTGGTGAAAGTGTCAATGACATTGACTCAACACCTCAGGTCAAAGGTTGCGTTTCATGGCGCGATGTGCGCTAGGTCGCAAAACGACCATTTAATAGCGCAAGGCAACCTTAACAAACTATTGCATCTCATAGGGAGCGCTATAGATAGCGCAATAAGAAAACACTGCTGCACATCCCTGGGATTTTAGGAGAGGAGGCGGATGGGGTGGCTCAGAAGTAAGGCTTTGGGTGGCTTGCTAATACTGTTAGCAGACACTGTTAGCAACAGTGCTCCTGCAGAGCCCCTTGCCAGCAGGTCCTTGCACCTGTAGTATTGCTGCCGCTGCTGTTTGTTGTTGCTGACATTGTACGACGTTGCTGACATTGCCAGCCTGGGGCGGCTGCCTGTAGCTCATGCACTGCAATGCCATACCAGCTCTCCCCACAGCATTCAGCAGGCTGGCTGGGTCCTTACTGGTGCAGTCCTCTCCGTCCCCCTCCCCCGCCTGCCCTCCATCCCTGTTTACGGCCAGGACATGGGTGACACTATGTTGACACTGTTAGGGGCTGGAGGTTTCCATGCAGCCTGGCTGGGCAGAGTCACGGAGCTGCCACCCTGTTTGGGGTTGGAGGGGCTGGAGAGAGCCTCTTGCCTGAATCATGACACAGAAGTTGATGAAGCTGCAGTCCGGGTTGGGGTGCAACTGCAGCCAACAGCCAGGAGACCTTGAGGACTTCACCAGGGCAGCACATCAGGGTCACTAGGGTCTGCAACCCCTTCTGCATCCGTTGCTCATTCCACACCTACAACTTCAAAACTGCCATGTGTCCCACCTGGCTATGTGTGAGGTTTGAATAGTTACTTCATTACAGGTCATGAAGCACAGGTGCCAGGTGTGGGCAGTCTAGGCACAACGTAGACATCCACACCTGGCCCCACCTAGCCCTCCCCACCTCCATCCCATCCCTACAAGCCCTACCCAGCCCATCCCACGAGTCAGGAGCTGGTGCGCCGCACTATGAGGTTCCACTGTATGAGAACCCACCATCAGCTAGGCGGCGTGGTGTGCGGTGCAAGCGCTGGTGTAAAGGCACACGCTGCCTGGAGGTGCACTGCACTGAGCCTGGCTGGGTGAGCCCACCTGGACCCGCCCACCTCTATCCTGGCGCAGGCCCTACCAGCCCACCCTGATGGCGGTGCATGCTGCCTGGAACTGCACTGCCGGGAGCTTGGCTGGGTGGGCCTCACCTGGAACCCCACACAGTCACACCAGGCCCTTGCCTAGTCAAGCCAGCACACCCTGGTGACCCTGACCTGATCAAAACCCAGTGTGGAGGCCACACGTGAGGAGATCCACAGCACGTGGCTGAACCTGCCGTTGCTGCCCACTAGGCAGTCCTTGGCCTGTACCCTGCAGCAGGTGGAGAGCGGTGCACAGCATGAGGCGGTGTGGGGCGGGGCAGGCCAGAGCAGTGGCAGTAGCAGGCAGGGAGGGCAGTGGAAGGCAGGGGAGGGGGTGTGGAGCGGCCAGCGCTTAGCATGCTGGGCAACATGAAACCCTTAGCTGCCCCAACCCATGGCCAGCCTTCCTGCCAGATCTGCCCTGCCTTACGCTCCATTCCCCTCCCTGCAGACCTGCCGTGGCGCATGTGCAGCAAAAGAGTGCAACCCAGCCTGCATAGTTCTTGCTGCAGCGATGCCGACCAGCAAATGTCATGTAGTTTGATGTGATGAACACATCAGTGAGTGGGGCACCAAGCTTCATGTTTGACAATAGGCAACTGATGGCTACGGCCCTTGCGACCTATGCAGTTTCAGCACCTACACGTGGGCTGTTTGGCACCTACCTGTATGCTGTTTAGGCTGTAGACTCTGTAAACTCTTTGTGCACGTGTCTGTAGGCTGTTTGTGCATACCTATGAGATGTGCGGCACCTATCCGTGGGCTGTCAAAGCACATATGTGCAGGCTGTTTTGTCCCCTCCTTTAGGCTGTCATGTGAGTACGTATCCGTATGATGTTCATGCCTGGTAGTATCTGTTAGCTGTCCAGGTACCTAGCTGTGGGCATCTGGTGTAGGCGCCTCTCACCCTGCAGCAGCCTACCCTCACCAGTGCACCTCACACTGACAGCCTCCAGCCCAGCTCCAATGCCCTCCTGCCCTCCCATCTGCCTGCCTGCCTTGTAAGTTCTCGCACCAATATAGGAAGGCAAACAGGACATACTCCGTCATGTAGGTGGCAAAGAAAACAGCGATGAAGTGACCCCTGCCACAAACAACAGCGGCAGTAAGGCAGCAGTTGTCGTCGTGCAGCATCACGAGCAACAGCAGAGTGGCAGCAGCAGACAAGGCAGCAGTGGGGTAGTAGCAGGTTCGCAGCTGGAGAAGCAGCAGCAGCAGCAGCAGCAGCAACAGCACTAGCGACATGAATGGTGTGGTGCTGGATGGCTATGGTTCGCCCTGGGCCACCACTCTCTTGGACTTCCATTCCCTGTGATGCTGGCGCTCTAATTATGCCATCCCGGCTACTTGCGAACCTGCCCATGTGTGACGCATCAAGCAGCAGGCTTGACACGTGGTGGAGGATGGGCATGAGGTCATGGCATTGACTGCAGGGCCAAGTCCCGCAGCTGCAGCTGCCTATGGCCATCCCGGCTGACCTGACCTCAGCGATAACACTTGATGGCAAGCTCAGTGGTATGGGCCCCTAGCAGCAGTCTCCCAGGCCGTGTCACTCACCACGGCAGGTTCAACAGCGTGTGGAACGGGCTGCAAAGCAAGTCAACGTCACAACCAAAGGCCAAGCAGAGTTGGAGCACAATTTCAAACAGGTACTACTAGCATTCATGCGATCGATGCTCATGGGTAACGTCAAACAGGAATGCCACGTCCACGCAGTATAACCCCAACGCCAGGAGCAACAGGACCTTCAGCAAAAGACATGTGTGAATGCAATGCATGCCGAGCATGTTCCAGTGTGCATCGCATGCTGAGGTGAGGCACCACTTTGCTTACTCTTTGTAGTATGCAATCAACTTGGGGAGCCCAAAACGTTTGATGCCAGAGAAGTAGGGTGCGGACCGGTCAATCAGTGAAGGAGCTTTGAAGGGAAAGCGCATTTTGCTCAACTGCTGAAGGGGCGCCTGCACATCATGGGTGCGTGCTGCTGATCACACTGCGCCACTGACATGCGGGTAGGGCCGGACCATTGCTACTTCTTGGAAGGTCCGATCGCGCTCAGTGCCCCGTCAGTGCTTAGTGCAGCAAGGTCAGCGCCAAGGACGCAAGCAGTAAAGTGGACGCAAGCGCAGTGTAGACACCCACTTTGGCTGCACGCCCTAAGCGTTCCAGCAGCTCCGCGGTAGTTGTGCTTTCGCCGCGGCCCCTCATCCTCGTGAAACCGCTAGGCTCTCCCATAATTGATCTGGGTCCTACCCCAGCCTCGTAAAGTTCCCAGCACCTACGCAGGCATACCACGGAAGACGGATTGTCTTTCGTTCATCACTTGTTCGAACATCACTCACACCCCTGTTGACAGCTCTGAATAGCCTCAACTGCTGTCTTAAAGCCCAAGGCTAGGCGGCGCGGCACGTTCAATCTCGCCGCACGTAGGTATCATACTTATTGTGGACGTTGTGCCATGTGACACTTGTGCAATGCGGACATTGAATTGCCCGCACAATCATAAAGTCCTGTGTTTGCGTGTGGGTCTGCAATACTGTATATGTTGTGATGCAGGTGCTTATGAGGTATAAGGTGTGATGCAGGTACAGAGTCTGCAGCTTGCTTAGAGCCGTGAGGCTGTAAGTCAGGATGCAGTCAGTCTTCATGCAAATACTCATTCAATACTGCACTGTTTTTGATAGCGTTCGCCGCATTGGCAGCTACGAGTTAACGTGCGTCTCCTGGCAAGCGGCGCGTTTACAAGTACCTTTTTTTAAACAGGCTTGACTGCCCGTGGACGCTAGAGGGACAGGCCTACGGTGATCGGCTGGTCCGCGACCCCGTTCAATGCTCGCGGGCCGCGACCAGCACACAACGCAATAAGGATTCTCTACTAGTAGCTCTCTAGCAGTCATACGCCACACAAACGCTTTTCCGTTAGCAGCTTTGCCTGTACAGACTACAACAGCCAACATATCTCCAGGATGAAACACATAGCAGCACCTCACTACACAACTGCATGCTCTCATGACCACTACCCTCACCACACCAACGCAGCCCCATGCAGGATGAGGAAAGGCATGCACCATGCTTTGCGCAGAAATACTACATGAACACATTGCATGAGACTGAGGCTCTCATTCGAATGCAGGCATTCTGACAAAGCACGTTGAGTGATATTCTTGCTCTCGACTTGCACCCACAGCCCTACTTTCCACACACGGTTTAAGCAGTGTTGTAGCATGTATAGCCTTGCATGACCATGCCAGTACGCGATGAGTGCACATCCTGCCGCTCATGCACACAACACCTCGCTGGATCAATGTATGCCTCCACGCCCAACATGATGCTCTCATGCTTTTGCTACATGCAACCATGCACATGTGAAGAACATTTCTACTACCTGGGCTAAGGCAGGCCTGCAGATGCGGTGAGCCAGTGTCAGCGCTGCACGCTAGACAGGGCTGCACGCTTCACAGCACTGTCAGCTATATGCCAATACGCAGTGCCTACAATTTGAGATGCAGCAGCTGGGTGGTAATACAAGCGATCCGCACATTGCATACGTACCAAACAAGGGGCACATTCACAGGCCTCC
>JASKMD010000028.1:531651-561274 GCA_030144725.1 Haematococcus lacustris | reverse complement strand
CAGCAGCCACATCATACATCCTCCAGCACTGGCAGGGGCGCAGCTGCTGTTGCCCAGTGCAGCTGGTTGATGTGGGTGCAGGCTGCTGGGTGCCCACCTGCGTGATGTTGGGGTGGCGCAGCTGCTGGCTGTAGAGGCACGCCTTGTAGGCGCAGTGGCTGCCGTCCAGGCCGCTGCTTACTAGCACTTTCAGGCCCACAGTCACGCCGGACAGCCATTGGCCTGCAGCCAGGGGTCAGGGCAGGTGTGCAGCTGATAGCAGTGACTGCCATCGCCAGTCCCAGTAGCGGCATTGACGACAGCGTGCGCCGCACACTTCGCTGGACAGGCAGGCACTGGGCGATCGAATCGGCGAATCGCTATCCCGGAGCACGTGCTGACCGGCACACCCGCGGCTGCGCTCAATACGGCAGCCCGCCTGACCTTTGAAAATGAGCTCCCTGCCGGGCAGCCTGGCTGCAAGGGTCGCACCCGCGAAGAGCTGATGGGCTGGAATCGTTCGCCACAGCGCCTGCGAGGCCCACCATAGCCGAGATAGCATTGAGCTGCACGCCGGTGTTTGGAGTTGTATCGGCTTCGAAGGCTTTAAAGGCCGCACCTGTTCAGTGTCCCATGTGAGGTTATTGCTGGTTGGAGGCATTGTTGAGTGTAGGAAGGAGAACGTTGCTTGCAGATGAAGCAACGCTGTGGGTTCCGACGGAGTGCAGAACTCGCGCTTTATTAACGGGGCTGTGGCTTGGTCTTCCCGGTGCTTCGGAACTGGCTTCGACTGTTGGGACAATTTACACAGTGTTTCGCGACATGCTGCGTTCGAGTTTGTTCGGTTCTACAAGTTCGGTTCGTTGGGCTCGTTAGCCGTTCATGAGTCGAGAATCAGATCCAATCTTGGATTACTGCCGGACGGGGGGGGTGTAGGGCGCGACCGTTAATATTAACACCTGAGGTTTTTGACCTTAACACGATCTTAACACAACCTTAACACATCCTTAACAACTTTAGCCTCCACCCTGGGAACCCGGAGTGCTATGGGTCACCCCCGCCATTGGCTGCACCCCCGTGGCTCAAGAGATAAAAACTTTCTCATTTCTGCACGGATGAGGCCGCCGATTCGTGCGATGAGCTGCTTATGGCCTGACTAGAGTGCAGTCAGCCCCAGCGGTTTGCCGGGTGGCTGGCCCCCAACACGCGACGTGTTCGGGCGCCACGCAGACACTCTTAGCAACCGCTGTAGGCAGCTGGGACCCAGCGCTGCGTGAACGGCGCATCCAAACTATTTTTTAAACCAGCATGCAACAGCGCTTTAAATCAGACCCTCCCAACTCTGATAAAACCTTTTACACAACCATGTCATGGACATTCCGGCGCCGGGAAGTGTGCGATTGGCGTAGCACCGTGCGGCATGCGACGACCGTTTAGTCTGCTATAAGCCCGTAATGCCAGGAACCCCTTAAACGAAAAAAGTGCGCCCACCAATCAGCCGGTCGCTCTCACCACATCGCGCAGCGCAAGTCAGCTATGGGAGTGCTTCGCTATACCGTGGTTGCCTCCTAACGCTGTTAAGGCAAGTACAGCCGGCGCTTGTGATTCCTCCCGGCTCAATCAACCCGACAGTGTTTCCTGGATGTAGGCGCGCACCTCGTTCTACGTCTGTGGAGGCTTACTCGTTGATGGTCCTAAAGCTTAGATATACCTTCCATTTAAAGGTAAACACTGACTGTGCAAGCATGTGCAGCCTACACCAAGCTTGCTATGTTGCTGATGATGAGTGTGTCGTATGAAGCAGAATGACCCACCCTTACTACCGCTCTCAATGTAGACAAAGCATAGGTAACCCTGAAGTTATCCACTTCGTGCATAGCTCACCCCAACAACATCTTTGGCTACTGTTGCAGGAGCCCTCTTACTAGCAACACCACCACCACCACTACCACCTCCACCACTACCACCACTACCACCACCTCCTAGCCTACCACCACCACCCAGCCCAGCTCAGCCCAGCCCTCCTACTTCTCCCCTCCCCTCACCCCCCCCCCTGACATCGCAGCCCTCTCCCTCCCCTACCCAGCAGCCCCCTCTCCCTTCACCAACCTGCTGGTAAGTTACTGCCCAGCCCCTGCCCTACACCATGTGCCTACCACCACCCCCTCCTAGTCTCTACACCCATGTTGGCATCCTCAGCCTTTAGCCCTAGCCTTAGAGTACACCACAGCCACCTTATGCATCACAACCACCTTATGCATAGCTGCCCCCTCACACCATTGTAGCCAACTGTTGCAGGGGCCCGCTTACCCAATCTCAGCCGCTACCACCGCCGCCACCACCACCACTGCCACCACCTCCTAGCCAGCCTCCACCTGCCGCCCCAGCTCAGCCAGCCACCCTATGGGTGGTCTCAGCAAACGCACCAAGGCCGGTAGGGCCAACCGTGCTCGGGGGCATGCTCTTGCGGCAGCAGCTCAGCATCAGCAAATCATTATGTCTTCAGCTGCTGCCACAGAAGCAGAACTTGCAGAGTGCAAGAGTGTCAACATGCGCACCGCCACCGACCTGCAAGTGTGCCAAGAGCAATTGCACCAGTCCCAGCGCGCGCTGTAGCAGTCTGAGAACGAGGTGCTAGCCGTGCAAGTGTCTTTGCACCGCAGCAAAGCAGAACTGGCAGCTGCAAAAGAAGAGCTGGCAGCATGCATGAGTAAGGTCAGAAGCATGGGGACCCAGCTGGCAGCCATGCGGGCCCAGCTAGCAACATCGAAGAGGGCCATGCCCAAGGACGTGCGAGACAAAATGTCTTGGCTGCAACGCAATGAGGTGTCACTCTACACCTTGAAGCGATGGCATGCCATGTGGGGTGCACCGCCATGCGCACAAGCAGCCAGCCCAGCAACAGCCTTCAAGGCCCCCCCCCTCCCTTGCCACCAGGAGCGTGATACTGTGACGGGAGCCTTCACTGCAGCCTATGCATGCAGCAATGCGGCGCTGTTGACTTTGCCCAACGTGTCATGCCAGCAGCTTGGCCCCCTGCGCACAGCTGTGGCGGCTGCAGAGTTCCCAGATGCCCCACCTCAACCTCAAGCTGGGCCTTCCACAGTACGTCGCCACCAGCTGATGCTCACTCGTAAAATCCAAGGCACATTCAAAAGTGAGTACCATGGAATGTTACCAGAGTGTTACCATGGGGTGTTACCATGGGGTGTTGTTATGGGTTGTTGTGGTGAGGTTGTTGTGGGATGCTGTTGTGGGGGGTCTCCATGGGTTGTTACCATGGGGTGTTAATATGTGGTAGTGCCAAAATGTGAATAAGCTGGACTGGAGTTGGGATGTGTGCATGCGCAGGCCAGTTGAGCAAAGCGCCAGCAGTTCACGTCCAGATGGATGGCTGCACCATCAAGAATGGCAAGGTTGTGCTGTTTTGTGCAAGTGCATCCATCCCAGCTCCTGTCCCCTCCCTGCCCACCTCAAGCCTGACGCCCTTGGCTGCTGGCCCCCCTACGCCCTTGGCTGCTGACCCCCCTACGCCCTTGGCTGCTGACCCCCCTACGCCCTTGGCTGCTGACCCCCCTACGCCCTTGGCTGCTGGCCCCCCTACGCCCGCCCAGATCCTAACACATGGCCACGAGCCGTGCAGGATCTTGTGTCGAGTGCTTGATATCCGCAAGTGCCCCGACAGCACTGCGGCAGCACAAGCACATGATTTGGAGCAGCTACTCAAAGAGGCCAATCTGTGGGAGTTGCTGGCTAGTGTCACAGTGGACAGTGCTGCAAGCAATGTTGGGCGCACGGGTGGCCTTGTCGCCCTGGTCAACCTTTCCCGCAGGCGTGAAGGCCTGGCCCTAATCATGTTCTGGCCTTGCCTCAGCCATGTTCAAGTACTTGGGTGCGCACAGCAAAGTGTACCTGCAACTTCCCCATCTCCTTCCTGCAATGGCGTCTTCCGATGCAACATATGCAGCCCACGCAGCCAGGAGGGTGTTGGAAGAGGATACTGCGAACCGCAAGCAGTGGGAGGCTTGGGAGGAGCAACAGCAGGAGGAGGAGCGTCAACAAGATCACGGCAACCGCAAGCGCATGCGCCGGCCGTTACCACCCCAGTCATGCAACCCAGCAGAGTACGATCCGTTCAACACTATATCCATGTTCCGTGCCGACATCGAAGCCATGGCTGCCAACGAGGCATGCAGCCCACGACTCTTCATGCACTTGGTGCACTTCTTTGGGGCAGCGCCAACGTCCAATGCGCATGTGGAGTCAGCCCTCCAACACGCCAAGCATGGACATGGCAGCAAGCAAGGGCTGGCAGCATTGCTAGGCACTGTCATCGCCAAGACTGACCCTGCATCATTCCGTACCATGGACGCCGTGGACCTCCAGCCACGGATGAAGGCCCTCCGGAAGGAACAACGTGACATGGAGCGTGCATCCGCCGCCAAGACAGCAGTGGCACGAGCAGCACGCAAGGCGGTGACTGAGTCTTGCATGGTGGGGGGCAACAAGCAGCTGGTGCTCAACATTGGCACCGTCGCTAGCCTCGGCCAATTGAGAGCAGCTAGCAGCAGGCATCCTCGAGGAGCTGACTACAGTGCAACCACACTTGAAGAAGCTGCGGCCTTCACTTTGGCACAGTTGTGGGGCTACATCAACTTCTATAAGATCCCACCCAAGCACCGACCAGCCCAAAAGACCTTGTTGCAGAATCTTCGACGCTTTGTGAAGCAGCACATTGAGCAGCGTACCAAAGCAGCTCTTTCCTCAGGCCCAGGGGGTGTTGCCTAAGGTCACTCTCCCTTTTAGTAGTTATGTGATGCCTGGTGCTTGCTTGTGTAGCTTGGTCAAGCTATGGCAGCCATGTGCCATATTGTGTCAGATTGTGTTGCGCCATGAGGTGGTGCGATGTGGTGGCACGGCGGGGGAGTGCATTTGGACGTTGCAGTTGCCTGGGAAGGGTGCTTGCAGTCCTGCTAGCTGTTAGCCATCAAGTATATGTTGCTCATCTATTGTACCCAACCAATGTGGTATGCACGTCGTGGCATGCATGACACAAATTGTCGTTAAAGCAAAGGCTCCTGCATGTTTACACATCCTTGGCTGCCCCCGCCTCCACTCCCTCTAACCATGCTAGTATAGGGACGTCTAACTGAGAGGGCAAGGGGGTTGGCAGTGGCACCTGGGCCACGGCATTCTGGTAGAGGCAGCGCATGCAAGTGGTCAACGTGGATGTGGAAAGTGGTGTTGCCAGGGGGCTTTGCTGTGGAGTGTAGAGGCCTTGCCTTGCCATGGGGTGCGAGTCGGGCCAGGTGGGAGGGCATGGTGAGCGAGGGAGTGCATTTGGTATTAGCACCGTGGACCAAACCACATGTCTCGTTGGTGATGTCCGAAACCGCTTTAGCGACAGAACGAAGACTGTGCATCTGCACACATGCTCTAGCTACAACGAATACGGGGCGTAGACAGCGAAACGAGCAGAAAAGGCTTGAGTATGAAGGGTCCCGCGGTCAGTTTGACTATCAGGCCAGATAGTCTACTGTAATCAAAGGTGAAGGGTGCACATAGTGTCTTGTTGAACCGCTAGAGCACACAACTACTCCGTCTTACGCGTGACAGCGCGAGCGACACAAATGACGAGTGAAAGCTAATCGATGCTAAGAAGTATGCAGCTGTCCTAATCGCAACATAAGTAGTGGTGTGGGTGCGTTAAAGAGGCAATTCAGCTTCCTAGGTTTCAAACTCGCGATTTCGGCCATCGCAACACAAAGCGCGACTGCACACATACTTGGGTTTGCGTCATCACAGCATCATTAAGAAGGTCGAGGGTGGAGGAGGCGTGCATGGTGATATCTGCCCACAAAATGGATGCCAGGTTCACGCCCAGGTAGTGCATCATGTACACATTCGATAGAGCTTAGGACAGGCATCCCGTGTAGCCAAGCGAGTCCTCTACATACTGGTGTGCTTCGATGCTCAATCGGCAACCTGAGCGAGAAACAAACCTCGTGTAAAGGACACACCCTCTTTTCATGAGAGTTGGGAGGCTCTGACTTTAAATCGCATTCATCAACACGGGTTCAGTCCACATGTGACAGCAATGTCAAGGTGGTTACCGCATCAGTGCTTGTGGTTCTTTTGCAGCCAAACGCAGCTAGAATCAGTCAAAAAGATGCAGAAACTGAGCTGATAACTATGTTACCGTTTACGCTTGAAACGGCCCACATATGAAGGCAACGCGTTTCTGTATTGCGGAACGTACAAAACACCACACAAGGAGCCGAACAGAACTTGCAGTCCATCATTCGACGTCCTGGTTGGATTGATAACCGGACGAGAAAAATGCCCACATCGAGGATATTTGACATGGGGTGACGTGACACGAGGTGCACGCTGTTCGGGTGCAGGGACAGGCCACAAGCCATACCACCACTCTTAACATGTCACCAGCACTAGCACTAGCACTAGAACACATGTCAGGGGGGGTACTGCGCCCGACAAAAAATTCAAAAAGTTGAAAAGCTGGGCCGCTGAGCGCGATAGCTGTTCGCTGATCACAGCCCCACTAAGCAGGCCATTCCAAGCACAACGCGACCCGATCTCACAGCACCCCCGCCCGCCCCGGCACAGGTGCACATCAGCCCGAGCAGCCCGCTAGCTTCGCTTTAATGAGCTGCATCGCCCTGCGCGAGAATCGCTGTAACACTCGTAAAAACCAGAAAGATTTTATCAGGGGTGCAGCCAATGGCGGGGGTGACCTATGGGGGTTTGGTGGAGGTCTTGCGATGTATAATATGCACGATTGAACGCTCCCGACATTTGGAGAGCCAGGCAGATGACATGTTTGAGGACATTTGGGGGCACCGTGTGCTGGTATGAGCTGAGAGGGGGTGGCAGTGAGAGGTGCTGGATGGCACGCAAGCCCTCGAGCCGGTAAGCAAGCCGCTGAGCAAGCCATTATTGTCCTTTTGTTGCTGCGTGATGTTCGACACGGCTAGTTGCGTCTAGCATAGCAAGCACACAGGCTTGACTAGATTGTTGACCGCAACAATACTGATATTGTAATGTGCCTATTGTAAGCGCCATAGAGCGCCGTAGCTCCCCGGAGGGTACTTAGCTAGTCCCGCTGGTACTTAGCTAATCCTGACTTGCAGCCTGACTTGCACGACTGCACTGACTTGCACGACGCAGTTTGTGCATTTGCGCTTGCGATGCTTGCGGCCATCATCTTCGCTACCACCCCAGCTAACGGGACAATTGCGTCCTTGTTGTCACCAAACCTGAAACCCGGCCCCCAAAACTACAACCAGCCTTTCTTACATAGCCTGATCCACGCAAAGTCCCATCATAGCGATACACCAGACGAACGCCGTAGTTTTGCGGATAGCTCTGCACGGACAAAAGTTCCTTTGCGGTAGGACTGCATTATTGGCTCCGTCGGGGTCAGCATCCCAACCAGGGCTGCTTCACCGTTCATTACGGCAAGATCGTGTGCAGGACGCGGTCGGGCCGCGTGTGTTAAGGTTTTTGTTAAGGTTTCTCTCTTGTTAAGAAAGTTATGTTAATATTAACAAGGCCGGTCGCGCCCTAGGGGGGTGCTGGTGTCATTCTGGTGTTTTGTTATAACTTGATCCCTCCTGCCTATTTGAGTCGACCACTAGAGACCAAGCATAGAGCAAGAGCCAGACTCAACACATGATACGAGTTTGCAACCGTTATAGCTACAGCTGTTATTCCCAATGACATACGCCACCCAGTGGTGATGGGTTGACCTGCTTGGCCTTGCCCATTACCTTCATGATGAAACGCAGGAGTCCCCAACATGGGGTTGGTAATCTTCATGCAAGTACTCGCTACACAGTGCACCGATTTCGGTAGCGTTTTTTGCATTGGCACCTGCGAATTACTCCGCATCTACTGGCAAGCGGCGAGTTAATCCTTGCATCAGAGTCCATGCCGGCTCAAGCGAGCGCGGACACACCTCAGCTGCTCACTATCGATTGTTCTAGTGGTGAGTAACGGCATCAGTGACAGAACAGCGCCTGCTATTGAGCCGGAAGTACAATCACATTTTAGCCCGCCAGGCTTGCTCCGCGAACCTTTCATTGATGCAGGCGGTGTTGGAAGGCCATCGTTGGGCAAGTTACTACTCGACATTGTTTAAATACGCGGGAAATGTGCGCCTCTCTCTCGCCAGTCACACAGGAAAGGAGACCCCCATCCTCAAAATGGCATGTTGTGAGCTGACCACTGTGAGTTTCCAGGCTTTCGACTAGTAACTTTGTTCCTAGATGATCAGGCCTGCTCCAAATGACATTGGCGTGACCCGACTTTGCCTTGCAGGAATGACTAGCCTACTCCGACCTCCCGGACCGTGCCCCCTCTTGCACGCCCTTGCACCCCCACCCCCTCCCCAGCCCAGCATAGCCTTCCTACCTCCTCCTACCCCCTCCCAACCCCAGCCCAGCCCCGCCCTCCCACCCCCCCCCCCCACCCCCTCCCAGCCCCATCACTGCCCTCCCACCCCCGCTACCCCCTCCCAACCCCGGCCCCGCACTCCCACCCTTCCCACCACCCCCTCCCAGCCCCCTCACTGCCCTCCCATCCCCGCTACAAGCCACTACACATGGAGGTGGATATGGACTATGGAGGTGGATACAAGCCACTATATACACTTTGGGTGGATACAAGCCAACCTCCAAAGGTAAAAGACTAAGGAGAGAACAGAGAACGCCCTCAGGCTGCCCCCCCCTCCTGCTGCCCCCCCCTGGCAGCAGCTGGCAGCTGGTGCTGGTGCCGCTCCTGGGCTGCCCACCCCTCCTGCTGCCCCCCCCTGGCAGCAGCTAGCAGCTGGCGCTGGTGCCGCCCCTAGGCTGCCCACCCCTCCTGCTGCCCCCCTGACAGCAGCTGGCAGCTGGTGCTGGCGCCGCCCCTGGCATGCTCACCCCTCCATTTGAGCAGCAGGGGGCCACAGCGGAGCTGGACACGAGCTCGACACGCAAGCGGGGAGCGGGCGGGAGGGATCGGACCCAACATGTAGAGGAAGGTAACATAGCAATGGCATACACACCTTGTGAGGCATTGCAGAGTGGCCAGGCCAACAGTACTGCTCACGAAGGGGTCAAGCATTGCAGCAACCTTGCATATTTCCGAGCATGGGTGAACGGCGCTGTTGCATCGGTTTGGCATGCCATGCGAACCGTTTTGACTGCGGCGACTGTCCCTCACTATGTGCAGGTGCTCCTGGGCCACGTCGGTCGCGGCGGTCTCTCGCGGCGAGGCCCGCATGAGCAAAAAGTGCATCGATTTTAATGTGAAGATTTGAGCCGCCATAGCACTCAGCACAGTGCACAGTATTTAATGATACATGTTGCACCGCGTAGCTGACGGAGTCCTCTATCCAAAAACGTGCGAAACATAAATAGAAACTACTTGGCTCAGACGCGGCGTCGTTTTGATTACCAGGGGTTAGTTTCCTGTCATTTTCTGTTAGTTGGGGACACCTGAATGAAACCCGCGACCCGCTCCGTTGCGGCATGCACATAGATGAGTGCAAACAATACAACCATGGTACGCTCAGTGTTCTAGCTATTAGAAGTGACATCCTCATACTGGGAAACGGACCCAGGCTCAGAAGACCTCACCACTTATTCTGCACACAGGGGACTGAAGATCTTCCTGGTAGTTATGCGGATGCAACCTTAGTCAACATGGTCACATAAGACATATGCAGCATATGCAGCCACATTGGCAGCCACATATGCAGCCTCAACACCCACATCAACCACAACAGTCCGCCTGTGTGCATATTGAGTGCATCTGTTGCGCTTCTTACCTCGGAGTCTACCTGCCGCCATTGCCCTGTGTTGAGCACTCATGTAAAATCATAGGTCAAGGAATCTCGGCTGGACAAACTCCACTGACAACTTTGACAATTCTAGACAGACAAAATTTGCGTACAAGCATGATATAAATAAGTTAAGTCCACCACCACATAGCGCATCAAGCTCGCTATCACAATCTTCCCTTTGTCAGGGAGTCTGTGATTGAGACTCGAGTTGAGCGTGCAGCGTGCCGCCACTCACCGTGATCCGTGGGGAAGTTCTACCCTCATGTCAACGGACGCCATTGAGGTAAGCCCGTTGGGCATCGAAGCTCTGATCTGGTTCACGGTCCGCCGAACGAAGCCCGCCGTCCTGTGCTGTGGTCCTGTCTTACAACTGACCTGGCCTGCGTGGCTTCTGCAAGTGTCAGGGATACGCTGATATACGAATTGCAGTTTTTTCTAATTGCAGAAGAAACTACAAGAACTCGGTTTAGGCAGCTCTCCTGCGGAGTTTCTTGACTCCCTACCCGTGCTAGTCAAGCGACGTGTTGAGGTTCTTCAGGAGCTGCAGGGCAAGCATGAAGAGCTGTCTGGCGAGTTCCGCAAGGAGCTGGCACTGCTCGAGGCAAAGTACGATCGTCTCTACGGTAAGGCGGGAAGAGGCAGTCGTGGTGTAATTATGCATTCGGAGCCGCCAGGGCGCGCGACACCGGCAAACCCGCCGTCATGTTGTGTCCCGAGCAGCTCCCCTGTACGCTGAACGTTCTGACGTGGTATCTGGTGCCAAAGCAGTTCCAGTGAAGGAGGGCGACGCTGCAGAGGGCGAAGGCGAGTTACATCATTAGCCACTTGCAAGCACCTACCTATGGTTGCAACCCCTCTGCATGCGGAGAGCAGTCCTACTCATGCCACATGACAGCTGGCATGACAGCTGGCATGGTGCTCTGCCTGCAGACAAGGGCATCCCAGAGTTCTGGCTTACTGCCCTGCTGAAGTGCGATGTCACAGCCGAGTTGATCAAGGATAAAGATATTGAGGTGTTGAAGTACCTGAAGGATATCATGGTGAGAAATGGTGCAGCCATGAAGCCCGCACTTGAATTAGTTGCGAGTATTGTGGAAGCTGCGAATGCATACACTACCCACATAGTGTAGCCTGTAGTAGGTGATGCTGCTGTCTTACTGGCCGCAGCTGCATGGCTTTGCAGGAGCATAAGAGTAGACCTACGCCTCCATGTTTAAGGCAGCTGCTTCCTGCTCCTGCAGCTAGCTCAGGCTGCCACTGCTGCTGCCGCCACCACTGCTGCTGCTGCTGCTGCAGTCAGAGCCTTTGGTTGAGGATGAGGTTCTCCATGGCTTCAAGCTCAAGTTCCTGTTTGACGAAAACCCTTACTTTACAAACACAGTGAGCAGGATCAATTACCATGATTGCCTGCAGCTGCCACAGCCTTGGCCCTCGCACTGATGTTGGCCCAGCCCAGCCCAGCCCAGCCCAGCCTGCCTAAACTGATGCATTGTGGATGTCTCAATTCCTCTCTAACAGGCAGAAGGTAGAACCAATGACGCAGTGCAGATCAGCCAGGGCCAGCTAACCCTACCAACCCTTGAGCATGCCTCAAGGTGCTGGCAATCACGGTGTGTGGCGCCATTCTGTGCTGGTGTGGCATAGGTGTTGGAAAAGGCGTACCACATGCTTCCTGAGGACGATGGAGTGCTTGAAAAGGCAGAGGGCACTAAGATTGAATGGAAAGCTGGTAAGTGACCACTGCGGCTGAGTGGTGTCTCAGCTGCTAGAGGCAGTGGGAGGCAGGGCTAGGGTTGCGGCACCACGCAGGAAAGGTGTGAAGTGCTCTGCAGGATGAGTCAGTGGCAGCCCAGTCCCGATAATGCCCCTTTACAGAACCAAACTGAACATGAGGGCCATGCAGCATGTTTCATCTTACCCTGCTATCATGTCTCTGCTACCCTTCCCTCCCATATCTTGATTCTCATAGCTATCCATGCACAGCCCTTGGGCACCACCCTGGCACCAACTATCCACCAGCGCCTGGGTTACCAACATGGCCTGGCTTGGCTGACGGTCGCCACACAGCACGGCAGGCTGCCACATGGTCTATCAGCTTCCACCCGCCCTCCTGCCAGGCGCTGGGAGTTAAATCACCATGATCCATGCAGACGTCACTTCACAAAGTCACCATGCTAAAGGCCGCCAGGCCAGCACCGCATTGCAGCTAAGCACAGCATGCACATGCTAGTAATGGTAAGGTAGTCAGGGTAATTGAGTTAGGGTAGTTGCAAGTGGCACATATCTTGCATAGCACAGGGCGGCTCCTGCGCCGAGCCTCTTGCATGCAACGAAGCATGGCACCAGTGGCTGGCTGTCGTCATCCTCATCTTCTTTAAATCCCTGTATCATGTGTCGACTGCTTACCACATGGCACTGTTGAACCTTTGTGTGTGGTGGTAGGGAGGGATGTCACGATCAAGATCATGAAGAAGAAGCCAAAAAAAGGCGCAAAGCCTGACGCCAAGCCTCAGATCAAAACAGAAAAGGTGAGTGGGCTGTAGAGTGACCACAACAGCACAGTGTCTATCACCACTGCTCCACACTGCTGCTGCTGCCGCTGCTGCCCCCCTTTCTGCTTGTGTTGCATGCCTAGCCTCGTGAATGTAAATGCTCATGCTGTCCTAGGTGGTGGCGGTGGTGGCATGGACCTGGCCTGACCTGGCCCGACCTGGCCTGACCTGGCTTGACCTGGCCTGACCTGGCCTGACCTGGCCTGACCTGGCCTGACCTGGCCTGACCTGGCCTGTGCCTGTGAGCGTGCAGGTGGACAGCTTCTTCAACTTCTTCAGCCCACCTGAGCTGCCAGATGATGACGAGGAGATTGATGAGGAGGTCATGGATGAGCTGCAAGCCACCATTGAGGCCGACTATGAGGTGGGGCGACAGCTCATTGGCAGCTCATGGCTGGCTCATGGCTGGCGTACAAAGAAGGAACTCTGTCAGCAAAAGAAACCTGGCTACACAATGCGTCTGGGTGGCTCGAGGCCAGCTCATGGCTTGCCCACAAGACAGGCACACTGTTGGCAAAGGGACACTTGTTTGCATGAAGTATAAGCCATTCAAGCACATAAGGAGTATGGAGGGCACGATTAGGTGACACCAAGGCTGGCGCCAGGCTGGCATGGTGCGAGGGGTTTTACAATTGTAGTGCCACTGCGGCAATTATGTCAGACTATTGCAAGCAATGCAGCATGGTGAAACCTATGGCAGTAATAGGCAAGCGATGCTGGGCCATGCCACTGCCTATTGTCTTTTCTGAATGTCACACTGACATGCCACTGCAAAGTTGTCAGCAAGGTGGCAAGGCAGCTCCTGGGTCAGTGACCAGGTGTGGTGTGTGTGTGCTGTACGCATCAGGTCGGAGCTGTCATCCGAGAAAAGCTCATCCCCAATGCGGTTGACTGGTTCACTGGTGAAGCAATGGACGAGGAGGATGCGTTTGGCATGGAAGATTATGACGAGGAGGATGAGTGAGTGTCACTGCCTGCCCTGCTGCCTGACCTAGACGCCTGACCCACTGCCAGACTTGTTGCCGAGGCCCCACCCTGACTCGACCTGCTGGCTAAGTTGTTTAACATGACTGCCATCTGGCCTGCTCGTCTTTGTGCAGTACTGCATAACATGTTGCCTGATTAAGCTTATTGTGAGTCGTTTGGCATGTTGAGGGGCCTGCCCTGGACTTGCCCCAAGCCCATTCAGCCCTGTTGCTCATGGCATGCTTCTTAGCAGCCTTTGCGTTGTGTATGTAAACAATGTTGTGTTGTTAGCGCAAACAAGTCCCTTAAGGCAGTTGCTGATGCTGCTCCATTGCTGACGTTGCTCCACTGCTGCTGCTGCTGCTGCTGCTGCACAGTATGGAGGAGGGGGATGAGGACGAGGAGGATGAAGAGGAGGAGGAGCCCTCCCCTCCCCAAAGAGGGAAGAAGGGCAAGGGCGGCAAGGCAGGGAAGGGAGGCGGTGTGCCTGCAGGTCAGGGGGCGCCAGGGGAGCAGCCTGCAGAGTGCAAGCAGCAGTGAGGGCCTGCGCAAGAGGTGGGCTGTGGGCGGGTAAGCAGCTGGGGTGGGTTTGTGGGCTGTGGGCGGGCAAGCAGATGGGATGGAATGTGCAAGCAATAGATTGGAGCCAGGGTCAGCAGCAGGCTCTTCAGCAGAGTCAGCTTTGCAGGGCTGCAGGGGCTGTGGCAAGCAGGCTGGGCGTGCAGTGCCCACATCGGCAGGCTGGACATACATACACAGGGGGTGATTAAGGATCGGGTAGAGTGAGAAGATGCACAGGGCTGTGCTGAGGGTGTGTGACGTTGATGCTGGGTGGTTTGGTTGGTTGGTTCGATTCAATTGCGAATTGAGGGCTGTTGTGTGGATGGGGTCCTCCCATCCTCTCTTGTGTGTTGTAGCGTAGCATATGTTTGCATGTGATGAGTGTTGCGTCCTCCAACCTCTACAAAGATTAGTCTCCATATGAGCCATCCAGGTGCAATCTGAACTCCCATGCTCTTAACTGGAGTTGACAGCCAGCGCACTGTTCTGGTGTCGTTATCTTGGTACTTGATTGGAGTGCTTTGCTGAATTCAAGATTCTTGATGGTGATTTACGTGCGTCGCCAACTCGAGCTTTTTGATGACGAAGGCAGGTTTGGGGACTAATATTGCCACCTCCATAATCCCTTGTTGGTAAGTACAAAGCTTTCAGCTAACCTCCCGGACCTTCGTCACGTCCAGTAACTCGCGGACACATTCTTCCATCATACGCGGGGCCATCGTTGCGGGGCCAACTCGCATTACACACGGTTGCAAATGTCCAGCATCTCGTGATGCCTGTCTAGCTGACATGACCAGCTCGTTTCGCTGGCCTGGTCAATCGCCGCTTCCCGTCCCCGGATGTAGGCGCAAGACGCAGACCATGTATACACTCTGCTGCAACCGTTTCAACACCTTGACCTCATTCAATCCCGACCGCGGTGCTGCACCGCTGTGACGGGTGAAGGCATCCAGCGGCCAACATCCTCAACCGGCGTTATCGTCATGGTGATCGCTACAGCGGTTCGAATTGACCGTTACAACTTATACGCCGTGTTGAAGGTGGTCTTGGTGTACCCGCCCTCCACATCGCGCATCTCGGCGCCTTTTGGATCGACGTAGCTGCGGCACACACAGCGGAGCAACGCGAGAGGGGATGAGACACGAGACATGGAGTGTGAGGAAGAGCGCAGCACGGAGTGTGAGGATGAAGTGTAACGGTGGACAAACCTCCAGTCGTGCGTGGCAGTTGGTGTGACCGAAAACAGGTGTAGGGAGTTCATTCCCCAGCACGCGGCGATATAGCTGCGTACAGCACTTAATGCAGGCGCCTGGGCAGAATGCCAGGGCTGCCACCACCTGGTGTCACAGGGAAATAGCAAGTGAGGCAGTGCTGCACCCACATGTTCCGCCACATCCACTCCACAGGGGGGGTGGGCGCAGACTTGGCCGCCTCCACTGCGGCCTCCACCTCCTTCTTTACCTCCCGCTCCACAGCCTTGATTTGATCAGCTGGGTAGCCTGTGCCAAGCAGGGTGACATGTGGAGGTAAGGAGTGAGGTAGGGCAGGGGTGGGGGGTGTGAGGAGCGAGGGGTGGAGTTGAGAGTAGGCATAGGGCAGAAGGAGTGAAGGTAGGGGTGAGGGGTGGGATGAAGCAAGGGGTGGGGTCCACATCCCAAAGCCAAGGGGAGGCAGGAGGAGAGGGGAGGGGAGGAGAGGAGAGGAGGGGAGGGGTGGAGAGGAGAGGAGAGGGGAGGCAGCAGGAGAGGGGAGTCCCTAGGTAGGTCAGGAAACTGAGGCTGCCAGCGAGCCCCTCACCATTCTCAAGCAGCAGCTTCTTCACACGTTCCACTGGGTCACGCTGCTGCCGCATGGCGTTCACCTCATCACGAGTGCGGTAGGTGGAGCCAGGGTCAGACATGGAGTGACCGTGGTACCTGAGCAGCCATCAAGCCATGGTGTGACCTCCTGCTCCCTGGCCCTCCCTCCCCGGCCCCTCCTAGCCAGCTGAGCCCACCCTTGCATTTGATTCCTGTGCCGACTTGTCAGCTGTCACAAGCCTGGGTTGAGACCTGCGCCCCTCCCCTCCCTCCCTCCCCTGCCGCTGACTTCTCATCCCTTCCCTTCCCTCCTCTCCCCACACCCGCCTTGCCCCTCCCTGCTCACTGCTCCTCACCGGTATGTGTCCAGCTCCAGGATGATGGGCCCTTCCTTCAGCGCATACTCCTTGGCGTACGCCACCACATTCTTCACTGCCAGCACATCCATGCCATCAGCCTGCGTGACCAGGCAGGCAGGCAGGCAGGCAGGCAGGCAGGCAGGCAGGCAGGCAGGCAGGCAGGCAGGCAGGCAGGCAGGCAGGCAGGCAGGAAGGGGCTGTCCAGGGGCAGTTCAGGGGCTGGCCGGCGAGTCTGTCGTGACCAGGGTGCCAGGCAGGTTGTCGGGTGTCAGGCCAGGCAGGGGCAGCGGCTCGAGGCACCCTGGCAGTGGGTTGTGGCACCTGACAGCGCATCCTCCAGGCAGCAGCCTCCCTGAGCCGCCCAGGATCATGGCACCAGGGTTGCCGCAGTGTTCAATCAGACATCCAGTAGGATGGGCATTCCAGCAGGCAGGGGGGGCAGGGCATGGTGTGCTGGCGGCGCAGCCCAGAAGCTTCTGCTTCGTGCAGGGCAGCTGTCTGGTAACTTCCCCTTGTCTTCATCTTTGTGTAGGCTGGGTGGCACTGCCAGCCCATCCCAGCAGCCTTGTCTGCAGGAGGGCGCAGACCCTACCAAGAGGGCACGAGGTGCGGCAGGCAGGCAGACCAGGCAGGGGAGGCACTAGCAGGGCAGCAGGGGCGGCTGCGGGCAGCTGACCTTGATGCCGGGGATGTAGTCGCCCCGGGTGAAGTAGGCAGGAGACTTTGCAGAGCGCCACTCTGCTGTCCCCATGCCGTAGTGGTTGTTCTCGCACACGAAGATGACGGGCATGTTCCACAGACCAGCCATGTTGTTGGCCTCGTAGATTTGACCCTGAGTACGGAGGCCAGGTGAGGCTATGCCTTTGCATGGGAGACGGTGTAGGGTGAGGTAGGCCGAGCGGGCGGTGTAGGGTGAGGTGGGGTGGGGCCACAACGAGGCATCTGATGTCAGACCAGGCACCTACCTCTCTACTCCACATCCCTCTTGCCTTGCCCTCTCCCCCTGGCGGCCCCCTCCCCTCCCTCCCTCCCGCCCGCCCCTTGCCCTGCCCCACAGCAGCGCCCACCTGGTTGGCAGCTCCATCCCCGTACATGGCTACACACACGTTGGGCTCCTTCTTGTAGCGGTGGGCAAACGCCACTCCGGCACCCAGGGGCACCTGCGCGGCCCCCACACCCCGGGTGACACACACAGTCTTACACCACACCACAAGCACCTGCTGCACAGCCCAAACCCTGGTGAAGCGCGCAGTCTCAAAGCACACCACCCACCTGCTGCAAATGGAACGCTGCATGCAGGTCTGCATCCTACACTGTACTCATGCCTTTGCTTAGCTCCCCTGCAATGTTGTGTGTTCAAGCCGTGGCCAGCTTCCCTCCTCCTCATTTCTAGTTTTCCCTTCCTGCTGGCAGGCTACCGAGTTTCCTTCCAGGGTGGTGAGCTGGGGTTGTACCTGGGCGCCCACGATGCCGTTGCCTCCATAGAAGTTGTTAGCGCGGGAGTACATGTGCATGGAGCCTCCCAGGCCTGGTCGCACCAGGTCACACAACATGACACTGGGTCACACCAGGTCACACCACCAGGTTGCAGCCCCCGCCCCCATCCCCTCTCAGCCTGCCTCATGCCATCACCGGTACCAGCAATCATCAGCAGTGCTGCCACAGCGCCCTCAGCCTCACCCAGGACAGTCACCCGCCTACCTGGCCCCTCCACCCTGCTGCCCCTACTACCCTATTGCCCTGCCCTGCCCTGCCCTGCCCTGCCCAGCACCAGTGCCTTCTCTCAGCCTTGTCCTGATGCCTGCTGCCAGGTGGCCAGTGGCGCACCCTTGTACCCTTGTACCTGCACCAGTACCCTACACCAGTACCCTGCCCAGCACCAGTGCCAGCTCTCAGCCTTATCCTGCTGCCAGGTGACCAGTGTCGCACCCTTGTTGACCCTAGCGGCCAGTGCTGCCTGCTGCCCCGTGGCGGCCTGCCTGCTCCGCCCCGCCCTGCCGCCTGCCTTCCCCCAGGCAGTGACCCCAATGGCGCCCCAGAGGCCAGTGCTGCCTCCTGCCTCAGGTTAAAAGCTGCCGCCTGCCTGCCCCCAGGCAGTGACCCCAGTGGCGCACCCTTAGTAGCCCCTGTAGCACGGCCAAACAGCTCCGCCATCACCTCCTTCACAGTGCCGCCCCGGGTCAGGTAGTGGCAGTGATCACGGTAGGAGGTGATGATGGAGTCCTGTACATTACATACATTCCACCACGCACCACACCAAACACAACACACAGGCAGTCGTGGTCAGTCGCAACACAGTCACAGTCAGTCACAGCTATATGTGAGATGATGATGAAGTAGCAAGGAGCCTCGCCATGGCTCAGGCCGTAGCTAAGCTTCGTGATCTGGACACTCCTCACTCCACCTCACACCCGCAGTACATCCATCTGGACCCCAACACACCCCTTCCACACTTCATCACCCAGCCACATATAGTGTGAGCAAAACGCAATGCTGTGATGAGGATGACAGTCACTGCTTATGGCCTCCAGGCAGCAGCAGCCCAGAGGTCTTGACATCACGCCATCATCACCAACATCACGTCATTCATGTCACCTGACACCCAACATCGGTGGTTAGACGGAGGCATGCTTGCTGTGGCACAGCACGCTGACACCTGTGGCACGGCCCATAAACACCCTCCACATTGACCTTGACCTCGCACCAAGCCTGGCCTTATACCTCTACCCCCACCTCAGGAGCAGAGGCTAGCAACCATTACAACTCTTAAGACCTGCTGATCAGCCTGCCCCCTGCCTGCCTGCCTGCTGCCTGCTCTTGCCTCCTGCTGCCACCTAGTCGCCCAACCTAACAAACTGACATCTCAGACTAACACCCAACCTCTGGACCCCCTCCTGGATTGCTGGGCAGCGGTTGGGCAAAAACAGTAAGGTGACAGGAGTTATAAACTCCCTCCCTCTATGTATCCATCCATCCCTTCCTCCCTCCACTGTTGTGAAGGCATCCCTTCCTCCCTCCACTGTTGTGAAGGATAAGATGGATAACCATTGGGGCCCTGCTGCGGGCGTTGGTGTGAGGGCCATTCGCACTCTAACCTCAACACTCTAACCCCACTGCAACCACTACAACTATAAATTATAACTCATACTCTAACCTCAACACCTCCAAACCTCACATACATGACTAATGGCTCATTGTGCCTGTGAGACTGGCACTGCATGGCTGGACACAGCACCGGGCCCCCCTCCCGCCTAGCTGATGCCTTGGCTGCCTCTGGCGGCTGTTGGGTGGTCAGCTCGGATGAGCATGTGTCGGCATAGCAGTGCTGCATCTGCTGCAGTGACTTGCTTGACTCCAGCTTCACGCTGTGCAGCCTACTGCCGCCCACTGGCACTGCATTACACAGCAGCTGTAAATTGCATGTGATTGCGCACCTTCATGGTCAGTGACGCTTCAATGCCTGCCAGCACTGCCTCTTGCCCGTCATACCTGCACACACACAGCCAGGCTGTACCATGGTGGCCTGTCTGCAAGCCTCGTGGAAATTGGGCTGGCAGAGAGTTGGAGGCACGCACAAGTGGCAGAAGCCCCTGATGAGCTTAGCCTTGTATTGCATGTCTGACGCGACCTCCATCCTGCGCATCTTGAACATCAGCTGGTACAGCCGCGCGAGCTCGCCTATTGACACCTCGACTTGGCGCGATGGTGCCTCAATCTTATGAGTCTGGTAGGGAGCGACCTGTTGAAACGCGAGGTCAAGTGGTCGCTCATCACGCGATGCAACAGTGAAAGTGGTCCAGGCACTGCGACGAGGACCGCGACACAAACTAGCACCCACCTCGACGGTGATCACGGTGTCGTCCACTGCCTGGGCAACCCAGCGGCGCGCGCCGATGCTGGCGGTGGCTGCGCAGGACGTAGCTGAAGCTAGCGAAGCCCGCATTGCCTGGCCGAAGGGGAGGAGCATTTGTGGGAGCGTTGGCTAGCGGCGAGCTGACAGGCAGCTGCGCAGGCTACAAAGACGTCAAAGAATGCATGTATACCCCAGTCTGCATGGACGAGTTTGAAAGCAATAGGTCCATGCGGGCAGTCGTACGTGCACAATGCAGTTAGTACGCAAGCATCGCAGCTGCGTGAAGTATGCAGGAGAAGTGAAAGACGGACGCCCGGCACGTCAGTACAGCAGTGGTGGCAGGAGCTGGACCACTTGCGGAGGCAACATCTGAGGCTGAGGCTGCGTCAGCAGCAGGCGGCATCCGAGGCTGTGATATCAGCAGGTGGCAGCTGAGGCAGTAGCAGAGTAGAGATGGCAGAGGGAGCTTGGGCTGCAGCGGGCCCCCTGGCAGCGGCGCAGAAAGACCTGGCTTGTTTCTGGGGTGTCATACACCTAGTGTCATAGCCTGCTGCTTTAACCGCCTCAGCTGCTGGCTTAGGGCTACTTGCTACGGTAGCAATACCTTCTTGAGCAAACCCTAATTTCAGCTTTCCTTCGATTGCCGGTTGAGATGCCGGAATTCAAGACAATCATTTAAGGGGTGCGTGACATCCTATCTACAAAACGAGCTGCTTACTGCTGTAGCATCCTTACATTGATTTGCTAGTGAAACTTTCACTGAAAGCCCTCCATTGTGTTTTCGTTTCCATTGTTTGCCATGCAGTCTAACGGGCCCCGTGCAACATCTTAACAAAGCTGCCTTGGGCCAGCAACCCGAGGCGTCGCTCGTCACTTATCATTTGGAGGCAAAATGCTACCTGCCCATTGGACGCCGTCAAGTGCTAGTAGCGGGCCTGAGCTGCACCCGAGGAGCAGGTGCGTGCATAGTCTTCAATTTGGCCTATCGATGCGTGAAGTTGACCTCAATAAAGCCGCCTTCACATTGGATGCTCGCACCGCGCACAGGGTCCTGCCGCGCTCTCGGAGATGCTCTGTCATCCGCCCTGGAACCTGCATGGCTCTGCATCGCATCCGAGGTGCTCTACCTCTTTCGGTGCTGACCTCAACTTTGACAACAGTCCCAATACCTGCAAAATGCACTGCTAACGGCCCCCTACTGCCAAGGACTAGCGTGGTGGCCCAAGCTGTGAAAGCTACAGAGATCAAGGTTAGTAAACCATGCTCAGCATGTGCCCCTTGCTTTCTCCTCCACCCACATGGCACATTCTCCTCCACCCACATGGCATGTTGCAGTCAGTGTTCTTGCCTTGCTGCGTGCCTGCTATCAGGACTACAGCGACCTGGCGACTGGGCACAAGGTCAACCCTGAGCGCAGGGCGTCCCAGGTGCGCTTGCATGCAAGTGTGATCTTGTCATCAGATTCATGTCACTCCTATCACACCGACTTAGGGGGCAGCAGTGCTGAACCCACTGAATCTTAGCAATTGGCCTGCTCATATAGCTCATGACAGCATGCCAAGGCCATGCCTCAGCCTGTGGGTTATACTCTCTCAGTCCAGCAGGCACTGTGACGATGTCACATTCAATTGTTCGGTTTGTGTCGACACCACGACTCTGAGTACCCCTGTTGTTGTCATTGTCACCATCATGACATCATGATCGCTATCACGCCCACCCACCCTGCAGCATGCATCATTTTGAGCCATTGTTACCTTTGTTACACATGTTCACGCATGTACACCCCAGCAGCAGCAGCAGCTAGCAAAAGCACCCTGCCTTTGTCATGCGACTCTACTGTCGCACGCTAGGTGGTGGGTGGGGTGTGGCTGCCACCGCTGCTGCAAGTGCTGCTGCTGGGGAACAGCCTCCCACTGCTGCTGCTGCTGCTGCTGCACTACATACCTTTTATGCTTGTGGTGTCGTGCTGCTGCTGCTGCTGCACTACATACCTTTTATGCTTGTGGTGTCGTGCTGCTGGTGATGCTGGCGCAGGAGTTTGATGTTCGCGAAATGCTACAGTCTTGCACTGACTGGCGTGCTTGTGCTGCTCTGTTGGAGGAGCAACCAGAGAGGTGAGCGAGAGGGATGTGAGTAACCACCCACCCTGCCTGGTGTGACACTGGTCTATGAGTTTATTTGACTTTCCCTACCCCAACTGCTTTCCTCTCTTTCACCAAATGCTGCTCTTGCCCAGCCTTTGTAGCTGACAAGACATGCCTTAGGCTCACCCGCGTGCCTGTGGCCTGCAAGGCTCACCCCCCTGACTCACCCAGCCCCTCACCCTCACCCTCACCCTCACCCTCACCCTCACCCTCACCCTCACCCTCACCCTCACCCTCACCCTCACCCTCACCCTCACCCTCACCAACCCTCACCCTCACCCTCACCCTCACCCTCACCCTCACCCTCACCCTCACCCTCACCCTCACCCTCACCCTCACCCTCACCCTCACCCTCACCCTCACCCTCACCCTCACCCTCACCCTCACCCTCACCCTCACCCTCACCCTCACCCTCACCCTCACCCTCGCCCTCGCCCTCGCCCTCACCCTCACCCTCACCCTCACCCTCACCCTCACCCTCACCCTCACCCTCACCCTCACCCTCACCCTCACCCTCACCTCACCCTCACCCTCACCCTCACCCTCACCCTCACCCTCACCCTCACCCTCACCCTCACCCTCACCCTCACCCTCACCCTCACCCTCACCCTCACCCTCACCCTCACCCTCACCCTCACCCTCACCCTCACCCTCACCCTCACCCTCACCCTCACCCTCACCCTCACCCTCACCCTCACCCTCACCCTCACCCTCACCCTCACCCTCACCCTCACCCTCACCCTCACCTAACCCTCACCCTCACCCTCACCCTCACCCTCACCCTCACCCTCACCCTCACCCTCACCCTCACCCTCACCCTCACCCTCACCCTCACCCTCACCTCACCCTCACCCTCACCCTCACCCTCACCCTCACCCCTCACCCTCACCCTCACCCTCACCCTCACCCTCACCTCACCCCTCACCTCACCCTCACCTCACCTCACCCTCACCCTCACCCTCACCCTCACCCTCACCCTCACCCTCACCCTCACCCTCACCCTCACCCTCACCCTCACCCTCACCCTCACCCTCACCTCACCCTCACCCTCACCCACCTCACCCTCACCCTCACCCTCACCTCACCCTCACCCTCACCTCACCCTCACCCTCACCCTCACCCTCACCCTCACCCTCACCTCACCCTCACCCTCACCCTCACCCTCACCCTCACCCTCACCCTCACCCTCACCCTCACCCTCACCCTCACCCTCACCTCACCCTCACCCTCACCCTCACCCTCACCCTCACCCTCACCCTCACCCTCACCCTCACCCTCACCCTCACCCTCACCCTCACCCTCACCCTCACCCTCACCCTCACCCTCACCCTCACCCTCACCCTCACCCTCACCCTCACCCTCACCCTCACCCTCACCCTCACCCTCACCCTCACCCTCACCCTCACCCTCACCCTCACCCTCACCCTCACCCTCACCCTCACCCTCACCCTCACCCTCACCCTCACCCTCACCCTCACCCTCACCCTCACCCTCACCCTCACCCTCACCCTCACCCTCACCCTCACCCTCGCCCTCACCCTCACCCTCACCCTCACCCTCACCCTCGCCCTCGCCCTCGCCCTCGCCCTCACCCTCACCCTCACCCTCACCCTCACCCTCACCCTCGCCCTCACCCTCACCCTCACCCTCACCCTCACCCTCACCCTCACCCTCACCCTCACCCTCACCCTCACCCTCACCCTCACCCTCACCCTCACCCTCACCCTCACCCTCACCCTCACCCTCACCCTCACCCTCACCCTCACCCTCACCCTCACCCTCACCCTCACCCTCACCCTCACCCTCACCCTCACCCTCACCTCACCCTCACCCTCACCCTCACCCTCGCCCTCACCCTCGCCCTCACCCTCACCCTCACCCTCACCCTCACCCTCACCCTCACCCTCACCCTCACCCTCACCCTCACCCCTCACCCTCACCCTCACCCTCACCCTCACCCTCACCCTCACCCTCACCCTCACCCTCACCCTCACCCTCACCCTCACCTCACCTCACCCTCACCCTCACCCTCACCCTCACCCTCACCCTCACCCTCACCCTCACCCTCACCCTCACCCTCACCCTCACCCTCACCCTCACCCTCACCCTCACCCTCACCCTCACCCTCACCCTCACCCTCACCCTCACCCTCACCCTCACCCTCACCCTCACCCTCACCCTCACCCTCACCCTCACCCTCACCCTCACCCTCACCCTCACCCTCACCCTCACCCTCACCCTCACCCTCACCCTCACCCTCACCCTCACCCTCACCCTCACCCTCACCCTCACCCTCACCTCACCCTCACCCTCACCCTCACCCTCACCCTCACCCTCACCCTCACCCTCACCCTCACCCTCACCCTCACCCTCACCCTCACCCTCACTCCCTCACCCTCACCCTCACCCTCACCCTCACCCTCACCCTCACCCTCACCCTCACCCTCACCCTCACCCTCACCCTCACCTCACCCTCACCCTCACCCTCACCCTCACCCTCACCCTCACCCTCACCCTCACCCTCACCCTCACCCTCACCCTCACCCTCACCCTCACCCTCACCCTCACCCTCACCTCACCCTCACCCTCACCCTCACCCTCACCCTCACCCTCACCCTCACCCTCACCCTCACCCTCACCCTCACCCTCACCCTCACCCTCACCCTCACCCTCACCCTCACCCTCACCCTCACCCTCACCCTCACCCTCACCCTCACCCTCACCCTCACCCTCACCCTCACCCTCACCCTCACCCTCACCCTCACCCTCACCCTCGCCCTCCCCTCGCCCTCGCCCTCCCCTCGCCCTCGCCCTCGCCCTCGCCCTCGCCCTCGCCCTCGCCCTCGCCCTCGCCCTCGCCCTCGCCCTCGCCCTCGCCCTCGCCCTCGCCCTCGCCCTCGCCCTCGCCCTCGCCCTCGCCCTCGCCCTCGCCCTCGCCCTCGCCCTCGCCCTCGCCCTCGCCCTCGCCCTCGCCCTCGCCCTCGCCCTCGCCCTCGCCCTCGCCCTCGCCCTCGCCCTCGCCCTCGCCCTCGCCCTCGCCCTCGCCCTCGCCCTCGCCCTCGCCCTCGCCCTCGCCCTCGCCCTCACCCTCGCCCTCGCCCTCGCCCTCGCCCTCGCCCTCGCCCTCGCCCTCGCCCTCGCCCTCGCCCTCGCCCTCGCCCTCGCCCTCGCCCTCGCCCTCGCCCTCGCCCTCGCCCTCGCCCTCGCCCTCGCCCTCGCCCTCGCCCTCGCCCTCGCCCTCGCCCTCGCCCTCGCCCTCGCCCTCGCCCTCGCCCTCGCCCTCGCCCTCGCCCTCGCCCTCGCCCTCGCCCTCGCCCTCGCCCTCGCCCTCGCCCTCGCCCTCGCCCTCGCCCTCGCCCTCGCCCTCGCCCTCGCCCTCGCCCTCGCCCTCAGCCCTCACCCTCACCCTCACCCTCACCCTCACCCTCACCCTCACCCTCGCCCTCCGCCCCTCGCCCTCGCCCTCGCCCTCCACCCTCCACCCTCCCCTCCCCTCCCCTCCACCCTCCCCCTCCTGGCCCACCCGCCCCCTGCCCCAGGTTTGAGCGCCACAAGAGCCTGGCCTACCACCTGCTGGCCCGCGTGACCGCCCTGGTGGCCCCCACCCTCAAGGCGCAAGCTGCGGGCAGTGCGCTGCCGCCAGGAGCCAGCGCCATCGGCCCGGCAGAGCGCCAGGCGGTCAAGGCGCTGGCAATCAAGGCGCTGGGGCTGGCAAGCGCTAACCTTGACAAGTGGGTGCGGCGGGGCTGTGGGGCAGGCTGTGTGCCAAAACCCTACCTAGTCACAGGGGTAACCACCCTGCATGTCTATGCCCAGTGAGCCTCAGGGGGAGGAGGCGAGGGCAGATGGGCCGGGAGGATCAAGAGGCAGGTGCTTGCTAGCCCCCACCTTGCATGGCATCCTGTGTGAAGCCAGCTTCCTGGCCTTGCACCCAGATCCTGACACACAGCTGCTCACCACCTAGGTCTTGCACCTCCTGCCACGCCTTGCACCCCAGCTGCTCACCACCTAGGTCTTGGGCGGCAAAGATGAGGCACAGCTGCAGTGGCCAGCATCCTGCATGTCTGAAAACAGCGGCTGGAGGAGGCGAGGGCAGGGGAGGGGCAGATGGGCCAAGAGGATAGGAGGCAGCTCTTGCCAGCCCTCCCATCCCATCCCTCAATCCCTAGATGCCAGCCATCTGTCGCAAAGCATGGGAAGCAAATGTTGTCTTTCATATCCCAAAGCGTCATCTTTTCACTGCCTGAGGCCCTGGGAAATGTCATAAGGACATCAATACCAACCAACCCTGCAGGGCTGAGGATGAGCATGAGCACTGTACGCCCCCCCTGTGGTGTTGCAGGTTGCTCTGAATACATTCGGACAAAAGGCCTTCAATGCTTTTGGAAAATTGGACAAATGCGTTTGGAAATTGGACAAAAGGCCTTGAATGTGTTTGCCCCCCGTGGTGTTGCAGGTTGCGGAGTGAGGAGGTGTGCGGCCTGGTGCAGAGCATGGCCCCTGCTGCAGGTGCCGCAGCTGACTGTGATCAAGGGAGTGCTGCTGTACATGAAGGTGAGGGCAGGGGGTCAGCAGGGAATGAGCTGGACAGGAAACACAGAGCTGACCGAAGATTGTAAAGCGCTAGAGGTACTGCGACAAAGCAGAAAAGGGGGGCAGGCAGGTGGGCGGGCAGGCAGGCAGGCAGGCAGGCAGGCAGGCAGGCAGGCAGGCGGGCAGGCGGGCGGGCAGGCACAGACTCTTCTACCTGTCGCCCACCCACCCCTGCGCATCCCCCTCATCAGTATAACCCCCCTAGGGGCATGTTCGTATGGCTGCCTGCCTGGGCTCCCTGTCGGCTGCTGACCCAGCTTACTGACCCCCTGCCTGCCTGCCTGCCTGCCTGGCCCCTGCCTGCAGTCCTTCACCAAGCGCTTCACGGGTGTCCCAGCTGTCGGGCCTGCTGGCCTCATGCACCCAGCTAAACTACCCTATACCCCACCTCCGTGCACACAGTGAGCCAGTGGGGGGGGGCAGCCGGGGAAGGGGGGGGGGGCTGGCAGTGGGGAAAGGG
The DNA here is from genome assembly GCA_030144725.1 of Haematococcus lacustris. Taxonomy (NCBI): domain Eukaryota; kingdom Viridiplantae; phylum Chlorophyta; class Chlorophyceae; order Chlamydomonadales; family Haematococcaceae; genus Haematococcus; species Haematococcus lacustris. Next base: position 534,161 of record JASKMD010000028.1, on the reverse strand, counting down.
GGGGGCAGGGCAGCGAGGGGGGGCAGCGCCAGGCAGCAGGGGGGGAGGGTGGGGCAGGCAGCGGGTAAGAGGCATCAGCCAAGGGGCAGGTGCCGAGCAGGTGGGGTCAACCCAGGGGGGTGGTGCTGCTGCTGCCTCAACTAGACTGAGCTGTGTGCAAGGGGGGAAGGGGGGAAGGAGGGGGGCAGGCAGTGGGGGGGAGAGGGGGGGCAGGCCTCTACTAGACTGAGCTGTGTGCGCATTGTGCCTGACCGCCTGCACCTGGCGCCATGGCAGCCAATAAAGACACCCAGCAATAGAACATCCAGGACAGTATGCTGGGCTGCACCTGGCGCAGGGTCATCATGGAGCAGGCCACGCGCGGCATCAAGTACGCCACAGCAGCGGACTGCGCCGCACTGGCTGAGAACCTGCAGTCCCTGCCCAGGTCAGCTCACCCACCCCACCCCCCTGACACCACCTCCACCAGGCGCCTTACCACCCTGGCCCCTGTACCCCCCCCCCCCCCCCCTCCCCCCTCCTTCCTGCCACCAATCCAGCCTGCCTGCATGGACCCCCCCCCCCCCCCCCCCCTCCCCCCCCTCTTCCTGCCGCCAATCCAGCCTGCCTGCATGACCCCCCCCTCCCCCCCCCCTCCTCTTGCCACTGTGCCTGCTTGCCTGCCTGACCCCTCCCACCCCCTTCTTGAACCTCTTGGACCCGCCTGTCTGGCTCCTTCCCCCCCCTACCTGCCACACTGCCTGACCTGCACCTGCCCTCCTGCCCCCGTCATTGCCCTCATCAACACGCGCCTGCCCCCCCCTCTCCACCAGCTCCACCAGTTCCACCCTCATAGCCCCCCCCCCCCCGCCCCAGTTCCACCCTCATAGCCTAGCCTGGGTGTTGGTGCTGCAGGGGGGCGGTGCGGCGCGCTGAGCAGCTGACACGCCTGGGTGCAGCGGCTGCAGCGCCAGCGGCTGGTGTGGGAGCCTCCCCGGCCCAGGCCTGGTGCACTGGCTGGTCACACTGGACAAGCAGGTGTGACACAAGGGGGGGGGGGGGGGGGAGGGGGAGGGGGGGGTAATGTTGATGGAGGTGGAGGAGGAGGGGGGAGGGGCACCTAGTGAAGAGGGGGTGTAGCATTAATGAGTAAGAAGGGGTAGTGCGAGGGGGGGAGAGGGGGGTGAACAGCAGTGACTGGGTGTGTGGTCGTGGGGCGGTGAGGAGGGCGGGGGGGATAAGCATCAAGGGTGGGGGGGAGGGCGGGGGGGATAAGCACCAAGGGTGGGGGGGGTGTGTGGGGGGGCGGGGGGGATAAGCATCAAGGAGAGGGGGGGCTGACTGAGAGGGTGCAGCTGCGTACAGCAGTGAGTCGATGTGGCTGGGTGGTGTGGGTGTTGCAAGGGGAGGGGGGGGAGTGGTGTTGCAGGGGGGGGGAGGTGGAGGAGGAGAGGGGGTGGTTGGTGTGTGGTGTCGCAGGGGGGTGAGGGGTGAGGGGGGTTAGCATCAAGGGGGTTGGAGGGGCTGAGAGTACGGCAGTGTGTGGGTGTGTGGTGTCACCGCAGGGGGGTGGCACCGCCTCGCTACTTTCTGCCCAACGCCCTTGAAGCGCTGGAGCCCCCACCTGCAGCAGATGAAGTGGGTGCTGGGGGGGGGGGGGGGGTAGGGGTAGGGTTAGGGTTAGGGTTAGGCACCTGCAGCAGATGAAGTGGGGTGCTGTGGGGGGGGGGGGGTAGGGGTAGGGGGTAGGGTTAGGGTTAGGGTTAGGCACCTGCAGCAGATGAAGTGGGTGCTAGCTGGGACCCTGCAGCACAGCACAACACAAGAGCTGGCCCTCACCAGGTCTACTGCCATCCACCCCACCCCCCTGCCCCCCCTCGCCTTCCTTGTGCTAAGACATCGCATAGCAGCACAGCACAGCACGGACCCCACCCCCACCCCCCCTACCCTACCCTACCCTACCCATACCCATCAGGGGATCTAGCCTCACCAGGACGTCAGCCATCCACCCCGCCTCACGGTCCCTCTCCACCCCCCCTCCACCTCACCCTCACTGCACCCCCACACTCTCCATCCCACCCTTCCCCTTCCTTGGCACTCGCCCCTCGTCCCCCCCTCCCCTCGCCTCCCCCACCTCCACTCGCCCACCCTCCACTCCCCTCGCCTCCCCCTCCCCCTCCTTGGCACTCCTTTGCCAGCCTTACCTACTCTGCCCCCCCACCACCACCACCTTTACCCTACACCGACACCCCCCCTCCCCCGCCACTCACATCCTCGTCCTCCAGTGCCGCCTCAATGCTGCTGCTGCCCTGCTGGCCTGATGACAGGGATGGCCGGCTGCTGCTGGGCCTGGTGGCTGCCTTGAAGGGGCTGATGGGGCAGGTGCCGCAGCACATCTGCAGCAGGCGCTGGCCACGCTCACCACGCCTGCGGGTGAGAGCTGGAGGGGGGAGTGGACGAGCAGGAGGAGGAAGAGGGTGTGATGGCAAGGTTAGGATGGGGCAGGGCAGGGCAGGGCCAGTTAGGCAAGG
>JASKMD010000028.1:382414-529914 GCA_030144725.1 Haematococcus lacustris | reverse complement strand
TCGGGTCGGGTCGGGTCGGGTCGGGTCGGGTCGGGTCGGGTCGGGTCGGGTCGGGTCGGGTCGGGTCGGGTCGGGTCGGGTCGGGTCGGGTCGGGTCGGGTCGGGTCGGGTCGGGTCGGGTCGGGTCGGGTCGGGTCGGGTCGGGTCGGGTCGGGTCGGGTCGGGTCGGGTCGGGTCGGGTCGGGTCGTCGGGTCGGGTCGGGTCGGGTCGGGTCGGGTCGGGGCGGGACGGGGGTCCTCCTGACCTGTTCATGCCCATGTCCAGCTACCAAGATGCATCTATCCTTCCCCCAAAACCTCCTCCTCCTCCTCCTTCCCCCCTCCTCCCTCCCCCCTGCCCTTCATTGCCCTGACCTGCACCCTCCTGCTGCTGCTGCTGCCCTTGCCTGGGGGTCTAGTGGGGCACCCCTCCCCCTCCCCCTGTGCCTGCCGCCCCTCACCTTGACTGTGGCTCGCCTTGCCCTGGCCAGGGCCGTAGCCAAACACTGTTGGCAGTCACACCTGATCTGCAGCCAGGTCAGGGGGCACGGGTTTACACTTGTTCACACCATCACACCACAAGTGTGAGCACCCACTTTCCATCCACTTAAAGCTAGTCAGTAACAAACTCCACTGCTCTTATGCCTGTTGAGGCAACCAACCAAAGTGTGGTGGCGGTTGTGGAGGTTGTGGCTGGGGTGGAGCAGCTGGCGCCCACTCCTGGCCCACAGCCCAACAGCCTTCGCACACAACTGTGACCCAGCCAGCTATAGCCCCCCCTAACCCAGCAGCCTGGTGGTGGCAGGTGTGGCTGTAAACCCCACAGCCCCACACCCCACCATGCCCCACAGCCTGAAGCCTCATCAACTTATCCTCATCCTGCACCCGCCACCCGCCACCCTCTCACTCTTCACTCACACTCGCATGGCCTTACCTCCTGTTCACCCAGCAGCCTCCCCCCCTCCCCCCCTCCCCCCCTCCCCCACCAGCTCCCTCTCACTGCCCCCTGCCCCCTGCCCCCCGCATCACATGCCCCCTGCCCCCTGCCCCCTGCCCCCTGCCCCCTGCCCCCTGCCCCCCGCCCCCCGCATCACACCAACGCACCACACCTGCACCTCCAGCACCCCCGCCACTTGGCCGTAGGCAACAGGCACCTACAGGGCAGGGCAGGGCAGGGCAGGTTGGGGTGGGGCAGGGCAGGGTGGGGCTGGCAGCAGCCCCACCCCCCCAGCCCACAGACCCCCCCATACCCCCTAGGCTCCCCCATGCAGTCCATGCCAGGGGAAGCCTAGCTCCATACGAAACCACCATGCCAGCCATGGGCTGGTCACACCTGCAAAAGTCACACCTGCAATCCTCACACCTGCAGAGTGTGACCCTGAAGCGCTGCCACCAGGCTCAGCAGCGGCCCAGCCCTAGGAGCTGAGCCTGGCCCTGACCTCCCCCCAGGAGCAGCAGGCTGGGGGGGAGGGGGGGTCCCACCCGCTGGCTGGGTTCTTAGGGTGTGACTGGGGGCGGTGGCCGCATGCCCCCGGCGGTGGGTACGTGACCTTGCAATGCTGTTCTGTGGCATTGCTGCCACCCCTGCTGCCCCTGCTGCTGCCGCCCCTGCCGCTGCCACCCCTGCTGCCCCTGCTGCTCCTGACGCTGCTGGCCTTGCTGCTGCTGCTGCTGCTGCTGCCAACTCTTGGCGCACATTCTGCTGGGGGGGCTGCAAAGCCAGCAGGGGGGCCTCACACCGGGGTTGGGCCTTTCTGAGGTAGGGAGGCCGCCCAGCTGTTGGCTGGGGCAGCAGGCGGAGGGGGGAGCTGAGCAGCTGCTGCTGCTGCCCCTGCCGCCACTGCTGAGTCACTGGGCTGGCTTGGTGGGGGTGAGCGGCAGCTGCCGGGCAGCTTCCCCGCCCAGCTGCCTCAAATAGCCAGCAGCCGCCAGCAGCCTCACGTTCCTGGTCATCCCCCAACTCCTCAACCGCCCCAACCGCCTCAACCACCTCAACTGACCCCATCAAGGTGACGCTGACCTCTGCCGCCTGCTCACCCCCAGCCGACCCAGCTGACTGGGTAGGGCCCCCCCTTGCCTCCCCTTGACCCCCCTGCACGCTAGCCCCTCCCCCCCCACTCGTGCCAGGCCCCCCCACCCCTACCCCTACCCCCCCCACCCCCCCCCGCCCCCGCCCTCGGCCCTGCCTGCCCCCTGCCTGGGCTGGTAACCCAGTCTGGCAGTGGGGCATCAGCTGTCAGGTCAGCTGCCCCAGACACCCCCTGCTGCCCCAGACTGCTCCATGCGGCTCCATGTCGGGGGCTGGGGGTGGCTGCAGCCCGTTTGAACGTCTTGTGAGGGGTGAGAACCCCAGCTGCCCTTGCTGCCCCTGCCCCTGCCCCTCCTCCCCCCGCTGCTGCTCCTGCTTTGCTCAGCCGAGGGGGCAGTGCTGCTGCTGCTGCTGCTGCTGCTGCTGCTGCCCCCCTCTGCTTCCCAGTGAGGGGGGAGGGGGAGGGAGACCGGGCCAGGCCTGACTGGAGCTGCAGAGGCAGCGGCAGCAGGGGCGGGGGGGGGCTGCCAGGCAGGCAGGCCACCCTACCCCCCCCACCTCCCCCTCCCCCTCCACCCCTGCCAGGTGACCATGCTGGGGAAGACTGCGGCCTGACTAATGCCACCCCCCCCAACACCACGCCCTCAATAGCAGCAACAGCCCCACCACCACCACCACCACCACCACCACTACCATCACCACTACCACCACCACCACCGCCTTGCCCAGCAGCCGGGGTGTGTTGGGTGCCTTCCCCTGCCTCACCCCCCCGTGTTGGTGCATTGCCAACAGCACCCCCAGCAGCCACCCCCCCCTCCCTTGCTCGGTTACCACCATCACCACGGGTGCTTACTGTGGCTTCACTGTGGTGGTTGGGGTAGTTAGGGCGGTTGGCATGGTTAGTTGATGTGGTTGCATCCCTGCCTCGCTTTCGCAACCCATGGCTGTCAGACGTGGCCAGGGCCATAGGGCCAGAAGGCTGGACCCCGGCAGCAGCTGTCACACCCTGAGTGTGACCCTGCGTGTGACCCTGAGTGTGAGAGCGGGAGCCGGGTGGCATGTGCAGGGGCCTGTCAGGCGGTGCTGCGAAGCTGGGCCGGACCCCCCCCTCCCCACCACCTGCACCCACTTTCAGCCCAGCCCCCACCCCTGCCCCCTCCCCCTTCCCAACGGCTGCCACAGCCCCGTTTGGCAGCTTTGCTTGGGCGCCGTCCCCCCCAGCCATGACCCTGCCAGCTAGACCTGCTCCAGCTCCTGGCTCGTGCTTGCCGCCGTCACAACCAGTCGCCGCCGCCTCCCCCTCTGCAGCTGACCCTGCAGCCGGCATCACCACTGCCCCCTCCCCCGCCCCCAACCCCCCAGCCGGGGAGTGTGGCAGGCTGGTCGGCCCGCCCTCCCCCCTAGGGGCGGTGGGCTCAGGGGTCAGGGCTGCGGGAGCGTGCTGGAGGCCAGGGGGGGGCTGGGTGCCAAGCCTGACCCTGCGTCTGGGTGTGGTGGGGCTGGATGGCAAGGCTTTGTGGGGGGGAGGGGAGGGGGGGGGCAGCCCAGGCGGCCTGGGGGCGTGTGTGGGTGGAGGGGCGGGCGCATCCTGGGTCAGGTGCAGGCAGCGGGGACCAGGGCCAGGGCCAGGGTCAGAGACACAGCCAAGGGCAGCGGTAGGGGCAGGGGTAGGGCCAGGGGGGAGGGGTCCCACAAAGTCGGTACCAGGGCTGCCTGCTCCTCCTCCCACCCCTGCTCTTGATCTGTTTTTGACCTCCCACCCCTGCCCAATGACCTGGTCAGCACCCAGCGGCCCCCCTGCTGCTGCTGCTGGTGCTGGTGCTGGTGCTGGTGCTGGTGCTGGTGCTGCTGTCACCCTGTCTTGCCCCTGGCTGGCAGCCAGGGTGGGGGCTGTGCCTTCTGCCGGGCGGGTCAGCCCCAGGCCGTCTACACCACACACAGCGGCCCCCTCCTCCTCCTCAGGGCCCCCTGCCCCCCTTGTACCCACTGCTGCTGCTGCTGCTGCTGTGCCCGGCTGCTCCATGGACCCTCGTGCCTCTCGCCCCTCAGCTTGGGAACTGTGAGCAGCGGCTACCCCTGCTGCTGCAGACCTCCCCTGGGGGGGGGCTGCTGCTGCCTGCATGGAGGGGGAGGTGCCGGGGGGCGCCAGCGGCCCATTCCAGGCCACCGCCTCTGCCATGGTAAGATGCTTAGTGCTGCCCAGGTTGCTGCGGCTGGGCATACTGGCCGGGGGGACTGCGGCAGCTGTGTCATGGCTGGGATGGGGGAGGGGCTGTGCCTGCGCTGCATCGGCTTGGCTTCTCTTGGGCTGCCCGTTGCCATGGCGTCGTTTCTTGGTCGCTGGCTCGCTAGGAGGCTTGGGCATAAAGGTGGGTGGTGGTGTCCCAGCTTCCTGCAAGCACACGAATTTGGAAAGTTGCAGATGCTGGGCCTGCACACTGACGTCCGACGCCAGTGGTTGGACTTACTGCAGCCCAACAGCGGGTTTAGGTCACGCTGATATGTTAGGCCCTGACGACCCCCTCCCGCCCGCCTCTCTGATGGCCGGGCAGCTGTCGCAGCTGTTGCGAAACTTTACCAACGTATGGAGCTGTAGCTGCTCCAGCTTCGCGCGCTTCCCATGCAAACATCCAGGGCGAGCAGGCGGCGCCGTTCATGCGTCACACACTCAGGTGACAACTGTTTCCGTGTCCCAACCAGAGTTTAACGGGATTAAACATGGTGCTGGAGCTGAACGGGATTAAACATAGTGCAGCATTTGGGTTGACAGAGCTGCATGGTTGCAGGCAGTGATGGGTAATACATGTATCGATACAGGAAATACAAGAAAATACAAGAAAAAACGTGTATTTTTTGTATCGATACAATACAGCGATACAGAGGCAACATGTCACGCGGGAAAGGAGCAGCTAGGAGCAGCGCAGCCAGTCCCGCAGCCTGTCCTTGATGTCTGGGCAGGACGGCGACGTCGGAAAGTCAGGGCCTCCCAACTTTGATGTTCTTGCATGTAAAGCCGGCACATGCGACCGGCTGCTCCGGGAGCAGGCCGATGGCGTTAGCCCCGCGCGGCATTGATTTAGCGCGGACTCTAGTTGTGGCAGCAGCCAGCAGCTGCTTCTAAGGCATCGACGCAACTTGCCGGCCGGCACTTGTATTTTTTAATACGATACGTGTATTCTTGTATTATACAAAAAATACGTATCGGTATCGATACACGTATCTTGTATTACCCATCACTGGTTGCAGGACGGCCACTCTGGCAGATAACTCTGGCCCAGGGTCATGGTGATGCCTCCTAGATCTCTAGTTGACGGCATAGATACTATAGCACCGACAAATGGCTGCTGCGTTGTATATTGGTAATACAAATGGATACTTTGAGTTTCACCCAGTAACCTGTGACAATGTACTCGCAGCATTGGTGATCATCGCGACGCGCTTGCTGTTGCCTTGCCGTCAGCACAACATGAAGCGAGTTGTGGCGAAAGCTTTGCTGCAGGTTGGCGGTGAGTGCAGCAGCGCCGCTGTCTGGCTTCGCAAAGAGGCAGTCTCGACGAGGGCCGTAAGAGGGGACCAATGCCATAATCAACAACTCGCAATCCGGCCCCAGCTGATCACCTCGCTCGTTCCATAGCTGCGATCGACGCATCGACTCAGCTTTCTAGTTCTTTGTGCAGGGGCTGTGCAGCACAATGGTGTTTTGCCTGCTCTTCAGCAGGTACGGGGCTGTGGTTTGCAGCATCAGTCCCACCCCCCTTCCATCACAAAGGCCGTCGCACGAGGGGTTGCTAACATCGATAAATTAGCGGGCTGTTTGTCGCGCCGCTGCTTCAGGCTGCCAGCTTAGTTCCCGAAGGCACCCGTTGCTTGTCCAGCTCGCACCCCGAGACTCCTCTCTCAAAGATCCTGCCGCCCATCGTCGCGCTCCCTCGTCAAATCATTGGCACTGCTCTGTCCCTCACGGGTAAGGCAGCGTCATGTCTCATATAGCACCGTGTGCGTCCTGCACACGCACAGTACCCTGGACATGCACTTGCCGCAAGGCTATAAACTGGGCCTGTGCCAGCATCACATGACCCCAGTCCAGGTTGCAGGGGCTGTGTTCAGTCCATGTGGCACAAATGTATTGCAACTGTATACTTGTGCTTGCAGGCAAGCTTGTCTCCAGCGCAGCTAGCTCTGGTGCAGCCAAGAGTGTGGTGACTAGCTTTGCAGAGGAGGTGCTGCTGAAGGAGCAGTTTGTGAAGCTCAGCGAGCTGGATGTAACATACTGGACATACTGGCTTGCCAGCACTGGTTACACCTCCCAGGTAGCCCGGCGTGCAGCACAGCTAGACCACAGGCATCATCAGCAGCAGCATCATCAGCAGCAGCAACAGCAGCAGAAATACATGGCATTTGCCTGTCAGCGTTGCCACAATGTGGCCAAGCAGAGCAGCAAGGAGGGTGAGGGAGGGGCGACATCAACTCAAAACGCGCCTCCTTTTTGCTTGCTCACCTCCACCACCCTCCCCTTTGGCCTGGCTCCTAATCAGCGTTCCTTGCCACCTGCCTTCTTGCCCCATTTCTCTACCCAAACTCGGCTGGCCTTTTGGGTTGTTGGCTGTAGGGGGGTTACAAGAAGCTTGCTGAGGCTGCCAAGGTGGCCTTGCCGGGGCTGGAGGCGCAGCAGGTCACCAGCCTGGTGGAGGGCATGCACATGTGAGGTGGCGTAGGGCTGATCAGGCCCAGCAGGGCTCGGGTACACAAGCATCAGCTCTGGATGCCATGCGTAGACCTGTTGACCTTTTGCGCAGCCAACTAGCAGCACACAGGCAGGGGCAAGATCAAGTAGGAAGGGAGGGAGGGAGGGAGGGTGAAGTCTGTGGTGGCTGCCAGTGTTCCAGGAGGCAAGGGGTGGCATGCTGAGGGAGCAGAGGACAGGCGAGCAGGTCAGAAGGGCAGCTCAGAAGGGGCGTGGGGCCCTTTCCCAAGGAGGCTGGACCCTGACAGGTCGAGCAAGAGCAGGCTGGTGCAACAGGACAGGCGAGCAGGATCAGTAAGCAGGCAGCGCAGGCTAGGAGGGGCAAGGTACCCTTCACCAGGCAGCACACAGGCAAGCTGGAGGGCTGGGCCCTGACAAGGTGCAAGCCTGACAGGGTGCAGCAGACAGCTGACCTGAGCAAGCTTGTGCCTCAACCAGTCAACCAGCCCTCCACTGGAGGCTGAGTAGCAGCTGCCTGCACCCAGGCACCTGAGTGGTGGGCGCCACTGCAGGCTAGGCACCTCACCTTGCTGCGCAGTCCTGTTGAGGGTTTGGGTTAGGGCAGGGGAGCAGGTCAGCAGCACGCTCATGCGCAAGCACATGACACTGCCGGCAACTGTCTGGGTGGGTCATGTGACAGCTGCGTGCCTCACCCACTTACAACTCTCAAGGGTACTCTGAGGAAAGGTGTGGCTTGCCTGAGGGGCCCCTGCCCTACCACCCACCCACCCTGACCACCCACCCTGCCCCCTGCGGCGCCCTGCTGGTGGGACCTGGGATGGTGAGCCTGGGTGCCTGGGCTGCTGTGTGGGTGCAGGGCCAAGTACACTGACAAGGCATTGCTGGACGAGGTGGCCCGCCACATCAGCGCCAACTTCACCAAGTATGAGACAGAGGACCTCCTCAAGGTACACCCACCCCTGTCCCTCAACCCAGGCAAATCAAGTCCAATGTCACTGCTGCTGCACACTGCCTGCTGCTGCACACTGCCTGCTGCTGCACACTATCTGCTGCTGCACGCTATCTGCTGCTGCACACTGCCTGCTGCTGCTGCTGCTGCTGCTGCTGCTGCTGCTGCTGCTGCTGCTGCTGCTGCTGCTGCTGCTGCTGCTGCTGCTGCTGCTGCTGCTGCTGCTGCTGCTGCTGCTGCTGCTGCTGCTGCTGCTGCTGCTGCTGCTGCTGCTGCTGCTGCTGCTGCTGCTGCTGCTGCTGCTGCTGCTGCTGCTGCTGCTGCTGCTGCTGCTGCTGCTGCTGCTGCTGCTGCTGCTGCTGCTGCTGCTGCTGCTGCTGCTGCTGCTGCTGCTGCTGCTGCTGCTGCTGCTGCTGCTGCTGCTGCTGCTGCTGCTGCTGCTGCTGCTGCTGCTGCTGCTGCTGCTGCTGCTGCTGCTGCTGCTGCTGCTGCTGCTGCTGCTGCTGCTGCTGCTGCTGCTGCTGCTGCTGCTGCTGCTGCTGCTGCTGCTGCTGCTGCTGCTGCTGCTGCTGCTGCTGCTGCTGCTGCTGCTGCTGCTGCTGCTGCTGCTGCTGCTGCTGCTGCTGCTGCTGCTGCTGCTGCTGCTGCTGCTGCTGCTGCTGCTGCTGCTGCTGCTGCTGCTGCTGCTGCTGCTGCTGCTGCTGCTGCTGCTGCTGCTGCTGCTGCTGCTGCTGCTGCTGCTGCTGCTGCTGCTGCTGCTGCTGCTGCTGCTGCTGCTGCTGCTGCTGCTGCTGCTGCTGCTGCTGCTGCTGCTGCTGCTGCTGCTGCTGCTGCCCATGTGCTTTTGGTCTGCTGCTGCCTGCCGCAGATTCTTTCCGCCCTGCACGACTTTGGATACTACTCCCGCGACCTATACGACGACATCGGCGACAGCATCGCCTATGCCAACCACTACCTGGCGCCCCTGAAGGCGCCCACTGACCAGGTGAGCCGGGCCCTGGGGCTGGGGCACATGCCAGCAGGTGCTGGAAAAACATCAGCTGCCTTGCCCTTGTTCTTCTTTGCAAGCGTTGGCCAGGCGGCAGTTCTGGACCAGCTCATCAAGGAATGGCAGTCGTTGAGCAGGAAAGGCTCCCCTCTCGAAATGATGATGATGATGATGATGATGGTGGTTTCACGCCGTTGTAATGGTGAGCCTGATGTGGCTGATGTGGCTCTGCTGTGGTGATGCACCTCCCAGGTGGCCAAGGCGCTGGCCACCTACGCCAAGTTTGGGCATGAGCGCGCAGATGTGATGGTCACTTTGGCCCGGTGAGGGTTTGAACCCTGGTAACAGCTGCTGAGCAAGCACACTGGCTGCGGCGCTGGGCAGTACAGTCCAGGTTAACCCCTGTCAGCGTGTCGCCACCAGACAATGGTCTGCGCATGTGCTGATGCTCATCCTTCATGTCCTGGTCATCACCCCTTCTGTGCTGGCTATCCTCAGCATCCTCCTCCTCATGCCCATTGCACTGGAGATTGCAGAGTGTGGAAGCAGTAGCCATGCTTTTGTGTATGTGTACGTGGGCCTCCTGACCTTCTGTTGATGACTTCATGCCAGGCTGCACCATGCCACTGACGTTGGTGTGCTGCCCACGCTCGCTTTGCTGACCACAGAGGCATCAGCGAGCTGGGGCTCTCAAAGCTCAGTCAGGCGGCACGGGGCGAGGCGGTAGCCACTGCGCTGCAGGCCCTGCACACCTTCCACTTCTACCCTGAGCAGGTGAGACCAGCAGCCTCAGCCCTGACCCTCACCCTAACCCTAGCCTTAACCCTGACCCTGACCCTCACCCTAGCCCTAACCCTAGCCTAAACCCCAGCCCTAATCCTAACCCTAACAGTAGCCTCAGCTGCCACAACCTCCTCCCCTTGATAGCTGCAGCAAGCAGGCGAGCGACCTAGCACGCAGTGATGAGCAGGTGCAGCCAAGACTCGAGTCAAGAAGCAGGTGGACCCTTCACTTGCGTCCACCGTCACTGCCTCTCAAGGCCTGCCCTGCCGGCCTGCCGGCCTGCCTGCCTGCCTGCCTGCCTGCCTGCTTGCCTGCCTGCCTCTGCCTGGAGCTTGGTCAGGGGTGTTGTCTGAGATGTCCCTTGGGTGGTGTATGTAGACGCACTGCTGTGTCTGGTGTGCTTGCAGCTTGATCAGGGGTTTTTGTCTTGCCCACCCCAGGATAGGGGGATGGGCAGGCAGCACAGTCTAGGGGCCACCCAGTGAGGTGACACCCCTGGGTTGTGTAGGTGGACGCACTGCTATACTTCACATCAGAGGAGCCAGAGCTGTTCAGCGGGGAACAGCTGAAGCTGGCGGACGCGGTGCGGGCCGCTGTTGAGGCGCAGACAGGTGGCAAGCTGGCCGTGTACAAGACCAACGATGACGAGGATGCAGCCCACTGGTGCGTGTGAGGCTGAGGTACCAGGGCAGGGCAGGGTGACGACTGTTCGGCGGGGCAAGGCCAGGAGCAGTTGACTTATGCTCGTCCTTGATTAAAGCTGCTCATGCTCGATGAACGCGGTCATGCTCGTCCCTGAGTGTTGTGTGAGGGCGAGTTAGGGCAGAGGCAGTGACAGAACAGGACAGCAGCTGCATTTACAGGTTACATGACTGGTAGACCTTGCCTCACCCTTATACTGCAAATGAAGGGGCGTGCGCCAGGTGTGCACAGTCTTGTGACTGCCTTGCCCCGGCGCGCTCCTGCTCCTGCAGGTACGGGCACCATACCGCGACCGCTCCCGCCCACCATGAGCTGTTTGTGTTGCGCGAGTCCCTAGTGCCTAAGGCCTACTCTCCAGCTGCCCTGCGTCCCAAGTAGTCCCGCGAAGCCCTTGGCAGCGTGAAACACTCGCTGCAGATGGGCAAGCTGGAGTGATGGTGGCTTGTGTTGTAAGGTGTCGTGCCCTGAGTGGTGCACGCGAGTGAAAGCAACGGTTGCGAATGCAGGCGAAGCTGCGTGGCGATCCGCATCAGCGTCAGACAGGCAGGACGATGGCATGCTGCGATCAATCAGCGGTCCCAGACTCCCGCAACATTGACACTCAATCCTGGGTGGGATCAGGTACAAGATAACCGCCTTGATCAAGCAAGTTACACATGCCTGCTGTTGGCTGCTTGCTCGGTTGCTTCCATCTCCGGCATTTCCTTGCATCCATCCAGAACCAGGTTTGGTTGGAGGTGGGGCCAGGACCAGGGCGGATTAATGGCGTTGACCAAACAGAGTCCCTGATCTCCAGCTGGCAGGACAACAAGATATTGCCCGGAACAAACACACTGTACAGCCCTACAATGTTAGCCAAGTAGTTTGTGCCACGTCCAACACACAGGGCACACGCAGGACCTTGGCAGCTGGGAGTGTGCGTTAAGTTCGTTAGAAGCGATCATTGGGGTAAGACATGTTCCTGTGTCACCGTCGCTTCATTGTGAACGAAAGGAGAAGCCGCTGTATAAGCTATATTACCGTTAGTCGACAAGGTCGCAGCAAGGTTTTGGTTCCAAGTCTTAGCGGACGACAAGGCGACAACGCATCGCGTTAAAAGCGAAGCATGTTGAAGGAGCCAGGTAGTGCCACCATGTTACAGCTTTTGCACCAAGTACACCAGATTACCTGCATCTCCATCTGTCTGACCTGTTCGGTCCCATGAGCACTCACCCAGTTGGACGGGCAGACAGTGGTCTTCTTGCTGCTCCTTTTACAGTTACTGCAGCTGAGCTGGCTGCTAAGCGAGCTCAGCAAGAGCAAGTCCGGGCACACTTGCAGGCACAGGTAGGGTGCTGATGACTTTGCTCGCATCAAAACAGACAAGCTGCCATGACTGAGAGGCCACATGCCCATGCTACCATCCATGTGCCACCAATGAGCAGGTAGAGGCACGGCAGGCCAAGCAACAAAGCAAGAAACAGCAAGACACACACTTTGCAGCCGTTCAGCAGGTGAGAGCAGAGGAGGGAGCCGGGCAGCGTGGTGAAGCAGTCATACGCATTCACTGCTGCCAAGAAGGCTGTTGGGCCTTTGTGTGGCTCTGACAGGCCAGCCGCTCTCCCTGTGGTTCCAGCCATGGAACTCAGCAGTGCGGTGTCATCACGCAGTGGTTCAATATTGGCACCATTGCCTCACACAAGCCTATGTAGCAGGAACTTGTGTGATGGAGGCTCCCTGAATGCCAGCCAACCCTGCCTCCCGCTCCTGCCACATACCTGGACCACTGTGTACCAGCCAGGCATGCAGCCTGCAGTGATGCCCACACCACCCCATGCCAGAGCATGTGCACACCACCCACAGGCCTGCACGGCACCATGGCTGTCTGCCCCACCTACCCAGCCAGCATGGAACGCTGCCGTTGTATCGAGCAGGCAGGCATGGGATGTGTGACAGGTGTGTGACAGGAGGTAGCAGTGACAGTGACATCGGCCGTCTGTACTTGTGGCTGTGGTGTGCTCCGCCATGCTGCATGCACGCAACATCTGTGTCCATGCTGCGCCCTGCTGCACTCTCAGCCCATGCTGTCCATGATGCGGTGCCAGGCCCAGGCAGAGAGCTGGCAGGCAGAGGAGGTGCAGCAGCGCGGCCGTGTGGAGCAGCAGAAGGCTAGCTACCGCCAGGAGCTGGCCAAGCAGGTGGCTGACCTGGAAGCGCGACGCCTAGAAGTAGGTGGTTGGGGCAGGGGCTGTGGAGGTGGGGCAACAATTTGGCAGGACAGCGCTTGACACTGGAATGGCGGTATCCACATGGCAGCCAATAGCCCAGCAGCTGCCTGGTAGCTGCAAAGCGGCGTTTGGCAGGGCGGGCGCCCGGGGAGGGGTGGCCCACCAGGCTGCTGGTGCTCGTGACTGCCTGGCATGGTGCTGGCTCTACATTGGTGTGGCGACCAGGTGTTGGTCACACCTCCGGCTACTGCTGGGCCAGACCTGTGTGATCAGCGGTACCATACCTGCAGCCGCACACACCAACCTGGCTGGGTGTGGCCACCAGGTGTTGGTTGACCTCCTGGGCTAGGCCAAACCTCAAACGTCACACACCCCTCAGTGCTGGGCAAAACCTGTGCTCAGGCCAACTGGTGTTGCTTTGACCTGCCTGGTAGAGCAGGGCTGGACATATGATCAGGGATGGCCTGCATACCTGCACCCGGCATACCACTGTGCATTGCAGGACCGTGCTTTTCGGCAGCGGGGCATCACCTCCACCACCAGGTGTGTTGTTGAAGGGTGTCCCTGCCTGCCTAGCCGCCCGGCTTCCTTTGCCACCTCCTCCTGGCCTATCATGGCTGTGCACACACAGTGGGCGTGACTCCTCCTGGAAGGTTGCTGCCATGGCTGGTTGGCTCAGGGGTGATGGCCCATCAGTGCTGGTTTCACGGTGCACATGACGGCCACATGGGGCCAGCCACTGGGTCACATGCATTCGTTGGTGCTTGCATGCTCGATGCAATCCACACCAAAGCAAATTCAATCCACATGCAAGCTCAGGCCTTTACGTGAGCAGTCCTGTGCATGGGGAAGTGACATGCCGTACTTGAAGGTAACACTTGATCATGGTTTGGGTAAGGATGTCAGCCTCATTGAGTGTACACATGAGGTACTCACAGGACCCCTGCGGTCACACAATCACACTGTTACACTGGATTTAATCACGCATGTGAGCCCCTCGTACTAATGACAGCCGGACATCACATACCTTATTGGCTGTACATTGCTTTGACATTCAGCCAGATGAGGTTGCTTCTCACTCTTGTAGCTGCACAGCAGTTTGAGGTGCCCTCCCATGCACATGGTCCCTCACCATGGCCATGGGGCCCATGGCTGCTAGCCCTTGACGCTAGCACCCAGACCGTGACCCAAGCAAGGCAGCAAGGCTCCGACCCATGACATGTGTGAAATACGAGTGCTGCACCACACTGCCTTCACAGCCTGCAGCAGCAGCAACAGCAGCAACAGCAGCAACAGCAGCAGCAGCAGGGGGGAGGGCACACGCAGCACTGGGGGGGGCAGTTCACTCATCAGGAGCAGCAGCAGCAGCAGCAGTGGGGGGGGCAGCAGGTGGGGCAGCAGCAGCAGTGGGGGCAGCAGGGGGGGCAGCAGCAGCGGCCCGGCACCTCCCCCTTGGAGCTGTTGCAGGCAGTGCACGAACACGCAGCCCAGCAGCAGCAGCAGGTGCCGCACCACTTCATGTCGATGCCCCTGCGCCTGCTGCCCAGCACCACGCCCCTCCCTCGCACCAGCTGCCCAGCCACCCAGGCCTCAGCAGCGCTGTCCACCCCCCCCCCCCTCCCCCGCCCCCTCCTCCGCCTTGTACCAGGTGCAGTGTGCAGCTTCAGGCAGCGAGGAGGCGCTGGCCTGGCTGCCTGACCCCCGGCAGGGGCCAAGGGAGGAGGGCTGCGGGGGCGCCCAGACCAGGATGCTGCAGCCGCCTCCCCGCCCCCCTGGGCCCGGCCCCTGCCCCCCCAGTGCCAGCAGCAGTGTGCGGGGCAGCAGGCACAGCACCCCTAGTGGAGCCAGCCCAGCCCCCCACCGCCCACTGACACCTGGCCAGGGTCGGGCAGGGTGGGCAGGCTGGGGGCCAGCAGGGGCAGGTCCAGCCTTAACACCGTTGCCAACAAACCTATGCCATGTGGTGATGACGGTGGTAATGATGGTGATGGTGATGATGCCGCTGGTGATGACAGTGATGATGGTGATGGTGGTGGCAGCTGTGCAAGGGGCCACTACGCAAGGGGCTGTAGGTAGCCATACCATGTGGGCTGATATCAATGGATGGCTTTGACAGTGAGGGGTGACAATGGTCATCATCATGGCAGCAGGGCAGGGGCTGCACAGAGTGTCACACCCATGTCACAAATGGCGGCTGCAGGTCCGCCGGCGATGACCTGCCGTACAATGTGGTGGAGACCCCGGTGCTTTCCCCACTGGGGGTTAGGATCCAAAGCGTGGCAGTGCCCAAGGAGGGGCTGGCTGCCACCCGGCGAAAACGCTCACAGTACTTCATCCAGTGAACCCTACAACCACCTCAACCGCAAGTTAGCTAGGCCTGGGGTGTTCCACCTATAGCCTGGACTGGCCCCTTGACCAGACCTGACGCAGGGGAGCGGGAGACGTTGGCATGACAAAACATGTTGTTGCATGCAATGTCGCAGGCTCCTTGTCATGGGTGGTCTTGCAACCGCTGGCTTGCAGCCAGTCTGATTATTCCTTGCCCTTGACATGCAGTGCTGATTGGTTGATGATGCCATCAGTCATTAGGTTGCTTGGACGCCCTCCCGCTCTAAGGGATTGGAACCTTCTGCAACGCTCATCACAGCTCATCGCATGACAGTGCGAAGCGTGTGCCACAAGTTGTGTGCATGCATGCCGGCTGCAGGTCTGATTACCCAGCAACTTTGTATGCATGTATGTTTCCAGTGACGTGAGTATGTGCTGTCATTCGGCAACCTTCTTACAGAGATTCTTGATTCATTCTGCATGCTTGCTAGTGGCGAGCTGGTCACAGCATTGCTAGGCACTGCACATACATAGACAGACCCTGAAAGGCCCTACTTATTACTGCAGAGCCTTCAGAGACTTATGGCTGTGGTTGGTGCAAACCTGAAAACTCCACAACCACTAACTTTGTCATTGTTATACCTGTTGCTGCTATTACGAATGCCAGGACCACGATCCTGCTGCAAAAGGCCGCAAGCTGCTGCAGCGATTATTGCATGGATGATATGGCAGACGTAAGGGTCCTTGACCCAGACTTTACCGACCTAGGACACTGCCGACGGGCGTACCCTGCGCTCATAAGACCTACAGACAAACATCGACTTAAATACATTGCACAAAATGATCACAATAGACCACAAAGAGCGTATCGCGGACTCTGCTTCAAAGTTCGCTGCTAACTATCACGAGCGGGTAGACAAGCATGCTCCTGCAAGGGAAAGGGCCTCAACAACCCTTCAAAGCTCGCACTCATCTAGTCTTCTGTTTAACTGCAGGAAGCTGTGATAGTTCAGCTTCAGACAGCTGTGTTGGCTCAGTACTCGAGCGTGAAAAGCAACATTACTCACATTAAGCAATGTATGGCATCAATGGCGCAAGGGCTGCAGTCAGATGTACTATACCCAGGTGAAGCTGGTCTAACCTACAGCTGACATATGATATTTTCTCCGGAGTATTGCTGCTCTTCCAATCCAAGCCATGGCAACGGCATGCCATGCAGTGCAGAGCAGTTCAAGTGTACAAGCTTTGACTATGACTCGTTTTGACAATCCCAGCCGCTTATTGAGTCAGAAGCCAGCTGTAGTGCAGCCCAGTACCACACTTGCTGACCCAGAGAGCATTGAACCCACCGGCAACGATGGCTACCCAAAGCATCCTGCCACCCTTTCCTGCAAATCGCAGCAGCAGCAGCAGTGCCAGGACCCTCAGCAGCAGCAGCCAGCACTGGCAAGCCCAGCTCCCTTCCCTGCCATTGACCGCCTCCTGCTGCGAAAACAAAAGCTCATGGCTCTTACTCAGACACGTGGCAATCACCAGGCAAGTGGTGCTGTCTGGCATACCCTGCTACCCATGCTAGCGATTGCATTTCGTTCATCACTCCGTGAAAATGAGCCATGAAACCCCTAAACTGCTTGGAAATGTCACAAACGTCTCAGGGTGAAATGCTCAATAGTAACAGTGCACTGCCTGGCTTCTCGCATTGTGAAAAGCATCAGCAACACTGCCATTTGCAAGTTTAGCACCCCATGCCCTACGAGCAACATGCCACATGTTCTTTCCAGCGGCACGCCCAGCCTACTGGCAGGTGGCTCTGTCTGCCTAAGGACCAGCTTGTATGTCTCTGCCTTGTCCAGCCGACACTGGTGGTATGTCTCCTACCATGCCGCCTGACCAATGTATGTCTCTAGACCAGCTTGTTGAGCCCCTCATAGGCCAAGCTGGCTTGCATGAGTCAAGCAAGTGTGTCATGGCAGACACCTCAGCAATGTCCCTTGTTGCGGCCGCACAAGTCATGGAACAAGGTGCCCTGTTGACCCAGGTTGATCAACCCCTCCCTTCCGCTGGGCAGCTGCATACCCTTGAGGGTGGTGGCATGTCTCTGGCGCCTGCCCAACATCAAGCACTCGCACAACCCACCTCAAGCCCGCCCATGGCTGGAGCAGCAGCAGTGCCCAGCAAATGGTCCCTGCAGATTGCTGTGGGGCTGCTGGCTGCCAGGCAGGGAGCCCCGGAGCCAAGCACCAGCTCACCGCCCGCGCTGGCAGGTGACCAGCAGGGTGGTGGCGGTGGTGTGGGAGGCTGCAGCTCGGCCGCCTGTGATGCCAGTGGTTCGGCCGCCTGTGATGCCGTGTGTCGTTGGGCCGCCTGTGATGCCAGTGGTGGCGGACGCACTGTGTCGTGTGTCTGGTGCAGAGGCTGGGGTGAGGCCTGTCACTGCATGTGCTCACCGCCGTTCACTGCTCAACGCTGCCCTGCCATCACATGCTGCGTCATGTAGCACGAGGTCACGCGTGTGCCTGTGTTGATATTGCACGAGCCATGGGCCAATGCAATGGTTGCCCTCAACCTCTGTGGCGGTGTGCAAAGCCACCCCAATCCTCCTCCTGTGTGTATGTGCTCTCGTGAACATGTCCTGATGTGCTGCAGGAGCGTGGGGAGACCAGGTGGAGACAGCAAAGGGAGCAGCAGGAGCAGCAGCAGCAGGAGCAGCAGCAGGAGGGTGTGGAGTGAGGTCAAGTTCTACGGAACAGGGCATGCTCAGGGCAGCAGCTCAGCCCCACGCCTCGCAGGCGTTCCATGAGCTGCGCCTGTGGCGGGGTCAGCGGACCACGGCCGCCGTAGCAATCCAGGCAGCGGTACGGGGCCACCTGGTCAGGTGGGCAGCCACTGCCTGTGGCATCAGTTGCTGCCAGCCCTCCTACAACTACAGCTGCGAATGCAACCTGCTGTGCTGCCTGCAGGCTACAGCTCAGGTGGGCTCGCCAGGCTGAGCTGGCAGCCAGTGCAGTGCAAGCAGGCATCCGCCGCAGGCTACTGCATGCCTGGCGAGCTAGAGCCAAGGTCAGAACTACTGCGTGCACGGTTCCGCATCTCAGCATCGCTTCCACACCAGCGATTTTTTTTGCGTAATACGTAACGATCGGAACCAAAAGCTTGTTTTCCAGGCCTGACTTTCGTTACCAAACGGTCCCTTGCGTCGACTGGCCTCGGCGGCTTCGTAACCGAAAAATGAGTTTTTGGAATCTAAAACTATTATTGGTATGAGAAAATGCTATGATATCTAATTTTTGTAACGAATCGTGACCACCTGCGTAACCAGCCATGTGATGGTCCTGGACCCTTCGTGAACAGCATCAGCTTGGCTGTTTTGAGGGATCAAAAATCACTGTTCCACACCCTCCACCTCCACCTGCTGCCATCGCTGAGCATTGCTTTCACAGTGGCAGCAAGCCATGACATGCTGTGTGGCTGACAACAGCAACGCAAACAGAAACTAGCAGCAGCAGCAGCAGCAGAAGAAGAAGACCACTACGGCAGAGCTGGCGGTGCATTTAAGGGCGGGAGCATCTGCCTGGAAGGGGCGTGGCCTGCTCACGCCACCTGCCTGCCACTGCCCTCCAGGCCACGCTCCATGCGCTGTGTGTAGCTCTGTGTAGCAGGCTCTCTCTAGGCGCTCCTCACTGCTCCCTAAGCTGCAGTGTGGACAGACCCTGTGTGCAACAAACACCCCAGGCCCTGCACAGGCCAGGCCATGCTGGGAACCAGGTGCCATGAACGCTGTGCAGACATGGGTGTGGGTGTGATATACTGTACATACAAGAAAGAAGAAAGAAAGAAAGAAAACTACTCCGGTACAAACCGGCGTGCATTAAGGGAGGAGCTTCCGCCTGTGGCGCGGCTTGCTCCCACCACCAAAAGTTGGACACAGGCTGGACATGTCCCCACCAAGCTGCCCTAGCTATAGCCACTTACCCAAAGCTAGCAGCCAAGGCAAACAAAGAGGCATGAGAGGAGCAAAGACCAGTGCACACAGCACCTGGACCTATCTCTTCTCCTCGTTGACGAGAGCAGTGCCCGCCTTGTCCGTCGGATGTCGCACTAAAAGCTGAAGTTCAGGCTCCAAAAGTCCAAACTTCAGCTGTCAGCCAACGTCCCGCGTTGAGGTAGCTCTGCTCCCTCCTTGATGACGCTGTAACTCCACAACAGCTCGATGACCCGCAACGGTCGTGTGCGGCACCCGGACCTCATTTGTATCCCGCTGGACAAAGCGGTGCCCGTTCAAGCCTGGGAAGGCTGTCCCGTTGCATCCCAATTTATATACCGCTGGGTGCGGTGGTGAGGTAGCTTAGCCAATCCGTGCGACCGAAGTCAACGCGGATTGTTACCAGGGCCACCGCGTGGAGGTGCCTCACCGCCAGCCCCCTGTACATACATATTAGATATAGTGAGATCTTCAAAAACTAGGTGCAAACCACTGATGGGCAAGTGCAGCCGGGCAGGCCATGCTGCGCGAGGGAGGGCCAAGGGAGGGCTTCTGCAAGTCAGTGACATGTCTGCTTGGCAGTTGTGTAAATGGCAGGCCTGTTGTGCAGGTGCGTGTGAAGATGCGGTGGCGGCTGACGGGCCCAGCCCGGCGCTATGGCCTTGGGATGCACCTGCACTTGCCCCGCTGCTTTGACGGCAAGCAGGTGAGGGTTGGGGACGGGGTCTCACAGGTGCACCCTCCCACAGGCTGGACGCCAGCCGGGCACAGCAAACACGACAAGAGGTCCAGCGCATGGCCTGTGGTGTGATGCCTAGATGGAACTGTACTGCTTTGGGCCTCCTCTTGTGATGCACACAGATTCACTAAGGAGGGCGCATGGAAACAGTTGCCGTGTAGTGGCCGTGTTGGATACGTGCCTGGCTGCTCACAAAATCACTGAGGAGGCTGAATGGCAACATGTGTGGTGTATTGGCCGCGTTAGGGGCTTGGCTGCATGGTGAGTAGGCAGAGGAGCTCTTGCTGCTCCCAGTATCGAACCTGACACAGGGCGGTACTGCCTGGTGTGCGCCAGGGGCTAGGTCTAAAACAGCCTCATTGGGATCCTCATGGGGTGCACACCCACCGCCATGCAGTACATTGTGACATGCACGTTGGCTCTACTAGCCACAAGTGTGACACCGTGTGACCTTGGCTCTGTGCCAAGGGCTTATCAGGGTGGCAGAAGAAGCTGGGGCCTGGGGCGCGGCCTGCTCCCACCTCCAAATGTTGGACATAGGCTGGACATGTCCCCACCAAGATGCCCTAGCTGTAGCCACAGACCACAGCTAGCAGCCAAGGCAAACAAAGAGGCATGAGAGGAGCAAAGACCAGTGCACTCGCAGCTGGACCTATCTCTTCTCCTCGTTGACGAGAGCAGTTCCCGCCTTGTCCGTCGGATGTCGCACTGAAAGCTGAAGTCCAGGCTCCAAAAGTCCAAACTTTAGCTGTCAGCCAACGTCCCGCGTTGAGGTAGCTCTGCTCCCTCCTTGATGACGCTGTAACTCCACAACAGCTCGATGACCCGCAACGGTCGTGTGCGGCACCCGGACCTCATTTGTATCCCGCTGGACAAAGCGGTGCCCGTTCAAGCCTGGGAAGGCTGTCCCGTTGCATCCCAATTTATATACCGCTGGGTGCGGTGGTGAGGTAGCTTAGCCAATCCGTGCGACCGAAGTCAACGCGGATTGTTACCAGGGCCACCGCGTGGAGGTGCCTCACCGCTAGCCCCATCAGGGTGGCAGGGTTCAACACGCTGGGAGGCTGGTTGAGCGCACACCCATCGCCATGCGTCACCTTGTGGCCTTCACCTGACCTTTGTTGCCTACACTCTTGCTTTCATCATGGCGGCGCTCTTGCAATCACCATGGCATCACCATCACCATGGCTGGAATTCCTGTTGGTGGTGGTGGTTGCAGTTGCTGCAAGAGGAGGGAAAGTTTGCCTACGCTGTCGCGTGGCACGCGTGGCGCCTCCTGGCTTGCAGCTGGCTGGCTTGGCAGCAGGCAGCGCTGAATGTCTACCCAGATGTGCCCGTGGCGGCTGAAAGCGTTGAGAACGAGCCAGGTGGCGCGACCGGCCTTGTTTGATAGCTGCATGATGATGGGCTGCTGAGTGAGGTGCACATTGTGGCGCCGCCTGCTGCCCAGGGCGTGCATACGGTCACCCCCGCCATTGGCTGCACCCCTGATAAAATCTTACTGGTCTTTACGAGTTTCACAGCGATTCCTGCGCAGAGCGGTGCAGCTCATCAAAGCGAAGCCAGCGGGCTGGTCGGGGTGATGTGCACCTGTGCCGGGGCGGGCAGGGGTGCTGGGAGATCGGGTCGCGTTGTGCCGGGAATGGCCTGCTTAGTAAGGCTGTGATCGGCGCACAGCTATCGCGCTGAACGGCCCAGCTTTTCAACTTTTTGGATTTTTGTCGGTCGCAGGACTCCCCCTGAAATGTGTTTTAGTGTTACTTCTAGTGCTGATGACATTTTAAAGAGTGTTGGTATGGCTTGTGGCCTGTCCTTGCACCCTAACAGCGTGCAACTCGTGTCACGTCACCCCATGTCATATTTACTCGATATGGGCACTTTTTCAGGCCGGTTATCTGTCCAACCAGGACGTCGAATGACGAACTGGGAATTCAGTGCGGCTCCTTGTGTGGATTCGTAACATGTAATCAGGAAAGAAACGCGTTGTCTTCATGTGTGGGCCGTTTCATGTGTGGGCGGTCAACACAGTTAACGGCTCAGTTTCTGCATCTTTTTGATTGAATATAGCTGCTTTTGGCTGTTAAGGGAACACTGGCATCAATAATCAGGACACCTTGAAGCTGCTGTCGCATGTGGACTGAACCCGTGTCAGCTGTGACACGTCCTGGGAAAAATTCAAATTTTGACGAACGGAGCCCATAGGCCACGGATAGCAGTTGCGCCTGGTGGGTTGCAATCGTCCTTTTGCGCTGCATCCCGCTGATGGTTGTGCCTGGCCTGAAGCCTGTGGCGCCCTCCACAATAAATGTGCTTGAGACGCAAGCTTGCTATTGGGTGCTAACTGTTGTAAGGTCGTACGGGTCAGAACGCCTATCGCAGCACCGTGCAGCATCACGTGACAGTCCAGTCGAGCGCGACGGTGGCGGAAGGTGCATCTATAGTCCTAGTTATATCTAGTAAGTGGCGCAGCACCATTAAAAGCGGCATGCCCCATAGCTCGACTGACCGGAATTTGGTCTTCCTGTGACTGGCGCCAGGCACCAGCCAGGACTCCATCCGCGACCATTGTCACGCACATGTGTCCGTAGCAAACACATCTACACAATAGGTAAGGTTGCTGCAACATGCAAGTAAGGTGTGAGTGACAGCATCACAGCAAGCCCATGGCACGCCCAGCCATGCCACAGCCATAATTACAAATGAAATGGTATGCCCCTTAGCTAGTGGCCTGCTTGCACCCAAACGAAATTGCAGCCCAGGTTTCATGTGGCGCTGACGATGCGTTCAACACTAACATGGGTATGCTATCCACCAACCTTATGTCCTCTCACTACCACCATGTGCCATCCTATTCGGCTGCAGGAAGGCATGCCACGGTGTCTCTGTTGAGGTGTGTGATGGCAAGCATGGGTCTAGTTGGTGACAGGTGACATGTGCACCGCTAGCGCATCCAACCAGTCAACTATGTGCATGTTCCGCACTGGCTTCACGGTGGGTGCACTGGCTTCACGGTGGGTGCACCAGCAGTGGGGCAAAGTGAGGTTGCAGAGGAGGGGGGCGCAGCTCTGGGGGAGGGGGTGTCAGCTGCGGGTGTGGATGAAAGGATGGCAGCTGCAGCTGCGGGAGGAGGAGGAGGGCCTGCGGAGGGAGGGTCGGCGGGAAAGGGGGTGCCAGCGGGAGGGGTGGTGGGTGTAGGAGGAGGGGTTGGAGGAGGGGTGGGGCTGATGCTTGGAGGAGGAGTGGAGGAGGAGGAGTTGAGTGGAGGCACGGAGGCGGAGTGGAGGAGGAGAATGCTTGGAGGAGGAGGAGTTGAGTGGGGTGTTGGTTCAGTGCTGGGAGGTGGTGAAAGGTGGCCGGCAAGCGGACAGCCGGTAGGTAAGGGAGGGCATGAGCTGCCCACGAGTGCTTCTGGCCATGGGATGCCAGGAAGGCCTGAGCATCTGGAGGCAAGCTGTCTACACGCAACGAGTCACATGCCCATGTGTCACTGGACTGCCACAGCCGCCCGTTGCCCGATAGAACGCTGCACGCATAACAAAGGGGGCATCTGACTTGAGTGCAAGTGAGAGCTAGTGCATGTCAGTGCATGTGAGCGATGGTTGATGCTGATGTTGAGGTATCTTACCATGAAGCTTGGCGGTTTGAAGGTGACATTGGTTCCCTGGTAAGGCTGTGTGGCAAAGGAAGAAGCAAGTTGTAGGCCGTGCCGGATAGCGGCTACTTCCAACTCCATGGAATGTTCATCCTTCTGATGCTGCAGCAGTGGTGCCCTTGAAACCTGCAAGAAACACACAAAATATACAATATAGCATGCACCATGGGGCATGCACCCTGCACTAAGGATCTGCAACAAGGAGGTCTACAGGAACATGTGAACAAACAAACATATGATGCATGGCCACTAACCTCCAACCGTGATTGTGTGGCGGGCCCCTCGCTGCTGCCGGACACCGGGCGTTGTGCGGCAGTTGCAGCCACATGCGCCAGCCCAGCCCCCTGCCCCTGCAGCCCTGCCCCTCCCTGCCCCTTGCTGCTGTCAGCTGCCAGGATGGTGGGTGGACGCCGGGCAGGACATGCAGCCACATGCGCCAGCCCAGCCCCCTGCCCCTGCAGCCCTGCCCCTCCCTGCCCCTTGCTGCTGTCAGCTGCCAGGATGGTGGGTGGACGCCGGGCAGGACATGCAGCCACATGCGCCAGCCCAGCCCCCTGCCCCTGTAGCCCTGCCCCTCCCTGCCCCTCACTGCTACAAGCTGCTGGGAGGGTGGGTGGACACCGGGCAGAAGGAGTTGAGTCCCCCACCATCCTGGCTGTAGGCGCTGGCAACCCCTGCTGGTCATGGAAGAACGATGGTGCTTCATTTGCAACTTGATGCCGTATCTGACAAAGCTGTACACAGTCAACGTGAGCAATGAGGGCGAGGTCTTTGGCTTCACAAGCCGCCTTCAACTGGCTGTCCACAACACTAGCTGGCCCAATGACATGCAGCTTGTACTCGGGGGCACGAGTGAGGCTACCCTTAAGGCGCAAGGCTTCATGACGCAATCGCCATGCCACCTCCATCCCATCCTCCCCCTGGTGCACACCCACAGCTACCCATGCATTATACACCCTGGTGACGTTGGGGCAAGTGCACTTGCAACAGAGCACGCATTTGCCCTGGTTGGGGTGCTTGAACCTTGGCATGCCTTCCTGCAGCCGAATAGGATGGCACATGGTGGTAGTGAGAGGACATAAGGTTGGTGGATAGCATACCCATGTTAGTGTTGAACGCATCGTCAGCGCCACATGAAACCTGGGCTGCAATTTCATTTGGGTGCAAGCAGGCCACTAGCTAAGGGGCATACCATTTCATTTGTAATTATGGCTGTGGCATGGCTGGGCGTGCTACGGGCTTGTTGTGAAGCTGTCACTCACACCTCACTTGCATGTTGCAGCAACCTTACCTGTTGTGTAGATGTGTTTGCTACGGACACATGTGTGTGCCAACGGTCGCGGATGGAGTCCTGGCTGGTGCCTGGCGCCAGTCACAGGAAGACCAAATTCCGGTCAGTCGAGCTATGGGGCATGCCGCTTTTAATGGTGCTGCGCCACTTACTTGAGCAAACTAGGACTATTGATGCACCTCCGGCTATTGTTGCGCTCGACAGGACAGTCACGTGATTTTGTAACGGGTCGCTGGAACAATGTGTGCGATGCCCAGTGATAGAGACCACTATTATAAGCTCATCCGCGAGGGAACATGTTCGCCCACCACCATCGCGGCCGTACTAGAGGCCAGCGACACAGACACGGTTTGAGCTATAGAGCGGGATGGTGCAAACGCGATGTCCTGGGGTGGCCTGTGTGACCCAAACTGACCCATGCGAACATTTTATCAGGCGTGTCACAGCTGAACCCGTGTTGAAGATGCGATTTAAAGCGCTGTTGCATGCTGGTTTAAAAAATAGTTTGGATGCGCCGTTCACGCCGCGCTGGGTCCAACCTGCCTACAGCGGTTGCTTAAAGTATCTGCGTGGCGCCAGAACACGTCGCGTGTTGGGGGCCAGCCACCCGGCAAATCGCTGGGGCTGGCCGCACTCTAGTCAGGCCATAAGCAACTCATCGCACGAATTGGCGGCCTCATCCGTGCAAAAATGAGAATGTTTTTATCTCTTGAGCCACGGGGGTGCGGCCAATGGCGGGGGTGACCATACGGTGAGCTTGGATATAAGGGCCGTGGATCGCGCTACGGGAGTCAACACCTTGGTAGTAAGGGGTGTAAGCGAGATGCATGCCCGTGGCAGGGACGGTGCAAAAATTGTGCAAAGTCAAACTCACACAAAGTGAAAATCACACAAAGTCATAGTCACACGCCGCAAGTCACAAGGCCACAGTGTAGCACACACGTTGGGGTTCTGGTCAGGTCCACTAGCTTGGGGAGGTGATGGGAGGTCTGTGTTGAAGTCAAGGAGTGTGCATCGCTCGCATCGCTTTGCCGCAGTTCCCGCACATCCTTTTCTTCCGCTGGAGACACTTTAGTTACTTTGTCAATGCAAACAAACAAAACCAATTTTCGCGCATTTATGTTTTCTATTCTGTTTTCTATGGCTGAAAAGAAAGACGAACCGTGCCTAACCTAGTGCCGGAGGACCCAGACAGTGACATTTTGGACCGCGACGAGGCACTACAGCCGGACCTCACCGAAGCGGAGCGCAATAGAAAGGTTTCCGGAGAGGCCCGCGCTGCCGGCGATAGGGACAACACATACCACGGCAGGAAGTGCAAGCTAGCCAACCTCATCGACCACCTCCCGCAAGAGCTTTGGGATGCCTTTCTGGCCGACGCTGTGCAGCCACCAGTGGAGGCCTGCAGCGAGCGGGCGGTGCTCGCCAGCCTGCTGTTGGGCTTACTCGTGCGCAGCTTGTTTACCATTCACGTAGCCGACCCGCCCGGCCTGCACGACCAGCCCGTGTACACAGATATCCCAGTTTCCTAGGCAACCATCCCGGACCTGAGCTGCAGGAACCTGTTCCTGCAGCTGTGCCGCGGCTTGCCCGGAAACGGCGCGAACACTCGGCCAAGCGCAGCAGTGGCTGCCGTGCTAGCCGCGCACCCCAACCTCCGCGCCCGCCTCGCAGCAATCCCACGCTACCACTCTGACTCCAACATGGTGGACCACGTCGGGAAGCAGCTGGAGACAGATTTCAGCAACATGCCCACGCTGCTCTTCGCTGGCAGGCTCAAGAAGTCAGTGTCCTTGGCTGGGGCCAAGCCTTGGCCCAAGGTCCTGGTGGGCACTAACGAGCACCAGCGCAGATTTGGGTTTAGGGGGCTGTGTGGTGGGCACCTGTCAGCCTGGTCAAAGCGGCAGTGCACCTATGTGCGCCGCATGGTGTGCGGGCTAAACATCAGCTGGCTGCTGGACGAGGGTGGAGTGGTGCCGACTGCAGCCATGCAGGCTGAGGTGGCTTTGCAGCGGGGCCTGTTGGGGCTTGAGGAGGGGAAGCGGGTGGACCATAACTGGCTGGCCGGCTGTTGCGCCATGCGGTGCACACCACCAGAGAGGTGGAGGCAGCCATAGCAGCCTGGCAGCCGGATATGGTGCCCTGGCAGCAGGCTGAGCTGATCAGCCATGGGCTGCTGCCAAGGCCCCCCCGCCTCCCCACACCCTATGCCCTCACCCCCACCAGCAAGTCCAGGCTCGGCATGTCTTCATCGACACCAAGGGCCTATACGGCTTGATGCTTGACGCTGGCATGCTGGGGTTGCTGACGGATGAGGGGGTCACCTCCTTGCCAAAGTTCAGCCAAGCAAAGGGGATGTGTGTGAGTAAGAGCTATAGAGTAGGGTAGAGCTCTTGCTAGTAGTAGGCCTGGAAGCACACACACCAGAAGGCTGAGCTGAAGTGGGCATTAGGCATCAGTAGCTTTTACAACCGCGATCTCGCAGCCTGTGCTTGATTACATTTTACATTTACATTTTACATTTACATTTACATTTTACATAAGGGTGTTGCATAAGGGCTGTAGGGGTTACAAGACAAGGAGACAACTGGACCAAGCAGGCTGTTTTTCTTTTGGCGCCCAGTCTAATCACACACATCACGTGCCATTTGATCGCCCGCCGTCGTACCAACCTGCGCGCACCCAGCCCTTGAGCAAGCAGTGTCGGCCGTGAGTAAACTAATGCTCTCAGCATCGCCCGGAGTTTAGCATATAACCCCGACAATTGAGATGATGACAATTCAAGCCTTGTAAGTGCGCCTGTCCCCTTGCTCGGCGCAACTCGAGACGCACATTGGCAAATGTCCGTAATCTTGACCTTTGCGGCATCTCTCTGTGGGTGCAGACTCGCAATTCTGTTGCTGGGCCACCACTGGCGGGCTTTGGTCAGTGCTCACTTGACGGGCAACGAACCTATTGAGACGAAACCATTGCGCGTTGTGTGCATCGGCCCCTATGAGGTCAGTCGCCAGTTGCGACTCGAGGCACACCTGTTGCCAGGCTCGAATTACTGCTGTCTACCACGTGTGTCTTCCCTCGCCTGCTCATCCTCCATGTTCGCAGCCGATCGTGATGTGCGACCCAGCAGGCCCCCAGGAGTCGTACACGGGTGAGCGCCACAGCTGGACAGCTGCACGAGCCTGCAGCATTTCAGGGCCTCCGTGCAGCTGGCCCTGCACACCCTTCCCTCAACCCCTGCAGGCTATGAGGTGGAGCTGTTCCGCAAGAGCGCCGCCTACCTGGCCAGCCAAGGGCATACAGAGTGGCTGCCTGAGGCCTATGTCTTCAACTGCTCTGTGGGTGGGCCGAGGCTGCATGCAGCCCTGGCAGCTCACCTGTCTGCAGCCACTAGCCCCTGCCTGGCCACGGTGTCAGCAGCTGCACCCTGCCTGGAGTATCAATCATTGCAGCTGTTGGTTGTGGTGTGCTGGCAGCCTGGGGTCAGTAGGAGGGGCCTGAGGCTGGGCTGGCTGTCTGCTGTGCGTCACGTGGCCACTGGGCTCAGGGGCAGAGGGGGCAGCACCTGGCCAGGGCACTGGATGCTGCAGCCCCTGCTGCTGCTGCTGCTGCTGCTGCTGCTGCTGCTGCTGCTGCTGTGGTGGTGTTACTCGTGTCAGTGCTGGTACTGCTGCTGCTGCTGTTCACAGGACTGGGACTACATCATGGCAGACCTGCTGCTGCCGGCCCCACAGAGGACCTGTGACATGGCATTCCAGGGCATGTCCGCCACCAGCGAGCGCATCGCAGCAGGTGACAGCCCTGCCCTGCTGCCCACTGGCTGCCCTCCCACCCCTGCCTGCTGCAGTCTGGGTCAGAGCTGATGGCGTACACCTGGCACACAACACCAGCAGCATCAGCAGCACCTCCACATGGGGTCAGCAGACAGGCGCAGGCGCCTTAACAGGCAACCCCCTGTGCCACCCTAGCAGCCCTAGCAGCTGCAGCCCCTCCCCTTCCAGCTCAGCTGTCATGGTGCAAGGAGGGTCAGATGCGGCTGGCTGAGCGACCCAGGCCTCCTAGCTGGTGTCGGTGCTGGTGGCAGCATCAGGGGCCCAGCCGCATGCTGTGCTGTGCGCAGGCTACCAGTTCTCAGGGCCCGACTTCGCGTCAGGCAGGGAGATCATGGTGTTCATGTCCCTCAAGCCCGACATGTGGCTGTTCCTGCGCCCCTTCTCAAGCACTGTGTGAGAGGGAGGGGCTGAGGGGCAAGGGGACACGGGCTGTGTGGGGGTGCACTAGCTGCAGCACTGCAGCGCCCAACCACTGCTGCAGCGCACTCTGACCACGCTGCAGCACTGTATCAGCATTGAGATGGTGTTGATCAGGAGGTCACAGTGAGTGTGACACAGTTTCCCTGCGGCTGCCGCTGCTGCTTCTGCCGCTGCTGCTTCTGCTGGAGCTGCTGCTGCTGGAGCTGCTGCTGCTGGAGCTGCTGCTGCTGCTTTCTTGGTATTGGTCCTACAGCTGCTGCTGCCGGTGCTTATGGTGCTTTGTGTTTCTCATCTGCTGGTGCTGCTGCTGCTGCCCACCAGGTGGCTGCTCATGTTCGCCACCTCGGCATTTGTTGGTATCTGTGTTCTGCTGACAGAGGTGGGTGTGGCTTGTGGGCGCCTTTCCTGCATTGCCTGCCTAGGCACTTCTACTGCTTCTGTAACCTTATACCCTTCTACTGCTTACCAGGAGGTGCCTACAGCACAGCACTGCCACTCTGCTGCCTGCAGGTGCCCCTGCGTCGCATCATCCGCCAGCCCGGCCCAGCTTTAGAGAAGTACTGCAACCTGCAGTGGGCTGCCACAGCCATGCTGCTGCAGGTGAGCTCCAATGACCCTATCAATCACAAGCATGGACAAAGGCTTGGATGGGTAGCTAGATGGAGGAAAGGAATGTGATAGGAAGAAAGGGAGAGGAGGCAGTAGTGCAGGAAAGGGGCAGGGGCATGGAAGGAAGGAAGTGAAAGTAAAGGGGCAGAGGCAACATGATGCCACAGACGGGCAGCATGGCATGGCAGCTGGGCCCCAGGCTTGAGCTGTGACGCAAGCAAAGACTCAAGCCGGGAGCTGAGATAGACAAGTTTCTGCCATGCTGGCCCACGCTTTGCATAGCTTCTCATCAGTTCCTTGCGTGGCTGATCAGTTGCTTACGGGTGCCAGGACGGATAAGAGTGTGGAAGGGGCCAGGCTGCAGGTATGGAGGGAAGGAAGGGGAGGGGAGGGGGCTGCACCCCTGTTGAAAGGTTGAGGGGTCATGGGGTAGGAAAAGGTAAGCCTGCTGATTAGAAGTGCGGTGGAGAGTGTGAAGCCAAGCTGTCAAGGCGATCCAACAACGTAGGGTTGAGAGATTAGGGGTCAGGGATTCTGGGAAGGTGATCGCTGATGGCAAAGCAAACTTGACGGGACACCTACAATCAGCAAAGTCAGGGTGCTGCTGTCAAGAAGGTGGCGCTTCAGGTCCAGTGGCGGGAGGGAGAGGAGGAGGGAGGGTGGTGTGTCTGCCTGCCTGCTGGGAGGGGTGGTGGGCTGAGGTGGTCTGGTCTATCTCCGCCGTCCCTGTGTTGCTGCCCTGCTGCCCGCAGGCCCTGCAGCAGTTCAACGCCAGGTCCACGGGCGCCCGCATCATCATCTTGGGGTGAGCGCTGCCATGTGGTCAGACAGGGCCCAGCTCCTCGCCAGCTGGCCAACTGCCAGCAGCCTGTGGCCCAGTTAGGCAGGCAGCAGGCTGGTCAGGGGTGGACAGCTGCTAGGCAGGTGAAGAGGCAGACAACAGCAGGTGATGCTCATGGCAGGTGCCTGGCTGCTATGTGTGCCTGCCTGCCTGCCTGGCTGCTCAGGTACGCGTTCATGATCCTGATCCTGATCAACATGTAAGTGGCACCTGCTAGTCAGCTTCCCCTGCTGGGCCTTTGCTGCAGCCGCTGCCTCATCCCAGCTAAGCAATATCAGGCTGCGATGAAGATGTGCACTTGCACCTGCACCTGAGTGCAATGCAGCGCTGGCACCAGCTGCCCCACAGCCTGACCCTGCCACCAGGGCTGGGCACCCAGTGAGGCCTCACCCGGTGGCGCCTGCTGCTGGTTTCACGCTGCTGCTGCTGCCATTCTTGCCCCCTGCCCTGCCCCTGCAGCTACATTGCGGTGCTGGCCTCACAGCTGACAGTGAACAGCATCAACACGTGAGTCCCACCCCTGGAATGAGGCTATGCCCTGCCTGGCCAGCTGCACCTGCCTGGCTGCACACCTCACCTCACAAACCCAGCACCTGAACCCACCTGCCATCCTGCCCTGTTGCACAGCCCTGGTCAGCATAGGCCTTGGCCCAGTGCCCCTGAGCGGACCTCATGTCCGCCAGCACCTATCTCGTTGCTCTGAGCTGCTTCCTCAGGCTCCTGGTCTAACCACTGCATACTTTGCCGCCCAGCCCTAACACAGGCCCAGTTGCCACCAGCCTGTGTGGTGCATGCGCAGAAATATCAATGGCATCTCAGACCTGGTCAACAAGCCAGTGGGCATCTTTGTGGTGGGTGGGTGGGTGGGTGGGTGGGTGGGCAGGTGGTAGGGCAGCTTGGCTGGCTTGGGCAGCCCCAGGTTCATGCAAGGCATAGCAGTGCTCGGGATAGCCCATTGGGCCTGAAGCACGGCCGAGGGCTGCTCACTGCCTCCTGCTGCTACTGCCTCACAATGTTTGGCCACGGCCAGGCACATGCCTGACTGCTCCCCTCCTTCGTCTACTTCCCCCTCTTTGTCTGCCAGCTGCTCCTTACCCCGCCAACCTTTGTCATCCAATAGCTCTCCATACTTGGGGTGCATGAAGGTTGCAATGTAATGTTCTTTGATCAATGTGTTCCGCAAATCTGTTGCAAAGTTGCTAGTATGGCTTGCACGCAAGTTGAAAGTTGCAGATTTTGTTAGTTAAGGGCAAGACGGGCAAGCGTTACTAAGTCCATGCTAAGCCGTCTCGATGTTGTATCCTATACGGGCCGCGGGGTACGCTTTTGTACTTTTAACGGCCCGCGGGGTACACTTTTGTATAAATGGCCGCGGATCACAAATATACAAGATAGTTGCCTCCACCTCGCTCTTTTTACGAATCTAATGGACTCGTCGATGTCTTGGCCCTCGACCATTTCTTCCTCATTCTCCCACTTCGCTGTCGTAAAGTCTGTCATTGCTTGCGATTGATTGGGCAGGATGATGTCCAAGCATTTGAGCGCTTCAACCTGAATTTGGTCATCCCCTTCAATTGGAGTACTGATGAGGTGGGAAAGCCTCATTGCTTTTGCTGGCCCTAACCTGACCCAGACCTCACCCTGACCTGCACATGCCCTTCCTGCTCCACCTGCCTCTCCCAGCCTCTACTCCTGGTGCCAGCACTCTGTTTGCCAGCTTGCTGACAGCACCTAGGCCGTGCTGCTGCCTGGTCGCAGGACGCCGCGCTGATGTTGAGGTCCCTGCGCACTGGCAAGGTGTCAGCACTGATCCTGGATGCTCCGTATTAGAGACGCAGGTGGCCAAGAACTGTGACCTCTACAAAGTGGTGAGAGCCAAGGGGTCAGCAGACCCATGTTTGTAAGGCTAATGAGGCCCCTGAGCGGTGCGGTGTAAGCTGGTGGCATGTGTCCACCCATGAGAGTTCATCTGCCCAGCCCTGCCCTGCCCAAGTCAACCCAGCCTGACACGACTCCTCATCTCACCACGCTCTCCTCACCTCTTCTTAAGCACATGTGGACTTGGCCAGCAAGGCAGATGGTGTGTGCCATCATGGCCAGACTAAACTCGCCCCATCCCTGACCCAACTTTGCATGTAACAGAGCAACCTACACCTCACATGGGGGTTTATCATCAGGGATCAAGGCAACCTACAAAGTTACTGTTGTCTTGGTGGCAGACTGCCCAGCTGTGGAACATGGGATAGAAACAAGAAACACCTCACCTCTGCCTCAGCTTCCCCTCACCTCACTCCCGCTCACCTGAACTGACTTGGCCCACAGGGCTCCACTGTGCTGCCCAATGGCCTGGCCTTCGCCTTTGGACCGGACGTGTCTGCGGTGAGCACCTCAGCCTGATGGGCTCATAACATGCCGGGCAATGCCTGCCGGGTCCATCGCTGTACTGCACTGCACGGCACGGCACGGCACGGCACGGCACGGCACGGCACGGCAGTGTTCTCCACTCTCAGCTTGCTGCAATGTTTGTTGCTCTTGGGCCGCCCACCAAGGCTACACACAGGCCATGCTGCTTGCAGTCGATGAAGAGGATACAGCCACTGGCAGGTGCTACCAGAGCACTTACCTGACATGCTGTTGCTGTGCTGCCACCAATCCCCACCTTTGCATACAAGTCCGCCCAACCTGCTCACTACACAATAGGCAATGCCTGCCTGATACATCGCTGCACAAGCTAACCTGACCAGCTGTGGCTGTGCTGCCACCGACCTGGTCTGTCGTGTATGTGTGCCCCATAGGACTACATTGCCCTGTTCAGCAATGCTCTGATCGCGATGGAGGAGGAGGGCGTGAAGGAGAACCTTAAGTGAGGCGTCAGCAGACTAGGGCCAGCCATTGTAGGCAACTGAGCCAGCGAGGGTCTGATGTGGGAAGGGGAGGGCAGGGGAGGGCAAGGGAGGGCAGGGGAGGGCAAGGGAGGGCAGGGGAGGGCAGGGGAGGGCAGGGGATGTCCCTCTCCCTTCCTCTCGATTACCTGTTCCTAGTGGTATGGCAGGGGCACTAGCTGTGCTGCATCCCCTTCCTGCTGCAGGCAGCTGTTTGTGTCCCCCGCCAGCAGCTGCTCCAACAAAGCCGGCAGCAGCTTGTCCTCATCCACTATAGGCATCGAAAAGGTGGGGCTGCGCTTAGGCAAGACAGCAGTGCAAGCCTTGCAGCTAGGTAGCTGTCTATCGAGGCAAGGCCGCCATGGGCGTGCCTGCTGTCGGCTGTGATGCTCTCCTAATGTCTGTGCTGATCACCCACCACCTCCCAGCCCGCATTATTATCGGAGCCACCATTACCTCCCAGCCTCACTGCTTGCTCCTTCCTAACCCCCTCCCTCCCTCCACGTCAGGGCCACTGGTACTTATGGTGGTACTGAACTTATGAACCCATCAGGTCAGGTAGAGGCTGACACCAAGGTCACACCAAAGTCACACATAAGTCTACATGCGTTGCACGTTGTCATCTCATGGGCTCTTATTAGCCATACCACACACATCCTCACACCTGGAGTGCCGCTGGCAGTAAGGAGTCAGCATGACCACACCATCACGCTCTTACACCTCTCTTTATTACCACCTTACCACAGTGTATCTCCACTATGTAGGCCCACCCCTAGGCACACCCCTAGAAACACTCCTGTGTAGGCACACCCAGCCACCCTGCCCTGCTTAGGCTCCTCCCCAAACCCTGCCCCACCCTCCCTCCCTTCCCACACCATGACTGCCCCACAATGACTACACAGCAGCAGCAGCCCATCAGCCCTGCAGACCCCCTCCAGCGCTGCTGGCTCCACTGCCCCTGCCTGGCTGCAGCTGGCTGGGCTGTGGGTGTTCCTGGGCGCTGCTGTGGGCGGCGGCTTCACCTGGAACCTGCTGGCAGCGCTGTTTGCCAGGTGAGGGGCAGAGGCGGCGGCTCATCGGGCTGCTGCAGCCCGCCCTGACACTGCTGCACAGCCCCTGACACCCTGCCCTCCAGCACCACTCACGAGGCAGTTCAGGTGTGGCTGCTTGCGTCACCATCCACCCCTGCAGCACTGCCACCACTCAGCAAGGACAGGGCACTGTAACACACCCGCCCCTCGCATGTCACTCATCAGGGCAGGTGCCACTGGCCTGGCTGAGGAAGAGGGAGGGAGGGAGAGGTGAATGTGTGTGGTGTGGCTGACCTGGTGTTGGTGCAGGGTGCAGAATGCCAGGTCAGGTGATGAGGGTCTGGAGCGCCGCCGGTCCATGAGCGGGAGCATGAGCGGGAATGCGGTGGGTGCTGCTGCTGCTGATGCTGCCTTGGCTTGCTGACCTTGGTATATGCAGTGCAGTAGAGGGAGGGGAAGGAGCAGAAGCTTGAAGGACAGGAGGGTGTCGCTTACACCAGCTGCAGCTGCAGGAGGGCAGCAAGGGAGTAGGCAGCAGGCGCAGGAGGGCAGGGTAGGAGCCACGTCTTGCTCCCGTCTAGCTTCCACTACTGCTGCTGAGGGTGGATGTTGGCCAGCGTGAGGTATGGCCATGGGGCCAGCGGAGAAGGTATCCTGATGCCAGAGGGTTTGTGGCCACCTCCACCTGATGCCATCTGCACCAAGGCCACAAGTCAACAGGAGTGGGTGTGACATCATCAAGGAGTGCGCAAGGACTGGGTGCAGCAGCGTGAGTTCAGTGCCCTGACCAGCATGACCCCACATGGCCTGCCTCCTTCCTCCTGTGCTGCTGCAGATACTACCCAGCTGTGAGAGCACTGGCAGCATGCATGGTGGCATCCGGAGCAAGTCCTTTGCAGCCATGAACCCAGAGATGGCCTGGCTGGGTGTGGCTGAGGCATCCACGTTGGAGGAGGGCATGGAGGTGAGTCTCTGCTACGCGCTTCCATGTGCTAGGCGTACATCAGGCACATCAGGGTGTGGGTGCTGGCATGGGACCCAATGCTTGCCCTGGCACCCGACACAGCATCCTGCTGCAAAACAAGCAGTAAGCAGCACTGTGCTCCTGCTGGCACTGGGCATCAGCAGACCATTGCTCCTCATTCTTCCTCAGCCCTGGTCATATGTGCAGTGTGGTGGCTAGGACTCAGCACAGGTCGAGTGCTGCTGCTGCTGCTGTAGGTCCTGGAAGGGCATGTCAAGGTCATGGACGCCCGCATGAAGCGCATGTTTGAGGCCATGCAGCAGCAGCTCAGTGCTATCAGCAGCGCCCTGCAAGGCCAGCAGGATGGAATGCCTGGGGATGCCAGCCTGCAGTTGACCAGCAAGAAGTAAGAGTCTCTATGCACCACCCTCACCCTCACCCTCACCCTCACCCTCACCCTCACCCTCACCCTCACCCTCACCCTCACCCACACCCTCACCCTCACCCTCACCCTCACCCTCACCCTCACCCTCACCCTCACCCTCACCCTCACCCTCACCCTCACCCTCACCCTCACCCTCACCCTCACCCTCACCCTCACCCTCACCCTCACCCTCACCCTCACCCTCACCCTCACCCTCACCCTCACCCTCACCCTCACTCGTGGTTTGCCCGCCTGTCCCTGTCGCTTGCCCCTGGCCCCCTGCTGCAGGAGCTCTGGTGCCAAGAGCCTGAACATGCGCAGTGTGCAGATCTCCCTCCCTGGCTCTGAAGGTGAGGCAGGCAAGCCACCTGTGATATAGGCCTCCATGCCTAGGCAGGCGTAACCATGCTGGCTGAGGCAAGGCAGGGTGATGCCCCAACCCCAGCTGCCCTGTATGCCAGCAGCCTGCACTGCCTATAGCTGCACCCTCTGCCGCCCCCTGCCACCAGCAGCACCGCCTGACATCTAGTGTTCTCCACCCTGACCTGCTGCCAGCTGTGCCGTAGTTCAAGACGTGACGGGCCACATCAGCGTGCCTCAACTCAGCCCAGCTGCAGCAGCCAGCAAGCTGTCGAGGGCAGCCTCCTCACCCCCCGCCCCTCCACCCACCCAGCCCGCCCCTCCCAGCCAGCGGCCTGACCCCCGGCAGCCTTCACCGCGGGCTACTGCAGCAGGCGCCGCCCTGGCCCCAGTCTCTGGTGAGGACCGGGCAATACTGGGCACTGCCACCGCCACCGCCGCTGCTGCTCCTCAGCCTGCTGCTGTACGGGAAGGGCAGGGCAGCCCACCTGCCCAGCATGACACGGTGCTGGACTTCCATGACATGTGAGTGCCATGCAGCAACAAGTGCGGCCACCAACCGTGCCGCTGCCGATGATGTAGTCCAAGAGAAGGTGGGGTACTATTGTATGTGGCTGTGGCAACCAGTGCAGTGCAGGGGCCAAGGGCAGGGGCTGGGCCAGGGGCAGGAGAGCACTCAGCTGGGGTCGCATCACGCTCCTGCTCCACCAACGGGTGCCCAGCACAAACTGAAAAGTGGTCCACAGCCTATCTTGCCAAGAGCTGGGGCATTACAGCCAGCCGTCAAAGGATTGTCAACGGCTGTCTCAATGAGTGGACTTTCATGACTTTTGTCAGCAATGAGTGGGGCACCCCAGCCAAATGTGGGCTGTGCTGCTAAGTCAGCAGCAGCACTTGCGCAACCAGGGGTAGCAGTAGCAAAACAACAAGAGTTCTGGTGAATTAGAGGGTCTGGCTCACAGCAGGCAACGTGGGTTTTTCCTCAATGCCTCTATGCTGTGAATTCCAAGCTGTGCCACAGATCTGCGTCCTAGCTCTGCACACCTTTTGCAGTGTGGGCTTTACTGCAGCACTGTGCTCCCCTAGGCGGTCTATCTTGCTCCAGTAGGGTTCCACTAAGGGCTGGGAAGGTTGCAGTACCAGCACTGGAGGGCTACCTAGCAATGCTGTGCTGCACACAAGCTGTGGGTGGGGGGCTGACGGGCCTCTTTTTCTGATGGCTGCTGGATGTATGCCATGCCAATGAATGCGGGAGTGATTTCCCTCTTTTCTTGCTTAAGAATTGCCTAAGATTTCAAAGTGCTCTTTCTCACTGCCAGTGTGCCTTGCCCATATGCCTGTCTCCATGCACTGCCTCATCATCTCGTCCTATTCATTTCAACCCTCACTCCCGCCACTCTGCATAATCACCAGAGAGCCACCTGGCAGCAATAACACCATGTTGTGTTAGGGCTGGGGCCCATGCAAGTAGTAGTTAGGGCCTGTGGAAATGTGTGTTGGGTATGAGTGCTGATTTACTAGCGCCTTCATTTAATTCCCATGAGCCTTGAAACCTGCTGTGAGTGTGATGGCTGCTGGATGTTGGTGTCCGCATTAGCTGCTGACAACGATGTTAAACGATGTAAAACTATGTAACGATGGGTGGGGGGCCCAGGCCGTGCTGCAGGCCTGCCGCAAGGTGGTGGAGAGGGCCAAAAGCGGCAAGCCAACCGACAGGGTGCCAGGCAAGGTGGTGACTGTGGATGAGTTCCGCACCAGCAGGGTCAGCTCAGCTTTGAACAGCCCCCAGCCCTGTGAGGAGGAGCTGGACCGCAGCAAGCCCACCAGGCCAGAAAGTGTGCTGTGTCAACGCTGATCGACATGTCATCAACCAAGAACGCATCAGACTACCCATCTGCTGTGCAGTCACCAAGTCCGAAAGGAGCGTGTGCAAGACCACACCACGGCCAATGGTGATGTTGATGTCCATTCTAATGTTTTCGTCTTGTGTGGATGTGTTCTTGTGGTAAAGAATGTACAATGTGCCTATGTAAACAAGGACGTTCACATCCTCTTCCCCTTTGCAGCCGTCAGCACCAAGCAACACGGCAGTGGGATATTGTAATCGCCAGCTATAGCAGCCTCACACAGGAGGCCTGACCAGCAACTCGTCCCGTACTAGCTTGTCCCAAAGCCAAACCAGCACCACAGCCAGGCAGGTGGCTGGACAGGGACTGCGATGCAGCGCTGAACATGCAGCGCATTGGGGAGAGCAGGTGGCGCCCGCTGGAGCTGTGCTACTGGCCAGAGCAGGGAGCTCTGCCAGCCAAGGGCAAGGAGTACCCTGGCCTGGGCTACAAGCATCTGCAAGACAAGCCACCCAAGGCCCAGGAGCAGCAGCAGCAGCAGCAGCCTGCTGTGGCACAGTAGTGTGAACCCCATTTCCCGGGACACCTGTACTGGATCCGCAGCCAAACGCCGCATCTGAACTGTGTCCCGGGATACCTGTACTGGATAGCAATGCGAATGATATAATAGCGAATGATAGCGTGCGTGTGTGTGTTGCTTTGCAGGGGCCGTAATGCAGTCAAAAACAAGATTGTGGCGCACATCAGGCTGAGGATGGGCATTCACCGCAAGCAGCGCAAGCTTGCGTCCCAAGCGGTCCTGGTGCTGCTGGGCAAATGCCTGGTGGGGCCCCCCCCCCTCCCTCGGTGCAGCCTCCTCCAGCCCAGGGTGCAGCCCCCTTGGACCCTCTCCCTGGCAGCCTTGCATCAGGTCCAGCAGCAGGCCCAGCCCAGCCTGCCTGGCAGCCCAAGCTGCAGGAGCGCAGCAGCAGCAGGCTGGCCAGCAGGCGCCCCCTCCCCCCTGCCCCAGTCCCTCCCCAACCCCTCAACATCCTAGACCCTCTGCTGGCACAGAGGGTCAAGGACTGGACTTCGGAGTTCGCCTCACCCAGCGAACTGTCAGGCTGGAAGCAAATCATGCGCGGCCCCGTACACCGGCAGAACCTGCGCCCCATCCCCAAGGCCTTCTTTGCTGACCCAGACAACGCAGCCATCACAGCAAAGCTGTTGGAGCTTGACAAGACAGAACTGTTGGGTGACTCCAACACCATCGGCCACCTTGCCAAGCAAATGGCTGTCAGCACGCAGGAGATGTTCGCCAACCCCGGTAAGAGGGGCGGCCAATACAAATCACAACTGTGTTCTATATGCCAAGTATGTCCAAGTATGTCCAAGTATGTCCAAGTATGCTCATAGTGTTGCTGGTTATTCCTTATGTATGGGCTCATGATGTATGTTCCACGATACATGATGCATGTTGTGCTCACGCGTTGCTATGCAGAGCGTTATGTCAAGCTATGGGCCAAGGCAGCCCGCTCCAAGTACGGCTTCACCCTCGAGGTGGCCAAGCTGTTTGTGCGTGTGGTGTGCCAGTATGGCCTCAACCACAGCAGCTCTGAGCTGCGTGACACCCCGCTGGAGAGCCCTGAGTGGCAAGAGCGCATGGCCTACCACCGGCATGTGCTGACCGGTGTGCTGGAGGATGTGGAGGAGGCAGCAGCCCCAGCCGACTCAGAGGAGCCAGAGGACCCTGATGCGCCGCCGGCCATCACCAAGCTGCCGCTGCACCGGCGAATCCTGTATGCCATCTACGTCAACCGCTGCCTTGAGGAGTGGCAGGACCCTAACCCCCCAGCAGTCGAAGGCAAGGGCAGGGGCAAGGGCAAGGGCAGGGGCAGGGGCAAGGGCAAGGGAAAGGGCAAGGGCAAGGGCCGGGGCAAGGGTCCTAGGGTTCCACACTGCCCTCCACCCTTCATCCTCACCCCCATGGCAGGGTCAGGTACTCACTTCATCGAGATAGGTACCAGGGTCTTGCATGGGGTGTGCAGCCAGCTAGGCCTGACCACAGCCACAGCTGAAGCCTTTGAGGCTGAGCATGCTGCCTATAGTCAATGGGACAGAGTGTTCAAGGTAGACAAGCTAGCCAACCGGGGGTTTGTGTTTGATAGGCGAATCCTGACTGATGGGGTCAGTGTGTGCGTACAATACACACGCCCACTGGACTACACCCCCCCTGGCCCCTCTGGCAGCAGCCCAGCAGCAGACCCCCCTGGCCCCTCAGGCAGCAGCCCAGCAGCAGACCCCCCTGGCCCCTCTGGCAGCAGCCCAGCAGCAGCAGACCCTTCTGACAGCAGCCAAGCAGCTGAAGACCCTTCTGACAGCAGCAGCAGCAACAAGCGCACTCCCTCTGACATAGGCAGCGGCCTGGCTGACAAGCGGGCGTTCCTGTTTGACCCAGCCACTCAAATGGGCATGGGGCTGGACCCTGGGGCCGTCCAGGCAGTCAGCGCAGCTTCAGGGATGTGGCGTGCAGATGGCCTATTGCAAGGCTTCTACAGGAGCAAGTTGACCAGGAGCCAGGTGCAGCATGACAGCGGCCTGATCCAGGCTCGCCACAACACTCAGCGGTGGAATGAGAACATCAAGCTCGAGCTGCAGCACCTGGCAGCAGCCACCCCAGCAGGCACCTCCCTGGTGGCCATCCAGCGGCATGTGGCTGTCACCCTGGCCACTTGGGATGCAGTGTGGGGGGAGTACCTGCATCCCAAGTGGGCAGAGCAGAAGATGAGGCTGCATGGTGCGCAAGAGATGGTCCTTGAGCGCTACTTCAAGAAGGTGGGAGTGCCAAGGGCAGGAGGGAAGGGGCAGGACCACAGGCTGATGACTGCCCCACATGTGACCTGCTAGGTGCCCATGTACCCAGTTCTGCCAAGGATGTCATCTGCATTGTGTGCCTTGTGTGCCTTGTGTGCCATGCAGCTGGAGGAGGAGGCAGCCAGCGTGTCCCAGCAGGAGTGGGGGACCCGCAAGCAGCTGGTGGTGTTCTTTGGCAACGCAGGCATTGGCACCCGGGGTGGGTGGGGGGCCCAGGCCGTGCTGCAGGCCTGCCGCAAGGTGGTGGAGAGGGCCAACAGCGGCAAGCCAACCGACAGGGTGCCAGGCAAGGTGGTGACTGTGGATGAGTTCCGCACCAGCAGGGTCAGCTCAGCTTTGAACAGCCCCCAGCCCTGTGAGGAGGAGCTGGACCGCAGCAAGCCCACCAGGCTTGAAGGCTGGAAGCCCAAGCCAGGTCAGGTGCAGGACCGCTTGTTGCGGTCAGCCTGGAGCAAGCGGTTTGAGGCGCCAGTGCGGGGCCTCATGTGGTGCCCTTACCTGGCCCAGGCCACCCCTGGGAAGCTGGGCAAACGGGTGGACAGGGACTGCAACGCAGCCCTCAACCTCCAGCGGGCAGGGGAGAGCAAGTGGCGCCCACTGGAGCTGTGCAGGTGGCAACACCGAGGAAGGCTTCCTGCCCAGGGCAAGGAGTACCCAGCACTGGGCTTCAAGAAGCTGCGAGAGCGAGCCCCCAAGGCCCAAGCCCAGCAGCCTGTAGCACAGTAGCATATCTGCACCGCATATGTGTGCCTACATCAGAGCATGTGTTTCATGCCATCATAGATTGCCCAGCCTTCGCAAGCGGGTTGGGTTAGTGAATCACGTAGTGGTACCGGATGCTTGCTGCATGCAAACAAACCGGATTACAGATAACACAGCCCCTGCCCTGTAGTAATTGTAGGGGAACAACTGTGCTGGATGTTGGTGCTTGATGTTGGTTTGATGCTTGATGTTGGTGCTGGATGTTGAGGCGGGGTGAGGTATGTAGCAAAGTGTCCTTAGTGAATAATGCATGCATGGAACCGCATGGTGCATGGTCCTGGCCCCTGTCAGCCTAGTGGCACACTTTGGCTGGCATGTTGCAGTGTGAGTGTGTGTGTGTGTGTGTTGGCAGCGAGTTCTTGCCAGGTGGTAGCCTGGTGCAACGTCTCATCATGCACGTGTGCTTGGCAAGCGACTTGCGGGTGAACCAGCGTAATCCTCAAGCAGGCTGCTCAGGGAGCTTGGGGATATCACCTCCTTCACCAGAACCAAGTTTTCTTTCATCTTTTCTTTCAGCTGTTCGTGCAAAAGACCAGTCGTTCGTGTTGCATGGGTCCTTCGTATTGCATTCATGCATCCTTCGTATCGCAACACAAACGTGGTTGCCAAGCTACAGGAGCTGAAGAGCATCCAACGAAACGCCCAGAAGCCATAGCCGTCTAGCGGCTTAGCTATGTAAACCAATAACAAGGTGCGGTCAACACAGGTATCAATCAGCACATATCTAGGTTTCTATTCTATTCAAGTCAGCCGAGGATGTGATCTTGGCACCTGTCGACGCGCCCTTGTGTGGACTTCGCGCAGCAGGCGCGAGGGTCAGGATGGCGGGGGCGGATTGAGCATTCTCGTTTCCACAGAGTCCAATTGCTACTATGCACGAAGTGCAGGGGCTCCAGTGGTGTGCAGGTAGCACACAGGTGCAGGCAAAGCCACAGCTTTGGACATACTTGATGAAAATTACTTCCTGGTCCAGCCCATGCCAAATAAATACCAGTAAACAAAACTTGCTTGGTTCCTACCACCTTTCCTGAAGAAATGAACATTGCTGTGCGGCCATGAGGCTCATGAAAAAAACAAAAAACGATTGCCAGGTACGCACAGCAAGCAGCAGCTCAGCAGATCGCCCTGGTAGTGCCCCTATAGGTCAGCTGATGCTGTGGTGTCTGTCAGCAAGAAGGGTGCCAGGGTCCCGGCCGTCTCGATTAAAGTGAAGCTGGGCTTAGTCAAGAACTTCACTAACAGAGCATGTGACCAAGCTAGCATGTGACCAGAG
The DNA here is from genome assembly GCA_030144725.1 of Haematococcus lacustris. Lineage (NCBI taxonomy): Eukaryota > Viridiplantae > Chlorophyta > Chlorophyceae > Chlamydomonadales > Haematococcaceae > Haematococcus > Haematococcus lacustris. The sequence continues at coordinate 487,484 of JASKMD010000028.1, read as the reverse complement.
CATGACTAGCTGGCTGCATGCAAGCTTTGCATGACCAGGAGGCCTAGTGCGGTGCTTGCCCTGCCCATTGGCCAGGAATAGCTGTCTTACTGCCCATTGGCCGGGACTAGCTGTCTTACTGGGCTGTCTGGAAGGTACACTCAGGGGCCTTCTGCCTAATCAACTGTCACAACTGCAACCTTGCCTGATCAGGACCAGGTCCCACTGTGGGAGCCAGCCGGCAGACTGGCTTGGAGCGGTGACAGCACACCAGCAGGGGGAGGCAGCAGGGCAGGGGGCACGTTCGCCACACCCTGCTCCAGAACTGACTGGCCCTGCACCGCCCCTGCCTGCTGCACCGCCCCTGCCTGCTGCACCACTACCTGGCCCTGAAGACCCTGACCTGCCCCAGCCAGCCCCCGGCCTAATGCTGGTCCTGGCTGCCGCTGAGGCGCCTGGCTCAAAGGTGGTGTTAGGGGCTGCGGCTGAGTGGCACCCCTGTTGTGGTGCATCCGCCTGTGTATGTCGAGGGTGTGGGTCAAGCTGTGGTTGAAGCTAACCTTGCGTGCATGGCCTGGCTGGCCTGGCTGGCTTGGCTGCTGCAGCTCCATGATCACAAACCTGCAGGCAGCACAGGCAGCTGGGCGGGCTTGCAGCAATGCAAGGTTAGGGATGCCACAGTGACAAGAAGGGTAGGTCAGTGCACAGCTGAGAATCCCTTGCCCAGCATGTAGATCAGGTTCGACCCCGACTCCAGTCCGACTCGTGAAAGGCAAGTTGAGGTGTGTGTTGAGGCGTGAACCTGAGCCATGCCACTTTGCGCTGTGAGTCATGCACCTGGGTTAAACAGGGAAAAACTCTAGTGTGTGACTTTATGAGTTGCAGAGTCTGGAGACCAAGCTAGGTGTTGGAGCGAGCTGGGCGTCGTAGGGCTTTCAATAGGAGTCAAGCTAGGGGCTGTGCTACCCAGGGGGTGTGGCTGGTTGGAGGAGGAGTTCCCACACACACTGGTGCCCTGCCCCTGTTGCACCTGTTGCACACGGTGCTGTCGAGGGGCCTGCCTGGGCCAAGCCAGCGCTCCTCGGTCTCCAGCACCACCGCCAGGTCGCGGCCACGAGCCCGCAGCAGCTGCCGGCAGGTGATGATGGCCTGAGGGACAGGGAAGGGGAGGTGGGGTGGGCAGGGCGGTTGGGGAAGGGAGAGGTGGAAAGGAGGCTGCTGAGAAAAGAGGAGGCAGGTGATAGGAGGGAGGGGAAGGGAGGCAAGAGAGGGGGAAAGGAGGTTAGGGAGCGCAAGGGAGGGAGGGCGAGGGAGGAGGATGGGGAGGGGAATGGGAGGAGAGGGGTACAAGGGCGCTAGGTGCGAGCAGGGAAGACATGGGAGGACGGGTGCTGAGCAGGACAGGGCACACAAAGGCAGGGCAGCTCAGGCAGGCAGCTTTCAGCAGGCAGTCCCAGCAATAGCTATCCCCGCCCTTGACTGATCCTGTAATTGACTAGGACAGTTCAGGGACATGCAGAAATGTGTCATGCGGACCCCATGCAGCACATGGGCCTGCATGGGCCCCACCTTGAAGGTGACCACGGCGGCTTCATGGCCCAAGCTTTCCAACGCCACCAGACCAGGGGCAAGGGGGGAGGGTGGGCCTGGCTGCTCGCGCCCCTGATGCGGCGGCCACTGTAGCACCACGGGCTGGTTGGATTGCTGCTGCAAAGGGTGGGCAGGTGGAGAGGGCAAGCTGGGTAGCGGAAGGAGCTGCGGAGGCGGCAAAGGCCAGGGGGGCGGGGAGGGGGGCTTGGGCCATAGGGAAGCAGGTGGGTGGGTTTGAGTGAGCAAACCCTGCTGCTGCTGCTGCTGCTGCTGGCCCTGCTGCTGGCCCTGCTGCCCCTGCTGGCCCTGTGCCCACTGCTGGGGATGCTGCTGTTGCCTGTGCCCCTGCCCCTGCCGGTGCTGCTGCTGCTGCGGCTGACTAGGGTTAGGAAGAGGTGGAAGAAGGCTGGGCTGGGCTGAACCTATCCCTGGCGGTTCCCCTGCCTGCCCCTGCCCCTGCCCCTGCAGCCCCCCTGCTTGCCACCCCTGCCCTCCCTGCCCTGGCTGCCCAGCTGTCTGCTGCTGTGCCACCCCAGCTGCCCCCCACCCTTGCACCCCTTCCGCCAGCTGCTGCCCCCCAGCAGGCTGGAAGCCAACAATCGGCAGCAGGCCAGGGAGGGGAGGCAAGCAGCTGGGCAGCAGCTGGTCCGCCGGGAGCTGGTGTATTTGCACCGAGGCAGAAGCGGATCCATTAAGCAGCTGGGGGACGGGTGCCTGCCATCTGCTGGCAGTGCTGGGATACTCAGGCTGCACGGCAAGCAGCCCCTGGTTAGGTATAGCTGGTGTGACAGCCAGGGTCTTAGGGCTTAGGGGAGGAGGGCCTGGGGCTAAGGGAGGGGGAGGGGGAGGTAGGGCTATGTCTGCTGCAGGGGGGGCTGGGCTTCCATTGAGGGGGGCTGTGATGCTGAGGGCTGCAGGGGGACCCTGGCTTGCTGAGATGGGGGCTTGGCCTCCTGCTGCGAGGAGGGCTGGGGTGGGGGCTGGGCCAGCTACGGGGGGGCCTGGGACGTGTGGGCCTGGGTTTGCTGCTGTAGGAGCAGGAGGAGGGACTGCCCCAGCCATCACCCCTGGCACTGCTCCCCTCCCTTCCCCTGGCCCTCCTCCTGGTTCCTGCCCCAAGCCCCACAGGGATGGGCGTGGAGGGTGGGGGGCAAGGGGGAAGGCAGCCGTGTCCAGGGGCAGACCCGCTGGCTTGGCTGCACCCATTTGAGCAGCAGCTGGGGGCCGCAGGACCCGCCTGTTGACCAGCCTAGGGGCCGCCTGGGCTGGATAAGCCGGCCAGGGCTGTGCTGCTGGCTGCGGCTGCTGAGACAGCAGGCAGGACACCAGGGTGGCCAGCCGGTGGGTGTTGACCACCTTGGTCACTCTCAGGGTGTGACTGGGCCGGCAGGGGCCTGCGCTGCAAAGCACCAGGCCAGGGGGAGGCAGGCACACTGCCAGTCAACAGCTGCCCTGACGCTGGGTAAAGGTGGTGGCAACACAGGTTAGGGTTAGGGTTAGGGTTGCAGTTCGGGTTGCAGTTCGGGCTGCAGTTCGGGTTGCAGTTAGGGTTGCAGTCAGGCATAGAAGACTACCCAGCAGGCGTAAGGCAGCCAGCAGCATACTTGCCTGAGCCAGTGGTCATGGTGGTGTGGTGAAATGGGTCAGGGTTGGGTGGGCTGGTGCGTTGGGTTCAGTTAGGGTGGTGGGTGGTGGGGCGGAAGCTGGCCAGCAGCTGCCCTCTGTTCCAGCCTCCCGAGGTCTTCCTGAGCAGCGCACCTGCCAGCACCTTGTGGATGTGGAGCACCACCTGTCCTGGAGGCAGGCCTGAGGGCTGGGCATCAGGGACTGGCTCCAGGGGGCCTTCAGCAGCAGGCTCCCAGGCAGCTTGCCTGCTTGGCCTGCCGTAACTGTGCAGGGTGCCGTTGCTGGTGGCGGGACTGGCACCTGCCCCACCGTTGCTTGGCTCCTTGGAATGCCTGAGGCTGACTGCATGGTTGCCGGCAGGCTGTGCTGCAACATAGACCCCTCTGGGTAAAGCAGAGCTGACCCAAGCCCCTTGGGGGTGGAACACTTCCTTGTTGCCAAACACTGCTGCTGCTGCCGGTGCTGGTGGCGGTGCTGCTGCCGGTGCTGGTGGCGGTGGCGGTCTTGCTGCCGGTGCTGCTGCTGGTGCTGGTGGCGGTGCTGCTGCTGGTGGCGGTGCTGCTGGCGGTGCTGGTGACGATGCTGCTGCTGGTGCTGGTGGCGGTGCTGGTGGCGGTGCTGGTGGCGGTGCTGGTGGCGGTGCTGGTGGCGGTGCTGGTGGCGGTGCTGGTGGCGGTGCTGGTGCTACCATTGCTGATGGGGGTGCACTTGCTGCCATTGCTGGTGGCAGTGCTGCTGCTTTTGGAGGTGGGGGTGCTGCTGCCGGTGCTGGCTGTAGTGTCAAGCTGGAGGGCGGGAAGTAGACCACACCATTTTGACGAGGTGCAGTAGGAGTGCTACCTACAGCATACCCAGGCCTACCCATGCCTGCTGCAGGTGCATGGAGGCTGGCAAGGTTCTGCTCAACAGGCTGGGTAGCCACTGACTGACTTGTAGATGGCATCATGGTCAGCAACCCTTGCACCTGGCTGATGCATGCGGCACTGCCAGGCAGTCCTCCTGCTACTGCGACTGCCGTGTTGACTGCTGGTGCTGCTGCTGCTGCATTGACTACCGGCAGTGTTAGTGAGGGTGGTGCTGCTGCTGTGTCCTGCTGCTGGAACAAGAGAGGCTGAAGGAGCCAGCCTTGGCCTGGCAGCCCCACCTCCAGCGCCTGCCCAGCATCAGCGCTAAGGTCAGCTGCAGGTGGACAGCCAGGGGGACACTGACCATTGGCAGATGCACCTGCCATGCGCTCTGTGCAAAGGACAGATGGGCTGCCACTGGGGCTGTTTGTCATGACCGCTGGGCCACCATGAATGCTGGACCCGTTTGATGAGGCCAGTGGCAGTGTTGGCAGTGAGGTAAGGCTGCCTACAGGAGCGGTGGGGCTGACATCGTGCGGCACGCCAGCAGCTGTGTCAGAGTGCCAGGCTGTGGACGTGGCAGGGCGCCCTGGGGCAAGGTCACGGTTGCGATGGTGTGCCTGGCCAGGTGTGTTCCGGCTTCCTGGCCGCTGGCTCTTAGGTATTGCTTGCTGGGGTGCTGCTGCATGTTTGACCAGCACTGGTTGCCATACTGGCATGTGGCCTTCCTCATCCATCAGCATACGCCTCGCACAGCGCAGAATTCGGACTGCCTCAAACAGGGAAGCATCATCTGACTTGCAGTCCAGCTGCACGGTACCACGCTTTATCAGTTCCTGTGGCGGAAACGCAGGCCGTCTGTTCGCATCGACACAGGTGCACTCAGCTAGTTGATGTTGATCAAGCACACCTTGTTTACGAACCCAGAGATGGACGCAACGTCTGTGGACGCGCGGACGTAAGCAAACTTGCCTTTGCTTTGGTTCGGTGGATGCTGATAGGCAGCGTGAACTACTAACAGGCTGCTGCGGGTGCCAGCGGTCAGAGGGTACCAATAACTGGCTGTGTGTGGTGTATGTACTCTTTTATCTGCGCTCTGATGCCACGCTGCGATGCATTGCTGAGCGCTGCCTATCATCATACGGCTTGGGCCGGCTCATTTGAGGTGGCCAAACTCGTCTCCAGTCCCCATTTGCATCACTAGCTTGCGGCCGTCGAAGGCCGCTCAGATTGAAACAGTAGTCTCGCCTCGCTTCTCTGTTGTACGCTGTGGGCACTAAGCCAAACTCGTGGCAGCATGCACGTGTTTATCAAATGAACATTTCATTTTACACAGGGCGAAGAAACCGTACTCCCTAAATTGAGGATATCTATCTTGCAGCGTCAGTCAATAGCCAGCTAAATCTGATTGAAACCACGGCCACGAGGCCTGAGAATTGTGTTGGATTTACCATCCTTCATTAGGGCTCCCCGTCTACTTTAATGCATTCATTGACATTGGATATGATTAATGAGCATGCCTATAGCTGATGACCTAGTGGTTTAGTTACAGAGCAGCATCTTCTTCACCAATCCAACCGGCAACAAGTACCGACGCAATGGCATAATAAGGCCCCCTCATTAAGGATGGTGTTTTGTCTGTGTGGAGTCATGTTTCCGTGCGCATGGTATAAGCGCCTTCCACCTACACAATTGCTCAACACCTGTGACAGGGCTATAGCCTAGATCTGGCATGACAAACATGCGCATATTGCCAGGTGGAAGTGCTGCTCAGCTCAAGAGGGGGCACATTACTGTGCCTTAGGCTGCTGCTGATGTTGAGCCTTGCGTGGCCGGTTTCGCAGCCGCTTGTAGCCCAGGCCTGGGTACACCTTGCCCATGGCTGGCAGCTCAGGCAGGTTTGGCCACCAGCACAGCTCCAGCGAGCGCCACCTGCTCTCCCCAATGCGCTGCATGTTCAGCGCTGCATTGCAGTCCCTGCCCACCCACCTGCCTGGCTGTGGTGCTTGTTTGGCACCTTACGGCAGGCCTGCAGCACAGCCTTGGCACCCTACCCACCCCGTGTGCCAAGGCCGACGTTGCCAACGAACACCACCACCACCTCCACTGCCAGCTGAGACACCAAAACCCAGATGCATGGCACACCGGACACACAATGCGCATGACATCTTGGGGTGGACTGGGTCATGGCATGAAGCCATGTCTACTCTGACGTGGGGGCAGGAATTCACTAGCCTACCATTAGCCCCCTTGTCCCTTACTAGGGCCTCCATTTGAGCCGTAGTGGCCACTAGCAGCCACTAGCGGGAATACTAGGGATCACTAGTAGCCCGACTCAGATAGTGTTAATGGGCTGTGTGGAGCATACCCAATGCACATGGACATGGTGCATGAGTGCCTACCACCTACACTATTGCCTGACCGCGAGGGCTATTGTGTAGAGTTGGCACGAAAAACATGCGCTGGTTGTAGGCTGATTCAAATGGGGTTCACACTACTGTGCCACAGCAGGCTGCTGCTGCTGCTGCTGCTCCTGGGCCTTGGGTGGCTTGTCTTGCAGATGCTTGTAGCCCAGGCCAGGGTACTCCTTGCCCTTGGCTGGCAGACCTCCCTGCTCTGGCCAGTAGCACAGCTCCAGCGGGCGCCACCTGCTCTCCCCAATGCGCTGCATGTTCAGTGCTGCATCGCAGTCCCTGTCCAGCCACCTGCCTGGCTGTGGTGCTGGTTTGGCTTTGGGACAAGCTAGTACGGGACGAGTTGCTGGTCAGGCCTCCTGTGTGAGGCTGCTATAGCTGGCGATTACAATTTCCCACTGCCGTGTTGCTTGGTGCTGACGGCTGCAAAGGGGAAGAGGATGTGAACGTCCTTGTTTACATAGGCACATTGTACATTCTTTACCACAGTCCTGAACACACCCACACAAGACGAAAACATCAAACTGGACATCAACATCACCATTGGCCGTGGTGTGGTCTTGCACACGCTCCCTTCGGACTTGGTGACTGCACAGCAGCTGGGTAGTCTGATGCGTTCTTGGTTGATGACATGTCGATCAGCGTTGACACAGATCATTTTGCGGCACTGCACACTCACAGCACAGTTGTTCCCCTACAATTACTACAGGGCAGGGGCTGTGTTATCTGTAATCCGGTTTGTTTGCATGCAGCAAGCATCCGGTACCACTACGTGATTCACTACCCCAACCCACTTGCGAAGGCTGGGCAATCTATGATGGCATGAAACACATGCTCTGATGTAGGCACACATATGCGGTGCACATATGCTACTGTGCTACAGGCTGCTGGGCTTGGGCCTTGGGGGCTCGCTCTCGCAGCTTCTTGAAGCCCAGTGCTGGGTACTCCTTGCCCTGGGCAGGAAGCCTTCCTCGGTGTTGCCACCTGCACAGCTCCAGTGGGCGCCACTTGCTCTCCCCTGCCCGCTGGAGGTTGAGGGCTGCGTTGCAGTCCCTGTCCACCCATTTGCCCAGCTTCCCAGGGGTGGCCTGGGCCAGGTAAGGGCACCACATGAGGCCCCGCACTGGCGCCTCAAACCGCTTGCTCCAGGCTGACCGCAACAAGCGGTCCTGCACCTGACCTGGCTTGGGCTTCCAGCCTTCAAGCCTGGTGGGCTTGCTGCGGTCCAGCTCCTCCTCACAGGGCTGGGGGCTGTTCAAAGCTGAGCTGACCCTGCTGGTGCGGAACTCATCCACAGTCACCACCTTGCCTGGCACCCTGTCGGTTGGCTTGCCGCTGTTGGCCCTCTCCACCACCTTGCGGCAGGCCTCCAGCACGGCCTGGGCCCCCCACCCACCCCGGGTGCCAATGCCTGCGTTGCCAAAGAACACCACCAGCTGCTTGCGGGTGCCCCACTCCTGCTGGGACACGCTGGCTGCCTCCTCCTCCAGCTACATGGCACACAAGGCACACAAGGCACACAATGCAGATGACATCCTTGGCAGAACTGGGTACATGGGCACCTAGCAGGTCACATGTGGGGCAGTCATCAGCCTGTGGTCCTGCCCCTTCCCTCCTGCCCTTGGCACTCCCACCTTCTTGAAGTAGCGCTCCAGGACCATCTCTTGCGCACCATGCAGCCTCATCTTCTGCTCTGCCCACTTGGGATGCAGGTACTCCCCCCACACTGCATCCCAAGTTGCCAGGGTGACAGCCACATGCCGCTGGATGGCCACCAGGGAGGTGCCTGCTGGGGTGGCTGCTGCCAGGTGCTGCAGCTCGAGCTTGATGTTCTCATTCCACCGCTGAGTGTTGTGGCGAGCCTGGATCAGGCCGCTGTCATGCTGCACCTGGCTCCTGGTCAACTTGCTCCTGTAGAAGAACTCCGCGAACTCCGAAGTCCAGTCCTTGACCCTCTGTGCCAGCAGAGGGTCTAGGATGTTGAGGGGTTGGGGAGGGACTGGGGCAGGGGGGAGGGGGCGCCTGCTGGCCAGCCTGCTGCTGCTGCGCTCCTGCAGCTTGGGCTGCCAGGCAGGCTGGGCTGGGCCTGCTGCTGGACCTGATGCAAGGCTGCCAGGGAGAGGGTCCAAGGGGGCTGCACCCTGGGCTGGAGGAGGCTGCACCGAGGGAGGGGGGGGGGCAGGATGGAAGCCAGGGGTAGGAGGCCCCACCAGGCATTTGCCCAGCAGCACCAGGACCGCTAGGGACGCAAGCTTGCGCTGCTTGTGGTGAATGCCCATCCTCAGCCTGATGTGCGCCACAATCTTGTTTTTGACTGCATTACGGCCCCTGCAAAGCAACACACACACGCACGCTATCATTCGCTATTATATCATTCGCATTGCTATCCAGTACAGGTATCCCGGGACACAGTTCAGATGCGGCGTTCGGCTTCGGCGTGCGGCTGCGTTCGGCTTCGTTCCCCCGTTCGGCTTCGGCGTGCGGCTCCGTTCGGCTTCGGCTTCGCGGCCCCGTTCGGCTTCGGCGTGCGGCTGCGTTCGGCTTCGGCCGCTCCAGTACAGGTGTCCCGGGACCCAGTTCAGATGCGGTGCGGAGGAGGACCCAGATGCGGCGGAGGAGGACCCGGATGCGGAAGCTACCCACCTGATGAAGCCCTTCAGATAGCACTTGACGATCTGGAGCCTCGACTTGGCCGCCTCCTTCAGTCTCTCCTTCAGCGCCCTCCCTTGTGGCGATACGGGGCCTACCCAGCCGAGGTCGTCAGGCTTGTCCTTGCGCTTTGGCTTAGGCTGCTTGGGATTGGGCTGTTTGGGCCTATCCGCGCCCTTGCGCTTCTTGCCCTTCATCGCGCTCTGTAGTCTACTTACATTGGCACCTATCTTCAATTGGCAACTATACATGGATATATTTTACATCGTTTTACATGGTTTTACATCGTTACATGGTTTTACATCGTTCAACATCGTTGTCAGCAGCTAATGCGGACACCAACATCCAGCAGCCATACACCAACATCCAGCAGCCCTACTGCACACTCACAGCAGGTTTCAAGGCTCATGGGAATTCAATGAGGGCGCTAGTAAATCAGCACTCATACCCAACACACATTTCCACAGGCCCTAACTACTACTTGCATGGGCCCCTGCCCTAACACAACATGGTGTTATTGCTGCCAGGTGGTTCTCTGGTGGTTATGCAGAGTGGCGGGAGTGAGGGTTGAAATGAATAGGACGAGATGATGAGGCAGTGCATGGAGACAGGCACATGGGCAAGGCACACTGGCAGTGAGAAAGAGCACTTTGAAATCTTAGGCAATTCTTAAGCAAGAAAGGAGGGAAATTACTCCAGCATTCATTGGCATGGCATACATCCCGCATCCTTCAGAACAAGTGGCCCGTCCTCCCCCCACCCACAGCTTGTGTGCAGCACAGCATTGCTAGGTAGCCCACATTGCGCACCACAGTGCTTGCAATGCAAAGTATGCCCTCAGCTCCCGACAGCAAGGGAAGCACAGTGCTGCAGTACCTCCAGTGCTGGTACTGCAACCTTCCCAGCCCTTAGTGGAACCCTACTGGAGCAAGATAGACCGCCTAGGGGAGCACAGTGCTGCAGTAAGGCCCACACTGCAAAAGGTGTGCAGAGCTAGGACGCAGATCTGTGGCACAGCTTGGAGTTCACAGCATAGAGGCTTTGAGGAAGAACTTAACTAGCCTGCCGCTATTGCTTTGTAGCACCTCTCTCACCAGCCCAGCGGGCATCCTGATAGAGCGAGGCCAGACACCCTTTCTGCTTTGCTACTGTTACCCCTGATTGCGCAAGTGCTGCTGCTGACTTTGCAGCACAGCCCACATTTGCTGGTGTGCTCCTGCTGACAAGACTTTGAAAAGCCCACTCACAGTGGCAGCCGTTGACAACCCTTTGACGACTGGTGGCCATCCCCCAGCTCTTGGCAAGAGAGGCCCGGGCTGTGGCCGCTAAGATGAAGAAGAAGAGGACTACTCCGGTATTCACCGGCGTGTAGTAAGGGAGGAGCTACCGCCTGGGGCGTGGCCTGCTCCCACCAATGCTGTGGCCATCCCCCAGGTCTTGGCAGGAGAGGCCCAGGCTGTGGCCGCTATGCACTTACATGTCATGGAAGTCCAGCACCGTGTCATGCTGGGCAGGTGGGCTGCCCTGCCCTTCCCGTACAGCAGCAGTCTGGGGGGCATCAGCGGCGGTGGCGGTGGCAGTGCCCAGTATTGCCCGGTCCTCACCAGAGACTGGGGCCAGGGCGGCGCCTGCTGCAGTGGCCCGCGGTGAAGGCTGCCGGGGGTCAGGCCGCTGGCTGGGAGGGGCGGGCTGGGTGGGTGGAGGGGCGGGGGGTGAGGAGGCTGCCCTGGACAGCTTGCTGGCTGCTGCAGCTGGGCTGAGTTGAGGCACGCTGATGTGGCCCGTCACGTCTTGAACTACGGCACAGCTGGCAGCAGGTCAGGGTGGAGAACACTAGATGTCAGGCGGTGCTGCTGGTGGTGGCAGGGGGCGGCAGAGGGTGCAGCTATAGGCAGTGCAGGCTGCTGGCATACAGGGCAGCTGGGGTTGGGGCATCACCCTGCCTTGCCTCAGCCAGCATGGTTACGCCTGCCTAGGCATGGAGGCCTATATCACAGGTGGCTTGCCTGCCTCACCTTCAGAGCCAGGGAGGGAGATCTGCACACTGCGCATGTTCAGACTCTTGGCGCCAGAGCTCCTGCAGCAGGGGCCAGGGGCAAGCGACAGGGACAGGCAGGCTGACCAAGGGCAGGGGTGAGGGGTGAGGGGTGAGGGGTGTGCATAGAGACTCTTACTTCTTGCTGGTCAACTGCAGGCTGGCATCCCCAGGCATTCCATCCTGCTGGCCTTGCAGGGCGCTGCTGATAGCACTGAGCTGCTGCTGCATGGCCTCAAACATGCGCTTCATGCGGGCGTCCATGACCTTGACATGCCCTTCCAGGACCTACAGCAGCAGCAGCAGCAGCCGACCTGTGCTGAGTCCTAGCCACCACATTGCACGTATGACCAGGGCTGAGGGAGAATGAGCAGCAATGGTCTGCTGGTGCCCAGTGGCAGCAGGAGCACAGTGCTGCTTACTGCTTGTCTTGCAGCAGGATGCTGTGTCAGGTACCAGGGCAAGCATTGGGTCAAATGCCAGCACCCACACCCTGATCTGCCTGATGGGCGCCTGGCACATGGAAGAGCGTAGCGGAGACTCACCTCCATGCCCTCCTCCAACGTGGATGCCTCAGCCACCCCCAGCCAAGCCATCTCCGGGTTCATGGCTGCGAAGGACTTGCTCCGGATGCCACCATGCATGCTGCCAGTGCTCTCACAGCTGGGCAGTATCTGCAGCAGCACAGGAGGAAGGAGCCAGGCCATGTGGGGTCATGCTGGTCAGGGCACTGAACTCACGCTGCTGCACCCAGCTTATGCGCGCTCCTTTTTTGATGTCGCACCCGCTCCTGTTCACCTGTGGCCTTGGTGCAGATGGCATCAGGTGGAGGTGGCCACAAACCTCTGGCATCAGGATACCTTCTCCGCTGGCCCCATGTCATACCTCACGCTGGCCAACATCCACCCTCAGCAGCAGCAGCGGAAACTAGACAGGAGCAAGACGTGGCTCCTACCCTGCCCTCCTGCGCCTGCTGCCTACTCCCTTGCTGCCCTCCTGCAGCTGCTGCTGGTGAAAGAGGCACTCTCCTGTCCTTGGAGCTTCTGCTCCTTCCCCTCCCTCTACTGCCTTGCATATACCAAGGTCAGCAAGCCAAGGCGGCAGAAGCAGCAGCACCCACCGCATTCCCGCTCATGCTGCCGCTCATGGACCTGCGGCGCTCCAGACCCTGATCACCTGACCTGTCCCTCTGCACCCTGCAGCAACACCGGGTCAGCCACACCAGACACATTCACCTCTCCTTCCCTCCCTCTTCCTCGGCCAGGCCAGTGGCACCTGCCCTGATGAGTGACATGCAAGGGGCGGGTGTGTTACAGTGCCCGTCCCTTGCTGAGTGGTGGCAGTGCTGCAGGGGTGGATGTGCAGCAGTGTCAGGGTGGGCTGCAGCAGCCTTGTGCACCGCCATCTCATCCCCTCACCTGGCAAACAGCGCTGCCAGCAGGTTCCAGGTGAAGCCGCCGCCCACAGCAGCGCCCAGGAACACCCACAGCCCAGCCAGCTGCAGCCAGGCAGGGGCAGTGGAGCCAGCAGCGCTGGAGGAGGTCTGGTTAGGCTGCTGCTGCTGTGTAGTCATAGTGGGGCAGTCATGGTGTGGGAAGGGAGGGAGGGTGGGGCAGGGTTTGGGGAGGAGCCTAAGCAGGGCAGGGGTGTGTAGGTGTGCCTACACAGGAGTGTTTCTAGGGGTGTTCCTAGGGGTGGGCCTACATTGTGGAGGAGCCTGATACACTGTGGTAAGGTGGTAATGAAGGAAGTTGTAAGAGCGTGATGGTGGGGTCATGCTGACTCCTCACTGCAAGCAGCACTCCAGCTGTGATGATGCCAGCAGCAGTCCAGGTGTGACGATGTGTGTAGAATGGCTAATATGAGCCCATGAGATTACAACGTGCAACGCATGTAGGCTTATGTGTGACCTTGGTGTGACCTTGGTGCGATTCTAATGTCAGCCTCCACCTGGCCTGATAAGATCATGACAATATACAGCTGAGTTGAGTTTGTTCAGAGTTACCCGTACCAGTACCAGTGGCCCTGACGGAGGGAGGGAGGGGGTTAGGAAGGAGCAAGCTGTGAGGCTGGGAGGTGGTGGTGGCTCCAAGAATAATGCAGGTTGGGAGGTGGTGGGTGAGCAGCACAGGCGTTAGGAGAGCATCACAGCCGACAGCAGGCACACCCATGGCGGCCTTGCCAAGATACTCAGCCACCTAGCTGCAAGGCCTGCACTGCTGGCTTGCCTAGGTGCAGCCCCACCTTCTCGATGCCTATAGTGGATGAGGACAAGCTGCTGCCGGCTTTGTTGGAGCAGCTGCTGGCGGGGGACACAAACAGCTGCCTGAAGCAGGAAGGGGATGCAGCACAGATTGTGCCCCTCCGGCTTGGTATGAGGAGGTGAGAGGGAGGGTCCCGCCCCGCCCCGCCCCGCCCCGCCCCGCCCCGCCCCGCCCCGCCCCGCCCCGCCCCGCCCCGCCCCGCCCCGCCCCGCCCCGCCCCGCCCCGCCCCGCCCCGCCCCGCCCCGCCCCGCCCCGCCCCGCCCCGCCCCGCCCCGCCCCGCCCCGCCCCGCCCCGCCCCGCCCCGCCCCGCCCCGCCCCGCCCCGCCCCGCCCCGCCCCGCCCCGCCCCGCCCCGCCCCGCCCTGCCCCGCCCCGCCCCGCCCCGCCCCGCCTCGCCCTCCCTGCTTTGCCTTAGATAGTCCAATCCTTTCCAAGATTGGCTGGCCCTAGTCTGCTGCCCTCACTTGAGGTTCTCCTTCACGCCCTCCTCCTCCATGACGATCAGAGCATTGCTGAACAGGGTAATGTAGTCCTATGGGGCATGAGCCACACATGACAGACCAGGTCGGTAGCAGCACAGCCACAGCTGGTCAGGTTAGCTTGTGCAGCGATGTATCAGGCAGGCATTGCCTATTGTGTTATGAGCAGGTTGGGCGGACTTGTATGCGGAGGTGGGGATTGGTGGGGATTGGTGGCAGCACAGCAACAGCATGTCAGGTAAGTGCTCTGGTAGCACCTGCCAGTGGCTGTATCATCTTCATCGACTGCCAGCTGCATGGCCTGTGGAAGGCCTTGGTGAGCGGGTCAAGAGCAACAAACATTGCAGCAAGCTGAGACTGCAGCACAACAGCAGAGCCGCTTGTGCAGCGATGGCCCCGGCAGGCATTGCCTGGCATGTTATGAGCAGCTGCCATTAGGCTGAGGTGCTCACCGCAGACACGTCAGGTCCAAAGGCAAACGCCAGGCCATTGGGCAGCACAGTGGAGCCCTGCGGGCCAAGTCAGGTCAGGTGAGGGGGAGCGAGGTGAAGCTGAGGTGAAGCTGAAGTGGAAGTGAGGTGAAAGTAAGTAGGAAGTGAGGTGGAAGGTGAGGTGGAAGTGAGGTGAAGCTGAGGCAGAGGTGAGGTGTTTCCTGTCTCTATCTCATGTTGCACAGCTGGGCAGCCTGCCACCAAGACAACAGTAACCCTGTAAGCTGCTTTGATCCCTGATGATGAACTCTCATGTGAGGTGTAGGTTGCTCTGTTACATGCAAAGTGGGGTCAGGGAGGGGCGAGTTCAGTCTGGCCATGATGGCACACACCATTTGCCCTGCTGGCCAAGTCCACACGTGCTCAAGAAGAGGTGAGGAGAGCGTGAGGAGATGCGAGTTGGTGAGATGAGGAGTCGTGCCAGGCTGGGTTGAGTTGGGCAGGGCAGGGCTGGGCAAATGAACTCTCATGGGTGAACACATGCCACCAGCTCACACAGCGCTGCTCAGGGCCCTCACTAGCCTTACAAACATGGGTCTGCTGACCCCTTGGCTCTCACCACTTTGTACAGGTCGCAGTTCTTGGCCACCTGCGTCTCTACATACGGCGCATCCAGGATCAGTGCTGACACCTTGCCAGTGCGCAGGGACTCCAACATCAGAGCGGCGTCCTGCGAACAGGCAGCAGCATGGCCTAGGTGCTGTCAGCAAGCTAGCAAACAGAGTGCTGGCACCAGGAGCAGAGGCCGGGAGAGGCAGGTGGAGCAGTAGGGGCATGTGCAGGTCAGGGTGAGGTCTGGGTCAGGTTAGGGCCAGCAGCAGCAATGAGGCTTTCCCACCTCATCAGTACTCCATTTGAAAGGAATGACCAGATTTAGGTTGAAGCGCTCAAATGCTTGGACATCATCCTGCCCAATCAGTCGCAAGCAATGACAGACTTCACGAGAGCAAGATTGAAGAATGAGGAAGACATTAGGGCCAAGACATTGACGAGTCCATTAGGTTTGCGTGATGAGCGAGGTGGGGGCGGTTATCTAGTTTGTATGAGGTCAAGTATACAAGAGCGTACCCGGCGGCCCGTCAAAACTGTAAAAGCGTACCCCGCGGCTCGTCAAAAGTACAAAAGCGTACCCCGCGGCCCGTACAGAATACTAAAGAGCGATATACGGCGGATCATTATGCGAAATAGACATTGAGACAGCTTAGGATGGAGTCCGCAACGCTTGCCTGTCCTACCCTCACCCAACAAAGCCTGCCCGGAGCTGAACGCTATAAGTTGCAGCGTACCCCGCAGCCCGGCAAATATGCGAAGTTTTGACCATCGAAATGGCTTTGCACGCGCTCAGATGCATTCACGTAGTGAGTTCGCGCAAGTTGCGGGTGTGGTCATTTGACTCGCGACTTGCAATTCCCAACGTGCAAGCCATACTTGCAAGTTGTCGTAACCTACTGATCACCAAACATCACATGATGATGTACTCCGCATACACCTTAAGTATGGAGAGCTGTTGGATGACAAAGATACGCGGGGTAAGGAGCAGCTGGTAGACAAATGAGGGAAGTAAACGAAGGAGGGGAGCAGTCAGGCATGTGCCTGGCTGTGGCCACACACTGTGAAGCAGTTGCAGCAGGAGGCAGTGAGCAGCCCTCGGCCGTGCTTCAGGCCCAGTGGGGTATCCCGAGCACCGCTATGCCTTGCATCAACCTGGGGCTGCCCCAGTCAGCCAAGTTGCCCTACCACCTGCCCACCCACCACAAAGATGCCCACTGGCTTGTTGACCAGGTCAGAGATGCCGTTGATATTTCTGCGCATGCATCACACAGGTTGATGGCAAGCAGGCCTGTAGTAGGGCTGGGCGGCAAAGTATGCAGTGGTTGAACAAGCAGCCTGAGAAGTAGCTCTGAGCCAGGAGATAGGTGCTAGCGAGCATGAGGTGTGCTCAGGGCACTGGGCCAAGGGCTATGCTGACCAGGGCTGTGCAGCAGGGCAGGACGGCAGGTGGGTTCAGGTGTTGGGTGTGTAAGGTGTGGTGTGCAGACAAGCAGGTGCAGCTGGCCAGGCAGGACATGGCCTCCTTGAAAGGGTGGGACTCACGTGTTGATGCTGTTCACTGTCAGCTGTGAGGCCAGCACTGCAATGTAGCTGCAGGGGCAGGGCAGGGGGCAAGAAAGGCAGCAGCAGCAGCGTTTAACCAGCAGCAGGCTCCAGCGGGTGAGGCCTCACTGGGTGCCCAGCCCTGGTGGCAGGGTCAGGCTGTGGGGCAGCTGGTGCAGCTGGTGCAGCACTCAGGTGCAGGTGCAAGTGCACATCTTCATCGCATCGTGGTGTAGCTCAACCTGGATGAGGAAGCGGCTGCAGCAAAGGCCCAGCAGGGGAAGCTGACTAGCACGTGCCACTTACATGTTGATCAGGATCAGGATCATGAACGCGTACCTGAGCAGCCAGGCAGGCAGGCAGGCACAGTTAGCAGCTAGGCACCCGCCATTAGCATCACCTGCTGTTGTCTGCCTCTTCACCTGCATAGCAGCTGTCCACACCTGACCAGCCTGCTGCCTGCCTGACTGGGCCACAGGCTGCTGGCAGTTGGCCAGCTGGCGAGGAGCTGGGCCCTGTCTGGCCGCGTGGCAGCGCTCACCCCAAGATGATGATGCGGGCGCCCGTGGACCTAGCGTTGAACTGCTGCAGGGCCTGCGGGCAGCAAGGCAGCAACACAGGGACGGCTGGGATAGACCAGACCACCTCAGCCCACCACCCCTCCCAGCAGGCAGGCAGACACACCACCCTCCCTCCTCCTCCTCCAGCCACTGGACCTGAAGTACAACCTTCTTGACAACTGCACCCCGACACTGCTGATTGTACGTGAGCCGTCAAGTTTGCTTTGCCGTTAGCACTCACCTGCCCAGAATCCCTGACCCCTGAGCTCCTGTTCTTATGTACAGGCAGGCTCATCTTTCCCGACCCCATGACCCCATGTAGGTGAGATGACTTGGGTTGCCTGTTCAGGCCGGCCACCTGGTTAGGCAACAGTGCCAGGCAACACGACCCAGCCCACCTGCAGCAGCATGGCTGTGGAAGCCCACTGCAGGTTGCAGTACTTCTCTAAAGCTGGGCCAGGCTGGCGGATGATGCGACGCAAGGGCACCTGCAGGCAGCAGAGTGGCAGTGCTGTGCTGCTGGCACCTCCTGGTAAGCAGTAGAACGGTAGCAGATTAGAGAAGCAGTATAAGTGCCTAGGCAGGCAATGCAGGAAAGGCGCCCACATGCCACACCCACCTCTGTCAGCAGAACACAGATGCCAACAAATGCCGAGGTGGCGAACATGAGCAGCCACCTGGTGGGCAGCAGCAGCAGCACCACCAGATGGTGAGCCCAAGCACCAGAAGCACCCGCAACAGCAAATTGTGAACAGCAGCAGCAGCAGCAGCAGGGGCAGCCGCAGGGGAAACTGTGCCACACTCATTGTGACCACCTGGTCAACACACTCCCAATGCTGATACAGTGCTGCAGCGTGGTCAGAGTGCGCTGCAGCAGTGGTTGGGCGCTGCTGCCAGTGCACCCCACACAGCCCGTGTCCCCTCGCCCCTCAGCCCCTCCCTCTCACACAGTGCTTGAGAAGGGGCGCAGGAACAGCCACATGTCGGGCTTGAGGGACATGAACACCATGATCTCCCTGCCTGACGCGTAGTCGGGCCCTGAGAACTGGTAGCCTGCGCACAGCACAGCATGCGGCTGGGCCCCTGATGCTGCCACCAGCACCGACACCAGCTAGGAGGCCTGGGTCGCTCAGCCAGCCGCATCTGACCCTCCTTGCACCATGACAGCTGAGCTGGAAGGGGAGGGGCTGCAGCTGCTAGGGCTGCTAGGGTGGCACAGGGGGTTGCCTGTTAAGGCGCCTGCGCCTGACTGCTGACCCCATGTGGAGGTGCTGCTGCTGCTGCTGGTGTTGTGTGCCGGGTGTACGCCATCAGCTCTGACCCAGACTGCAGCAGGCAGGAGTGGGAGGGCAGCCGGTGGGCCGCAGGGCAGGGCTGTCACCTGCTGCTATGCGCTCGCTGGTGGCGGACATGCCCTGGAACGCCATGTCACAGGTCCTCTGTGGGGCCGGCAGCAGCAGGTCTGCCATGATGTAGTCCCAGTCCTGTGAACAGCAGCAGCAGCAGTACCAGCACTGACACGAGTAACACCACCACAGCAGCAGCAGCAGCAGCAGCAGCAGCAGCAGCAGGGGCTGCAGCATCCAGTGCCCTGGCCAGGTGCTGCCCCCTCTGCCCCTGAGCCCAGTGGCCACGTGACGCACAGCAGCCAGCCAGCCCAGCCTCAGGCCCCTCCTACTGACCCCAGGCTGCCAGCACACCACAACCAACAGCTGCAATGATTGATACTCCAGGCAGGGTGCAGCTGCTGACACCGTGGCCAGGCAGGGGCTAGCGGCTGCAGACAGGTGAGCTGCCAGGGCTGCATGCAGCCTCGGCCCACCCACAGAGCAGTTGAAGACATAGGCCTCAGGCAGCCACTCTGTGTGCCCTTGGCTGGCCAGGTAGGCGGCGCTCTTGCGGAACAGCTCCACCTCATAGCCTGCAGGGGTTGAGGGAAGGGTGTGCAGGGCCAGCTGCACGGAGGCCCTGAAATGCTGCTGGCTCGTGCTGCAGCTGTCCAGCTGTGGCGTTCACCCGTGTACGACTCCTGGGGGCCTGCTGGGTCGCACATCACGATCGGCTGCGAACATGGAGGATGAGCAGGCGAGGGAAGTTGGTTATAGACACACGTGCTAGACAGCAGTAAATGGAGCCTGGCAACAGGTGTGCGTCGAGTCGCAACTGGCGACTGACCTCGTAGGGGCCGATGCACACAACGCGCAATGGTTTCGTCTCAATTGGTTCGTTGCCCGTCAAGTGAGCACTGACCGAAGCCCGCCAGTGGTGGCCCAGCAACAGAAGTGCGAGGCTGCACCCACAGAGAGATGCCACAAATGGTCAAGAACATTAACGATGGCACACGCGATAGTGCCAGGGCGTGGCTCACATGTCGCAAAGCTGCGGAGAGCGAATGATGGCGACGTGCGCCTACTTACAACGTAGCTAGGTTCGGTCGCGTAACAGGCATACGTAGTGATGTGAGGTAGCGGCCTGCAGCGATGTATTCGGCTTGAGATTAGAGGCCCGTGTTACGTACCAAACTTCTGCGGGACGAGCCGCGCTAAAACGCTATCTCAGCAAGCATTCCACGTGAACGCAGATTGGCAATGTGAGTCACGTGGGTCGGTCACACTTATGCTAAAGTGGGTAATATGGGCCCTGTTCGCACTTGATTCGTTTTTCGTTTTTCGTTTTTCTCGCCTAACCGACGCACTTTATCGCGTTTAGGGCCACTGGCCGCGTCCCTGCTCGTTGTGCCCTTGCACGATTAGATTACGCATCCACTGCAGTCAGGGGCGCTGCTCAGCAGCCCCAAAGGAGACGGCGAGGGGCGGTCGGTTTCGTCGGTTCTTGCACTTTAACGAAAGTACCCGCCCGTCATTCTAAATCATTCTAGCCTCCTTTCCGCCGCGTTTGAACCGAGGTTAGAATGATGTAGAATGACGGGCCGTTGGGTCAGGTGAAGGAATCTTTTGAGCAGGGTAGCCGTACAGGGAAGTCCGCTGCGACAAATGCAGCAGCCCAACCTGCCACAGTTGCAGGCCCAGCTGCGTCTCCTCTTACAGGCGCGAGCTCAGATGCAAACGTCGCCGATGCTGGCACGGCAGGGCCAGCCTATGCAAGCCTTTCAGCCCCAGGCGCAGCAAGCCGTGCCAACGCAGCTGCAGCCCGCCCAGCTGTTTCCGATGTTGCAGGCCCCGCAGAATCGGACGCAGGCATCGCCAACATCATTTCACCATGCCTCCCCATCATTTCACCATGCCAATCCACTGCCTGTCACCACTGTCTTTGTGTGCCTTGCCAACAATGCCAATGTCTCCCATTTGTTCACATATAGGCCAAAGCTCCTACCATGCCAGGGTAGTAGGGTCAATACCATGAGTTACATTACACAGCCAGTTGCTGAACCACAGCCTCGCGTACAGCAACCCCATGAGCACGCCTCCCTAGTAGAGGTGGTGGATGCACCGTACCAAGGGTTCCTGGTAACATCAACCCACGCACAACCTCCTCATCACCCTCATCAGCCTCATGCTCCTGCACAACAACTTCCACGGCAATCCACAGCCCTTCACCATTGCACACAGCCTGCACATTGAATGAACAGAACCCCTTCCGATTGTACAATGCCCGTAAACCAAGGTCCTTGACAGCAACGTGTGTGCCATCCACAGCAGCAAAGCATTGTGGTAGACCATCGCCCGCAGTCATGAATGCTGAGGCACTGAGAGTGAGTTCTTCCACAGTGGTGGGCATATGTATCATCCCGTGCAACTCATTGACGATGGCAGCGCACACTTCATGCACAGCCTCGTGTACTGTGGCGTGGCCCCGGCCCATGTCGGCGGCTACAACCCGCATTGAAGCACCGGAGGCAAGATACCTGAGCGCGAGTGCCAAGCGTTGACCAGCACAGAGCTCTCGAGTCCCGATGTGGGGTTCGAGCTGAGACTTGAGCCAGTCGAATGTGCCTCGCCCCATCCGGAACAGCCGGACATACTCATCGTCATCGACGAGACGCTGGCCGTCGATGTCATTTGCCATGAGCACTGTGCTGTAGAATGGCAAGGACCGGGGCCTGACAGTCCAACGCCTTCTGCGTTGGGCGATGAGGTGATGCGGCGAATGTAAGGACAAGCAGGCGGAGACAACATGTCGGACATGTGGCTGCAGCATCCTACCGCATTGGTGGGCGCCTTTGCATAAGCACAGCCATGACCATGAGGTCTTCGTATTCGCGACGTCGTCGGTCATCATCAGCAATTTCATCTTCGCGCAGACGCTCCCAATCCTCATCCTCATCCTCTAGCTGTTGGGCTACTGCGTCCCAATTCAGGTTGCTCCTTAAACTAGTAGCCGCCCATCAGCGATGCCAGCGCAAAAAAAAAAAGAAGCAGTTAGCCAGTCAACCGTCAACGACATCGAATATCGAAAAACGAATCGAGTGCGAACAGGGCCATGGTCTGACATGTTCAACCAGGTTGGGGAGCGGTGCTCCCATCATCCACGTGCCTGGCTTCATACATTACGCCACCAAAGGCCACCCCGGCCATTGGCCATGCCAATCCGTGACAGGCCTGCCGCTCGCACCACGCCCTAGTGGAGGGTAGCGAAGGCTATCGCGGTAACTCACGCGCGCTAAATCTCGCGTTTCAGACTGAAGCCTTGTCCCAGTACACCGCCCGCCATTCCCGCGGACTGTGAACATGGTCGCTCGCTGCAGCCTGGGGCTCAACGGGGTGCCACCGTACGTGGGTCGCAGGTCGAAGCGCAAGATTCCCTGGGTTGGGTCGGGACCCCTCATGGCCCGGGCCCTTCCTGACACCTGCCTAACCCTCCCTCTAAGCAAGCAGAGCATCTCACTGAGGTGTCAGCAGCACCGTGCGTGGACTCTGATAAAGTCATTTACACAACCTTGTCATGGATGTCCCGGAGCCGGGACGTGTGCAATTGGCGTAGCACCGTGCGGCATGCGATGACAGCTTAGTCTGCTACACGCCCATCATGCCAGCTTCCTTGTAAACGAAATAAGCCCGACAGCCGATCAGCCGGCCGCTCTCTCAACATCGCGCAGCGCAAGTGCATTGTGGAGGTGCTTCGCAATGACGTGGTGGACTCCTGACGCTCTAAGGGCAAGTACAGCCGGCGATACTAATTCCTCCCGGCTCAATGAACCCGACGTTGTTTCCTTTGCGTAGGCGCGCACCTAGTCCTATTTCTATGGAAGCCTTGGGACCAAATGGTCCTACAGCCTAGAAGTACGACTGAACTGGAGGTAAGGACAGACATGTCAAGCCGTCAAGGCTACACGAAGCTTGCTTTATTGCATGTGATCCTAACGTTACATGAAGTATGATGTCTCGTCCCTGGTGCATCTCTCAGTGTAGGAATAGCATAAGTTGCCATGAAGTTATTTACCTGGTGCAATGGCTTGCGGTTGTTGCAGGAGCTCCTAATCTCAACCGCCACCACCGCCACCACCACCACTGTCACCACCACCTCCTAACCTACCCCTGATCTGCCCAGCCTCAGCCAGCTACCTTACGGGTTGCCACAGCAAACGCATTAAGGCCATCAAGGCCAATGGTGCTCGGGGGAGTGCTTTAGGTGCTTTAGGGAGTGCTTTAGGAATGACAGAGATGAGTACCGGGAGGAGACTGTGTACATATTGACAGATGGGAAGGATCAGTCAGCAGCTGTGACACAGGCAGCTTTGCATCAAGTGCTTGATTATTTACAGAGTGAGCGGTGCATGGTCATGAAGCAGTTGTGCATGTGGTCAGATGGGTGCGCAGCCCAGTTCAAGGGCACACCGGCATTGCAGCTGCACCGGCGCATGGCCATGAGGTACAGGGTGTCAGTGTGGTGGTCGTATGGAGCCACATCTCATTTCAAGGGCCGCCATGACTCTGAGGGTGGGGTATTCAAGCACAACATGGCAGCCAGAGTCTTGGCTGATCACCCAGATCTCAGTGCAGAGTGCAAGGCTCAGCAGTTGGCAGGTGTGCATAATGTAGAGTGTGTGGTGCCAGCTGCACAACTAGCAGCCAGTGTTGCGCATCAGACTAGGGGGAGCGTGCAGCGGCGGTGGTGTTTGGTGCTGAAGGATGAGGAAGTTGAGAAGTGTGCTGAGCTTGACCCTGATGCCCACAGGCTGCTTCGCACCATCACTGGGTCACGGGCCATGCATGCAATGTTCTTCCCTGCAGATGGGGTTGCGCCCATGTGGTCTGAGACTGCATGTGCGTGTGTGAGGCACATGGGCAGCAAGCCACAGCAGTGCATGTGTCATGGAGCATCTACCCTGAGCAGCATACCCATGTTTGGACGTGTGACACTGGCAAGTGACAAGATGGAAGATGCTGAGTGCTTGAGGCTTCTGCATGCACGGGCACCACACATTGCAAGCGCCCACATGACCTTGAATGTGCATCTGTTGAAGGAGTATGCACGGGAGTGCTTGGGCTGGAAGGGCAAGAGGTTGACGCAGAAGAAGCCATTGCTTAGGGCTGACATCCTAGAACATCTGAGGTGGGAGCAAGAGATGGAGGAGGATCAGTTGGCTGAAGTGGGGGTTGACGAGGCAGATCAAATGTAAGGCCAAGCACTTTCGATTGAAAACAGCAGCACCAACTGAGCCAGAATAGCACGAACTGAGCCGATAAAGCCGATTGAGCCAATAGCCAAAAAATTAACAGTGCCATGCACCCAAATTGCACAACTTCAGCTAAGCGTGGCGTCTCGTGGTGTAATGACATGGCTCGGTAGCATGGCGCACTGCGATGGCCTACTCCGCAGTACTGAGGCTGCCTCCATGGTGCGAACTTTGCTACGGACGCCACGGAGCGCCTCGCCACCCTGCTCTTGTAGGTGGGTCGCTGCTTGTTTGCGCTATCTCAGTTTTCGACCTGGTGGCGGGCGGAGTGACTGGTACTGGGACAAGGCTTCAGTCTGAAACGCGAGTTTTAGCGCGCGTGAGTTACCGCGATAGCCTACGCTACCCTCCACTAGGGCGTGGTGCGAGCGGCAGGCCTGTCACGGATTGGCATGGCCAATGGCCGGGGTGGCCCAAAGCCATACAAGGTGTCCGAGAACACAGCATGATGAGCCTCATCCCTCACATGCTGGTGGACCGTCGAACTCACACTCCCTCCTCTCACCGTACTCAACACACTGCACTCCCCCTCACCTTCACCAGCAACCTGCCCCCCTACTTGTACACACGGCACTCAGCTTACCCTCCCTCTCCTTCCCTGCCACCCTTACATACTACAAGCTTTGCTAGTCAAGGTCGTCCTTGCACTGCCACACCAGGCAAGCCATGGTCAGGCAGGGTGGGCGAATGAAAAGTAGCGCCCTGGCCCAAGATCAATACAGCCATGTCTCAGCTGCTGTTGTCAAGCGTGTTGTGCGTGTCACTCTGTGAGCGAGTGAGAGTGAACGGGACCTCACACATCTGTGATGGCCGGTAACACCTGGGCATCTGCCACAATGTCAGCGTTCAGAACCACGCGGAGCAATGCCTCTGTGTCAGTGTACCTGCAGATGTAGCGTGTGAGCAGTGATGGACAGGGTCAGGGACAGGTCACATCAGGCTGTACAGTCATGCCAGCTATGATGGTTTCTAAGACATGGAGAAACACCAGTATGGATGGGGCCGGGGGTAGTGTGATTTTTTATTGACTTCACATGGTGTTAATTGTGGTAATGGATGTATGTATGTCATGGCCCCATGCATGAGTGGTGTGTGCTTGCAGGGGCACTACTGCCACAGCTTGTTCCACCAGTGCTTGCAGCCACAACGATGATGATGCCATAGCCACTAGCGGCAATGCAGGCACTGGGTGATACTGGGCAGAGGGTAGAGGGGTGGAGGGGCAGCAAAGGGCACTTACTTCAGGATGCCGGAGTCGACATGCTTGAAGATGACTTCCTGGCCATCAAAAGCCAGTGTGCCACCCTGCTGGGTCAGGAGGGCCTGGTTGGGGGGAGACAACACGTTCCCTGCAGGCCACCAGCCACCAGCTGCTTCCATTGGGATGGGGTGGCTGGTTGGTTGGTGGGTAAGTCAGTTAATGAGTCAGTGAAGAGGGTCGGGAGGAGGTGTGGCAGTCCGGTGACTCAGATCCTGTGGCAGGCTGTGCCAGGCTCTATCCTGGAGCACTGCTTGGGTTCCAAAGTACTGGGACAAAACCAACGGAAGTAAACTACTGGGCGGAGGTGTCTGGTGGAGCACTACTGTTGACCAAGGTGTGACCAAGGACAGTCATTCACATTGGGGCGATGCTGAGGTGCCCTGCAGCACGTTGGACACTGCACCCCACGGATACCCATTGCGCTCTTGCTATGGCTGTAAACCTCCCTCAGCCAGGGGCAGGCCTGACTCAGGGCAAGGCACCTTGAAAGTGGCCACACACTCTCGGCCACAGGTACTAGAGTTGTACAGAATGTAGCCAGGGCAAGGGGTAGGGCCAAGACTTGAGGTGAAGCAAAGGCATATGGCAAGCATGGAGCAGTGTACACAGTAAGGTTTCTAATTTGAACATCTTTTATTGTTCAAGGCCCCGTGCCACTTCAATCCAGTACCATTGTGAAAGCCGAGCACATAGCCGTGCAGCTCTTTATAACACCTCTCCACTGTGCCTTTCATTGTCTCCTTAGGCCTACTAGCTGCCAAGATATCACATGTTTTAGTACCCTACCCCCAAAAATCCAGTTTTGCATTGCAAGTCCTCCAATGTGAACATGCCGTCGCCTCTATCCACCTACACAATGACTGGTACCAAAACTTTTGTTGATGTTGCTACCCATCCCACTGCCCCTAGCAAGGCCAGCAGCTGGTCAAAAACATTACCGAGTAGCAGTCCATAGGCACTTGAAGTTGTGCACATGCACATGCAATCAAGCTACTTGCAAGATCCCTTCCTGGCCTTTGCAGCTTTCTTGGCTGCCTCAGCAACCACCCCATGCTTGATATAGAACCTATCCTCTGCTGGGAAACGTAAGCTGGGCTGCAGTGGGGCTGATTGCTGAGCTGTAACACGCAACATTGCAGCGTCGATTGTCCAGGGTTCAAGGGTTCAAAGGCTGGTTGCTGCTTGCCACCCTCCATGCTGGCTGCTGCTGCTGCTAGCATGTCATCCTTGTCTAGGGGGTGTACGCCACTTCTCAAGTGCACGCTCTTTTCACATGCCGCCCGACATGTATTGTTATCGGTATTTTATTATATGCTTCAAGTAAATAAATTATAACTCATTACCGCATGAACCCCTGGCGCCATTTCTTGCCAGGGGCCTTCCCCTTGAAGAGGTCCACCTTGCCCTTGCGCCCCATGACCCGTTGTGTTGTCCTCACGGCTGCAAGCAATGCCGTCTTGGTGACCCCCACGCCCTGCTGCTGGCCCCTCACCACCAAGTCCCGCAGCTGCTCCTCTTGCACAGCTGACAAAGCAGTTGGGCGCCCACGTTTTGCAATCACCCCACCCCGATTGATGACTCTGTAGAGGGTGGCATATGGAACGCCATGTTCCCGGGCCACAGCTGGTATGGATGGCTGTGGCTGGCCCCTCTTGACCTTCAGGTAAGCATCAGCAGCTGCCAAGAGCCTTTTGGCCCTCTCGCCTTCTCTGTCTACAGCCAAGCTGGATTGCCGAGAAGCACCAGTGGCCGGTTTGGCCATAGGGGCTGGTGGTGTGCGGTAGCACCTGGGCACATGAGGCCGAAAAAATGACATGAGCGCTTAGAAACAATACTTTCGACGCAAGGCCGCGGCCAAAGGGCAGCAGAAGATCGAAGCGCACTAACTGTGCTACATCGTGTACCCACCAAGGTTTCTAGAAGGGCCGAGCTCGCACGGGTAACTCGTCGCGCTAGTGCACGCGGGACCTTAACAGCCGGTAGGGTTCAAACGGGCGTGACCGGCGGCAGCCATATTTCCGCCGACCAAACGCGTTGATCCGTTTCAAACCGACTCACACCATCGTTGTAACCTCCAAAGACCGTGTATGAAAGGAAGCGTGCGTGTTGAAGGGAGACATTGGGAGAACGGCCAAATCAGGCCTGTTCAAATTATGTGCTTTACTGTGTAGTGCACACAGCACATACATCTGGTAGGCCTTGGCCAGGGCTGTGTTACCCCATTCCCTGGAGGTCCCATTCCCTGGTAACCTTAGCATGGAGCGCATGCTCATGTGCACGATTGGGACAGTTGCGTGTAAGATGTGTACAGTTGGGACAGTTGTGACAGTTGTGACAGTTGTGACAGTTGGGACAGCTGTGAGGGCATCCCCTGTGTCACTCACAGCGGCTGAGCACCCCGACCATGTTGAAGAGGCGCAGCGTGGCCAGCTCAAAGGGCCGCTGATACCTGCAGCTCAGTCCAGCCCACACTGTTGCTCCTAATGGCTAAGTAGCTGTGCCTAGGTAGCTGTGCCTAGGTAGCTGTGTGTCAGTGAAGGTGCCGCTGTTGCTGATCATGTGGCTGACATGTGTGGGCAGCTCAGTCCGGCCCACATAGACTCTAGATGGTGGTGTGGCCCCTTGTGCCACTGTTTGGCTGTGGTGGTGCCGCTGTTGCTGGTGGTGCTGGCAGTGGCCTAGTGAGGGGACCTGATACTACCTTTGATGGCTGATGAGAGAGGTGCTGACAGTGGCTCTGACCCTAGAATTGCCACTGTCGCTGCCACCTCATCTGCCCAGGACTTGTTTTGCTGCCTGGCCTGCCTGGCATGGTGCCATGTGCCTTTCTGTTAGGTGGTGAGGAGGTGAGGAGGGGACCCCGGCTGCTGCCAGAGGCTGCCACAGCTGCTGTTCTTGCAGTTGCTGCTACTATTGCTGCTGCTGCTGCTGCTGCTGCTGTTGCTACTGGTACTGGGACTGCTGCTGGTTTAAATGGTGCTGCCAGTGCTGCCAGTGCTGCGGTAGACAGTTGCTGGGCTTGGTGGGCTTCTCTTGTGGTGATGAGCAGGCACCCCCTGGCTGCCCTCCTTTCCTGACCAGGTTGCACAAAGCCCCTCACTGCTCACTGCCCTCACTGCTCACTGCAGACTGGCTGGGTAATATGATCCACGAGCAGAGAGTGCGGCTGTCAGTGTAGTGAGGGGCTGTAGCCATGAGGGGTGGGTGAGGCAGTGAGTGTGACAGGGGTGTGAGGCATGCAGGCGTGAGGGAAGTGTGATGCTGGCGCCTCACCCTGTTCCAAGGATGTCAAAGGGAGTGGCTCTGTCAAACACTGGCTGAGCAGCCCGGTCACCTATGTAGCCCCGCACCACCTGCGCACCTCAACCAGGCAGCCTCCCGTCACTGACACCCACACAAGCAAGCCACTGTGGTCTGGTATTGACGATGGTGGTGATGGTGATGATAATGGTGGTGATAATGATGGTGATGACGACTTGGCCTTGAATTACCCTTGGCGCAGCACACCAGTGCTGGCTCAGTGAGCCAGCATCAACATCACAGCTGCTGACACGAGCAGTGAGGAGCTCAATGGGGGACGTCACTGCACTGCCACCTAAAGCAGGCTACAGGCTGCAGCCATGCTCAGAACTGCACAAGGTTGCGGCGACCAAGTAGAGTGAATGGCCGCTACCCTGGCAGGGTTGGGTTAGGGTTGGAAGGGGGTGGGGTTAGGGTTAGGGTTACTAGGCAGCCGGCAACTAGGTAGAATGAAATGCCTTTACCACCAGGCAGGACCACTATGCCGCACCCGCAGCACTAGCACCCCGGCAGCAGCACTGGCACCAGTAGCGGCTGGGCAGGGTAAGGCACCACCACCCAACAGCAGCACCCCGGCAGCAGCAGCACCCTAAGCCTGACCTCTTGCAAGGTGCCCTCTGAGCCCACCCCAGCCAGCATGGGCAGTAGCTTGGCATAGGGCGAGATGTCCAGGTCCGGAAGGAAGCCAGGATTGAACCCCAGCGCCCTGCATGGCGGGCCACACCCCACACGCATGCAGTGTGCTTGAATGAACTCACTCATGGCAGGCTTGCACAGCTTTAGACAGCACTTGTCATGTCAGTTGCAAGGGCCCTGGGCTGACAACAATAACAATTGTCAACACCTGATATCTACAACTGTGCCACTGCCCCAGAACTTGCATAGCAGGTACAGCAACAGCAGCAAGCAGCAAACACTTCCATGCAGGCTGCGCTGCCTCCTTGTCTGCCCAGGCCTTGTCCTGTTGCCTGGCCCCGCATGGCCTGGCGCAGCCACTAGCTGACCCCGCCCTGCTGCTGGCTTCGCTCTGAGCTCACTCACTTGTACGCTGCTCCTGAAGGGTCAGCGAACAGCTTGGTGGCTGGGAAACGTAGGTCACGTGCAAACTCCTGGCAGCAGCCATGCAGCCATGCAACACCCAGCACCTGTTCAGCTGCTGCCACACTGAATGGCTGCTGCCATGTGCCACTGCTGCTTCCCTTCCCCGTGGCATCATGATATCGCCCCCTCAGGCTGGGCATGCTCACAGCAGTAGCTTTGCAGGGGCGCTGTGGCAGTGGCAGTTGTCAGCGCCGCCCAGGGGCGCCACCCTAAACTGGCAGTGTGGACTAGGACTGAGCAGGGTCCAGCTGGCCTGTTCACAGGCAGGGTAGGGCTCGGCTATGCCACAGATACAGCCACAGGCAGGGCAGGGCTTGGCTGTGCCACAGGCTGAGCCACAGGCAGTGTTACCAGGGGGTGGAAAGTGCTCACCTGGGCATTGGCAGCGCTGCCCAACCCCACTGCAATGACCTGCACGCCTGACGCTTCCAGCATGGGCATGATCTTGACCTGCAGCCATGCAGCTGGCATGGGCATACTCTGGCCTTAGAGGTTAGCTAGGACCCCATCAGGCTGCCCCTGCTGCCAGGACACCTCACCACCTTTGCCACCCCTGCGACACCAAGAGCGCTCACTGCAGCTAGGCATCCAGGTCAGTGCTGTGTGTGTCAGCATACTTCCTCTGCTGGCAACCTTTTACAACCTCACACTGCAGCAGGGTGCCTGGCAGCCTTTGAGAAGGTACACCATCGCCGCTGACACAACATAGGGGGTGGCGGGCAGGGCAAGTGACGGGCAGGGCTAATGGTGGGCTGGTGAATTTCTGCCCCCATGTCAGAGTAGATGGCCCCCACATCGCTTCATGCCATGCCCCGGTCCACCCCAAGATGTCGTGTGCATTGTGTGTCTGGTGTGCCATGCATCTGAATCTTGGTGCCTCAGCAGCAGCGAAGGGGGGGGTGGTGTTCGTTGGCAGTGCCGGCCTTGGCACACGGGGTGGGTAGGGTGCCAAGGCTGTGCTGCAGGCCTGCTACAAGGTGCCAAACGAGCAAAACAGCCAGGCAGGTGGGTGGGCAGGGACTGCAATGCAGCGCTGAACATGCAGCGCATTGGGGAGAGCAGGTGGTGCCCGCTGGAGCTGTGCTGGTGGCCAAACCTGCCTGAGTTGCCGGCCATGGGCAAGGAGTACCCAGGCCTGGGATACAAGCGGCTGAAAGAACGAACCCCCAAAATCCAGCAGCAGCAGCAGCAGCCTATGGCACAGTTATGTACGCCCTCTTGAGCTGTGTTCAAGTCACAATAAGTGTACGTTGTCATGGCAACTCTAGGCTATAGACCTGTCACAGGGGACACTGTAGGTGGAAGGCGCTCATGCCATGTGCATGGGAACATGATTCCAAAACAGACAAAATACCAACCCTTGAGAGAGGAGCCTGATTCCGCCTTTGCGGGCTGATAAGGGGCTGACCTACCAGCTTCTGGGCATACTCCCAGCTCGTCAGATCCGCAAAGTGAGTCAGGAAGGGCATCACCACTTTGCTGCCAGGTCGAGCCTGCTTGCATGTCATTGTAGCACAAGAGCAAGGAAACAGCTGACCGGCCTGCTCAATGCATGGCTGAAGGGAAGCTGTATTTGTTGATGAGAGCCCAGGTACATAGAAAACCTGGCTTATCACCTGCCACAGGGAAAGCAGCTCCACAGGCTCCCCTGAACCAGCTCGATAGACAGTCAGGTCTGCAGTGTGCAGCTGAAAGAACAGTCAGCAGACCCACTACATCCACATGTAACCCTGACTCTGACCTCAGAAATGGTGCCAGCCATGTCGCACAGCCATGTCGCGAGCCCTCACCTCGAAGCTGGTCATACTCGTGCACAGCACGAACTTGCAGTGCGCGTCGACCCGCAGCCCGATGCAGGGGACGACTCTGTAGCGAGACCCGATGCCGCTGTGTGAGGCTGGTGCACTGCATGATGCACAGTGAAGCGAAGCAGCAATATGTTGCACTCCCCCAACCACAACCCCTGACATTCAAATGGAAGCAAGTGAGGTGTTTGAAATCATCTGCGTGCTGGGAGCTAGACACCCACTTCATTGATTTTGCATACTCCTGCTCGCGCCATCATCGTCTTGTGATCCAGGCTTGCACGGCACCCAACTTATAAGTTGCCGACGGCTCACGACTTACAAGCTCATACCTTCCTACTCTACGCTTCATTGTGCGGGTTGGAAGCAAAGACTCTCAGTTTTGATCTAACATGACTTCGATGTGCTTCTTCTGGCAATCGAATGTAGTCCAAATGCCCATCACCCTGTAGATGAGCCAGCCATCAGGCATCCTGCACCAGGGCACTCAGGAGGAGCGGGGCGAGAATGCGCGCTTGGTGGGTTCCGACGGTCCGTGGTTGCTCAGAGCTGGGCTGAGCGCGCGTAGGACAGCAAAAGCTTTGGGTGATCTGCCCCGGCATGTGCCGCTGATCAAATTAGCCATGTCGTGTGCACTTGCAGGCAGCCTTTGTGGGGGCGGTTGCCATTGCAGACCTCGTCAAAACCACTCTAGGCCCCAAGGGCATGGTGAGCGCAGCTGATAGCTGCTCAGCACATGCATCCCTTGGGGCTGGCACTCTGCACAGTGAAGGCGATGGCGAAGCTCAGAACAGCAGCAGTATGCGCCTGTCCCCTGAGATAACCCAGGTCCTGATACATGTACAGCTCAACATATTGAAACAGCAGCACGGTTGTTTGTAAGGCAGAGGGGCTGTGCTGATGTCATGCAGTGGCGATATGAAGCCATGTAGAGAAGCTGGGCTGGGAACCAATGAAGAGTAACAGAATCAGCATGGTGCCACGGGCATGGCAGCTCTCATGTCATATGGCCAGCACCTACACAAACACCCCCACCCACCACAGCAGCAGCAGCCACAGAAACAGTTGCAGCAGCCACACTCTCGCCATCAGCGGCCATAAATTTACAGCAGCAGCAGCTGCAGCAGGCACAGGGTGCACCCACTGCGCCTGCCAAAGGCTTGAAGGGTCTGGTCAGTCCCAGTGCAGCCCTTCACAGCGCAGCACCCACATGTTTGCACCAGGAGGCAGTGCCAGTGCTGTGAGGCTGCAACATTCGTGCCAAGCTGGTGATTTTCGAGCCAGCAGCTGTAGTCTGCCCGCCCTTTGGAGGCAGCCAATGCCAGCGCCCAGCCTATGCCAGCGCCTAGACTAGCACTGCCAGGTCACACCCCAGGTCACACCCCTTGGCTCATCCTTACACACACACACACACTGCAGCTTCTCTCCCCTCGGGCTGATGCTGCCACCATAGCACATCATGACATGCACACATTGCTCTGGCTGCTGCCCTTTGGCTGCTGCCCTCTCGCCGCTGTCCTGTCCTGGCAATAGCTGGAGCTGCAGACCCCTCCTCCAGCACCAGTTGCTCCCTGCTGGAGCTGCAGTCCCTCCCAGCCCCCACCACATTACCCTCACCATAACCTCACCATACCCCCACGAGTGTCAGGGGTGAGGGTCATGGGTGTCAGGAGTGAGGATCATGGGTGAGGGCAGAGGCGAGGGGATGAGGGCAGATCTGCTGTTGTGAGTCCGCTGCCCCGCCACCCATGGTGTGTGTGTGTGTGTGCTGCCCTCCCCGTGTGCCCTTAGGACAAGATCCTGCAGAGCATGAGCCGCAACCATGACATCACCGTCACCAATGACGGGGCCACCATCCTGAAGTCCATCTACATTGACAACCCAGCCGCCAAGGTCCTTGTTGGTGGGTGGCCAGGGGGCAGGGGGCGGGATGCTACCCGGACTGATATGGGCAGGGGGGGGAGCTGGTGGCGGAGGCTGGTGGCAATGGTGCAGGCCCATAGGGTTGGTGCTGCTACACTACAGCTGCTGCCATACCCCTGGCTCTGGCACTGGCTCAATCTCTGCAGGCTGGCTCTGAATAGGTGCGCCAGGGTTGGGGAGGAGGGGGAGGGGGGAGGGGAGTGGGAGGGGCGCCCCTGCTTGAGGGTCCTTTGAGCCTGCCTCTCCTGTCTTTGTCAGGCCTGCTTCACGGATCCATGCGCCCATGCTCCCTTGGCCCATGCAGACATCAGCAAGGTGCAGGATGACGAGGTGGGGGACGGCACCACCAGCGTGGTGGTGCTGGCGGGGGAGATGCTGCGGGAGGCGGAGCAGCTGGTCAACGCCAAGATCCACCCCATGACCATCATTGCAGGTGCAGCCATGCTAGGAGTGGGTAGCCACTGCTGGTAGTGGCCACTGCCATGTTTGCCACAAGCTCACCGCAGCAGGTGGCTGGGCAGAATAAACACCTGGGTGCTAGCTGGGCAGTAGCTGGGCAGTGACTGGGCAGTGAGCGCAGCGCATTAGCAGCTGGAGCATCATGAAATGACTGTGCTTTCCAGCCCAGCATGACTCCCCTGTCCTCGCTTGCAGTGGACCTGCTGTAGTGAGGTGTGACTCAGTGTGACTCCCTGCTGACCTGACCTTGTCCAATCTGCCATCTTCTGACAGGACTGGAGCATGGTTCCATGCTGCATGCTCCATGCCTGCCTGGCTACAGGATTCAGAGAGGCGGCAGAGGCAGCGAGGGACGTGCTCATCTCATCTGCCTTCAACAACGTGGCTGACCCCACTCGCTTCCGTGAGGTAGGGCAGGAGGAGGAAAGACCCTGACCCCTGCTGTGTGCTGTGTGCCCCCCATCCTCCACATCGCCACCCCTCACCCTCCATGGCTTCTACTCACCCGCCAGGCACCTCAGCCTTCACCTTCACCTGCTGTCCCTCCTATTGCTGCTAGACTTCTTGGGCTGACAGACAGGCTCCATAACATAGAATAGGCGGATGGAAAGGTGAGAACCCCCACCCCACCCCACCCCACCCAACCCCACCCCACCCCACCCCACCCCACCCCACCCCACCCCACCCCACCCCACCCCACCCCACCCCACCCCACCCCACCCCACCCCACCCCACCCCACCCCACCCCACCCCACCCCACCCCACCCCACCCCACCCCACCCCACCCCACCCCACCCCACTGCCCTCCAGCTCAACCCACCGACTACACACTGCACCATGCCCCCCAGCCTGCAGCACCCATTGCCCCTACCTTCTCATTGTTAGCCCCTCACACAAAGGAAGTCCACTGCTAAGCCCTGCCCCACCGCTCCCTGGCGTCCTGGGCTGCAGTCTCAGGCCCATGCGGCATGGTAGGGTGAAGGGAAGGGAGAAGGATAGGGAGAGAGGGGCAGGAAGGGAGGATGGGACTCCACTCCCTGCAGCTGTTGTCTGTAGGATTTGATGAACATCGCCCGCACCACCCTCAGCAGCAAGATTCTGACCGGCGACAAGCAGCACTTTGCCAACCTGGCAGTGGATGCCATCATGCGTCTTAAGGGTGGGTGGCTGGCTGGGTGGACACAGGCCCCATGCTGCATTGCCCGAGCCTATGGCCATCCAGCCACAAGGGATGCCTGACTGAGTAGGGAACGGCACGGGCACTTGTTGCCCTGATCAAGGGCATACCACAGTGCCTAGCCTGTTAGTCAGTGGGAAGGAAGGGGAAAAAAATGGCGAGTCTTGAAAAATTGACGTGCAGCTGGTTAGTTGGTTTGTCTCTTGGTTTAGTTGCAATGATGAGGATGGAGGCTGGTGACATGCAGGCAGCGGGAACCTGGAGGCTATCCACATCATCAAGAAAACCGGAGGCACCCTGTACGAAAGCTACCTAGATGAGGGATTCATCCTGGACAAGAAGATCGGAGTGGGCCAGGTGAGGCAGGGCAGGTGGCTGCGCTGGCTGGGCAGTAGGCTGGGCAGTAGGCTGGGCAGTAGGCTGGGCAGTAGGCTGGGCAGTAGGCTGGGCAGTAGGCTGGGCAGTAGGCTGGGCAGTAGGCTGGGCAGTAGGCTGGGCAGTAGGCTGGGCAGTAGGCTGGGCAGTAGGCTGGGCAGTAGGCTGGGCAGTAGGCTGGGCAGTAGGCTGGGCAGTCGGCTGGGCTGGCAGTAGGCAGTGGGCTGGGCTGGCAGGGCTGGGCTGGCGGGGCTTGGCTGGCTGGGCTGGGTTTGCAGTAGGCAGTGGCTGGGCTGGCTGGGCAGTAGGCTGGGCAGAAAGCTGGGCAGTGTCCCTGTTCAGCTGTTGCCAGCGTGGTGGCTGTCCCTTCCATCGCCAGCATCTCAGTGCTTGCAACACTGCGTAACACTGAAGGTGCATGCATTTGTCACACATGCTTGGGTGCTTTTGTCACGGACCCTACTCTGATGTGACCCCCTGCCTCTTCCTAACCTACACAGCCATGGGATCGATGACTCATGTGGCCCATGTGACCCAAGCCAGCCTCTCCAGTGCTGCCTGATGCTCCTGATGCTCCTGAGTGCACCTGATGATGCCCCTGAGCAGTCCTCTCCTCACGCTCCTGACCACACCTCCACCCCACCCACACTTACGACCTAGAACCTCCACCAGCGGGTGCTTGGCTGTGTGTCAGTGAACTATGAGTCACCATGCCTCGTTGGCTTGCCGGTTGTGTCCAAGCCAGCTCCAGTGGTGCCCCAGAGCCCCACCTTAGGGCCTAACACCCCTGACTGGCCCCAAGGGATAATACCCCTCCACCTCATCACACGCATCCTCTTCGTGCTTCTGGGGGGTGTGCCTGTGTGTATGCGTGCCTGTGGCTGGCTGGCCTGTCCAAGCCTTTCCCAGCCGGCTGATGCCTGCACCCCTACGCAACACATGGCAGCACTTGCCTGGCTTACCTCGTCTGTTGGCCTTTCCCCCACAGCCCAAGCGCATTGAGAACGCCAGGATCCTGGTGGCCAACACCGCCATGGACGCAGACAAGATCAAGATCTACGGCGCCAGAGTGCGCGCTGACAACATGACCAAGGTCTGGCGCCTGGCTCTCCAGGCTGACAGCCCGGGCGGGTTAGGGCAGCCTAAAGTGCTAAGGGCTACTCAGAGTGGCGCAGTGAGGGGGTGGGCAGTACAGGCTCGGCCGCTGTGGCAGCTGCTGACCCAGCTAACCCAGCTGGTCCTCATGATGGTCCAGATGACCCTGGCCTGGGCACCAGCACCTTGACCATGGTCACAAGGCGGCTGGTATGTGTGTATGTGTGTGATCGGGGTTATCAGGCTTTGGGTGCTTACCTTTGGGTGTTTACAAAGCAAGGCTGCTGATCACGGAGCTTGTGGTGTCTGGTTCTGTTCAGCGTGCAAGGCTGATGGTCTGATGCTGTCCAGGGCTTTGTCCTCACCGGGCACAGGTCGCTCCCCAAGCTACGTCCACCGCACCCTCTGCCTGTGCTCCATGTGCTGCATGTGCTGCCTAGGGACATGCATGCTGGCATGGTAGAATCTTTGCCTGCTTGCATGAGCACAGGTGGCTGACATTGAGGCGGCAGAAAAGCAGAAGATGCGTGCCAAGTGTGAGCGCATCATCTCCAGCGGCATCAACTGCTTCATCAACCGTCAGCTCATCTACAACTTCCCAGAGGAGATCTTTGCCGATGCTGGGGTCATGGCCATAGGTGGGCAAACTATAATGGGGAGTGGGTGGAAGGCCAGTGCATGAGGGGAAGCATCCAGACCTGTGCTGCCTGACACAGGCTGCCCGGTGTGTTGGTTGTGAGTTGTCAGTTGTTGGTTGTTGGTTCCCAATGCTGCTTATCTGTACCTGTCAGGTGTATGTCACACAGTGAGCCATGCTCACACTAAAGAGTGTGTGAAGTCACCCCTCCCATGCAGAACACGCTGACTTTGACGGGATAGAGAACCTGGCCCTGGTGCTGGGCGGTGAGATCACCTCCACCTTTGACGAGCCCGACAAGCTGAAGCTGGGCAGCTGCAAGCTCATAGAGGAGATCATGATTGGGGAGGACCGACTCATTCACTTCTCAGGTACTTAGGGAAGGGGCTCCTCTATGGCTACGTCTCAGGCCGCAGGTTGAGGCATGGGTGGTGCCTAGACTTCGATCTCACCCGACAGTGGATGACAGGATGACAGGATGAGCAGGGTTGCCTGAGTGGTTGCTTGATAAGGGTAGGATGGAGCTGAGATAGTTCAAGCAAAAGGGTCAGCCCCATGGCTGTGCAGGTACTAAAACTCTGGTGCAGGCTGGTGGCACATGTGCCCTCACATGGCATTCGCAGCATGGCACATCAGCAGGGGAGGAGCAGGAGCAGCCCATAGTGCGCAACTAGGCACTTCTCAAGCTGCATGCAAACATAATCAATGATGGACAAGCACACGTGACGAGGATAGACATCCAGCTAAGGCCCAGGGAGGGTGGGAAAGAAGGAGGGCAGCTGTGTAAGCATGCCGCGTGCTGTGTGCCTACACGCAGGTGTCCCCTTGGGCGAGGCATGCACCATTGTGTTGCGGGGCGCTTCCACACACATCCTGGACGAAGCAGAGCGCTCCCTGCATGACGCCCTCTGTGTGCTGCAGGCCACTGTCAAGGTCAGCTGACCGGCTCACTTGCCTGACCAGAGTACCTAATCAGGCATGTCCATGACAGGCATGGCCTGATCAGACACACCTGCCCTGACCCTGCCAGGCATCCCCTTCCTGGCTTGTTCGGCTGGTACTGACCCAACCACTCCCCTTGCTTCACTCCTGCTCCCAGCAGTAATCCCCCTGACTGACTTGTGAACTGATCGAGGACCAATCCAGCCAGCAGTGGTCACACCCACATGCTCCCAGCAGCACTCTGACGGCATTGGGGTGAGGAGAGGCTGGGCTGAGGCAGGGTGAGGGCTTTGTCATGATGAACATGATGTGACCTGGTGTGACCTGGTGTGACCTGGTGTGACCTGGTGTTGATCAGGACTCGCGAGTCGTGTATGGAGGGGGGTGGCCTGAGATACGCATGGCCAAGGCTGTGGAGGAGCTGGCAGCACGCACCCCTGGTGAGCTGCCCTCGCCCCTGCTACATGCCTGCCCCTCCCATCTGCCTACCAGTGGTTTTTTGCGTGTCACCCTGATGCATGATCTATAGTTCATTGTGACATGGCATAGGTTTACACACTCGGAATTATAGCTCGACCTTACTCTAAACATCGCTCAGGTGAAAGATCTAGTGAAATCCCAGGTTAAAGGTAGTGCGGGAGAGTGCTATATAAACCGCGAGAAACAAAACTGCTGCCTACCTGCTCCACTGCATGGCAGTCATACCTGGCTAAGGGTGGTACTGGTATAAAAGCTAATCTGCCTGCCTGCTTCACCCGTTCATTGACCCCCCACGTACCGCCTTCCCTGCCTTCCCACCTGCCTGCCCCTTCCCCGGCAGCTTCCTTGGTCGGCATCGCCAGGGTGGTTGCTCTGGCCGTAGGAAGGGCCGAGCCATGTGCCATTACATTGCAAGTCGCTGCTGTTGGGTTAATTCTTGTCATGGGACCTGCACTGGCACCTGCCTCGTCCTCCTGCCTCACTCTTGTCACTGAACCCCTCGGTTTCCACCTGTCTGGCAGGCAAGAAGTCGTTGGCCATGCTCGCGTTTGCACGGGCGCTGCGCACGCTGCCAGCCACCATCTGCGACAATGCAGGCTTGGACAGGTGAGGGCGGTGGCTCTGGGGTTAGTCGTGGGCCAGGGCAAGAGTGAGGCACAGAGAAGCTGCGCATTAAGTTAGTCAGGGGCCAGGGCGGGAGTGAGGCACAGGTGGGGCAGGGGACAGGCTGAAGCGGACAGGCTGAAGCGAGGACAAGTAACAAGCAGGTGGCAGTAGCAGGTGCCACATTGCAAAAACCCTCTTGACTTTGGCACACACGGCCCTGGGTTGAAGTGCCGGCGGGAGTGGGGTCGAGGTGGTGCCAGGGAAAGACAGCAAAAGGCAGGTTGCGAGGAACAAGCAGGTGCCACGCTGCCATTGGCTCACTGCCCTGACTGGGCGAGGCCATGGGTCAGGAGGCAGTGCTTGTGCTTTACTTACGCACATCAGCAACGCGGCAACATGACCTATGCCTGGCAGGATCTCTGCTGATTGCTGTGGAGTGAGCATACAGCTGTTGTTGCCTGTTGCTGCAGTGCTGAGATCGTGTCCAACTTGAGGGCAGCCCATGCCAGCGACCCTGCCACCCGCATGGGGGTGGACGTGGTGCTGGGGGAGGCCGGCGACATGGAGCAGCTAGGCATCTATGAGGCTTTCAGGTGGGCTGGGCCGCGGCCTGCCTGGGGTGCTGGCTGGGGGGTCTGGGTCAGGCTAGGCCAGGCAGGCTGGTCAGGAGTGCCTGGACCTGGGTCAGGGTGAGCTGGTCAGGAGTGGGTGGTTCAGGTGTTGGGGGTGGGCTGGGCTGGGCAGGAAGGGCAGGAAGGCTACCCTAGGTTGGCATGCCAGCGACCCAGTGATACAGGCAAGCCAGTGGAAGGGGCTTGCCCGGGTGGGGTGGGGTGGGGTGGGGTGGGGTGGGGTGGCACCTGAAAGGGTCAGACGGGGTTGAGCACTGCTGTTCACACTAGATAAGGTGAGGTTCCACAGATGAGGTTGTGGCAGGGCTAAGTAGGATAACGTGAGTTTGTGTGCTATTGGTTGTGGCAGAGCAGGGTGGGGTAGGGGTCCCTGATTTGTCTGCCTTAGTCGTTCTTGCTTGACATGCTCATTTGTGTTGCGTGACTCTCTCGCATTGGGGCATTGGGGTATTGCTTGGTGTACAGGGTGAAGAGCCAGATCGTGGCGTCCGCCACTGAAGCCGCTGAGATGATTCTGCGAGTGGATGAGATCATTAAGGCCGCTCCCCGACAAAGAGGGTAGTAGTGCTCCGCTGTGATGCTGTGATGCCGAGTAGGGTGCCAAGCACCACCCATGGCCGCACTTGTTGGCAGCGTGGTGTATACCTGACGCTTGCAAATCCTCGAACGTATGAGGCGGTGACGTGCGGCTGGAGGCTCCATGCGACGCACAGGGGTGCGCTTTACAAAGTATGTAAAGGGTCCGTCAGCAGCATTGCTGGTGGGGTCAAAGGCATAATTGGGTGGCCTAGGCTTACACTGCCACCTCAGTATCAGCTGCCTGGCTGCTCTGATGCTACTGGCATGGCAGTACGGAGCATGGGTGAGGTTGCGTTGGTAACCTGGGTGACAGCCTCGAATGGCTGTGGCTTAAGCTCAGTAGCTGTGTCACAGGTGAGCTTGTGGTCATAGATGTACCTGATGCTGCCATCTGGGTTGCGCTGGTCGGTTACCACACATGCCATGTTTGTGGCACTCGGGTCCCTGCCCAGGTACATGACGCCCTCCTGCCTACCCAATGGGCTCCCCCCTCCCCACTCTGAACCCATCCTAGGTAGATCCTCCCTGCGCTTTGGGCTGTGCTGATGCGCCCCGAGCCCCGCCCTCCCCCCTTAGCACCAGTGCCAGGCCTGGCCCTGCCTCCTGCTGGTTGGCCTGGCTTATGTCGCTCGCGCCCGCCTGGAGTCATCTGGCCTCACAACCGACATGATGTACGTCAGCAGCATGCACAGGCATGTACACAGACATCCTCTCAGTCAATATAGTGTGACCGACGCAAAACCTACCAATTCACGAGCACGGATACAGTGTTTCGCAGCGCTGTGTGCTTACTGTCCTTTGTGCACAATTGGCGAAGTTTTGAAAGCCGAAGTGTCGCTTCACGCCGGAGTGCGTGCAGCAACTATTGACTTTGAGAAACGCAGCCATGACTTCAGCTGGTGAGGCTCGCCTGCGTGTACTGCTGGGAAGCGCGTGAAGTGGCAAAGCGGCAAAGTGACACAGCACTGTTTGCGCCCTGGGCAGGAGCCGGTGCAACAATAATGGCGAAGAAGCTAGCGTTCCTGTTCACGGCCTTGGCATTGGTAGGGCTTGTCGCCGGTAATCGTCGGGCCGCGCTAGACTTCACGCAGCGCCCGCTCATCAGCACCAAGCCCGTGCGCAATGTGTGTCTAGTCTTCTACCAGGTACGAATGCCCAGCAGCGCGCACGAGGCCGTGCCTTGCGGTACCGGGTCAATGTGCGGAGCTTGGTGTGTCCGCGCAGGGAATCGTTCACTGCGACGCAGACAAGGACCCATCGACGTACTCAGGTCTGCCATCACTGCATCCACAGCACAGCACTCGTGGTGTCGGCAGGCATTGCCTAAGGTCACATGCATGTGCAGCGTAGGCTAACACCAGTTAGATTGGATCCCCGCCTCCAACACTCAAAGGGAACTTCACGGACTCAGCCTGGACAATCTGCTTGAACAAGCTTAGCTGGTTCTGCACCACTACTGCCAGGTTATGAGGTGGAGCTGTTCCGCAAGAGCTCTGCCTACTTGTACTCCAAGGGGCGGGAGGAATGGGCGCCAGAGAACTACACCTTCACTTGCATGGTGCGGGCTCACTGCTCTCCATTTCCATCATCATCTGCTGCCATTCCCCACCTATTACCGCCCCCCTTACCTTTTCCCACCCTCAGAGCCAAAGGCTGAAGCGGCAGCTGGCTGGCTCATCCAGCCTCTGTGCGTGTGTATGAATCATGAACACGTACTAGTCATGGTCTGGCCGGCAGCATAGGGTGGCAGCTTGGGATGGCCTCGCTTAAGCGCAACATATGATTGACATGGGAAGACGGCTTGCCGCTGTGGGCGTGGCAGTAAGAATACTCTCACTGAGACTGCTGGGCCCCTTATAGCCCAAGCTAGCAACGGGCCAATGGGCTGCACTCTCTCTCCTCACCCACACCGCTACAAGGCTGGCTCGGTGCCCTACACCCCACACCTCTACACCCACACCTTCCTTACTTCCTTCAACCCATCTCCCTTTGTGCCCTACCCCTGGCTGTCCACAGGGGTGGGATGGGCTGATGGAGGATCTGCTGCTGGAGCCTGCCAGCCGCACCTGTGATGTGGGCGTGGCCGGCATCTCTGCCACAAGCGAGCGCATTGCAGCAGGTGCTGGGACCTGGAACACTGGCTATGTAAAAAAGCTGGAGGGCCATGCACCAGGGTTACCTAGCAGGTCAATCATTTCTAAGGGACATGTCTTACAGACGCTCTTTGTCGTCCTGACAACATCGTCGTGCAGGGTACCACTTCACCTACCCTACATACAATAGTGGCCGGCGCATCATGATCGCCATGTCCGCCACCGTGGACATGTTCCTGTTCCTCAAGTGGGCTGCCATGCTGCCATGCTGTCCTATCCCTGCTGCCCTTTATCCTCTGGAGCCCTGCACTCTTTCCTGCCCTCCCGATGCCTAGGCCTCCTCCTTGGCCCCCTCCGCCCATTCCTTGCCAGCCTTTTGCCCACCATATCCTCCCAATGCATCACCTCTCTGCGCACACTATGTGAGTGACGCCTAGATGTGAATGGATGACGTGCTGCAGGCCTTTCGATCAGAGCGTGTGGCTGCTGCTCTTCACCACCTCTGTGGTCGTCTGCATCTCCGTCCTGCTAGCAGAGGTGCGCTCACATCCCCTCCACCACCACTGACCAACCCAGACCCATGGCCTAGCCAGAGCATGTGAGGCCCAGTGCCCACATGTTACCCTGGTTGATGTTTCATTTGCCTCCTGTAGCTGCATCTGCCCTGTAACCGACACTGTAACAGCAACTGTGACACTGGGATCCAAAGACGCTGTTTATATTCGCTGCTTACCAGGAGGTGCCTGCAGCACAGCACTGCCACCTTGCTGCCTGCAGGTGCCCATCCGCCGCATCTTTCGCCGACCGGCCCCAGCTCTAGAAAAGTACTGCAACCTGCAGTGGGCGGCCACCGGCATGTTGCTTCAGGTGCAGTAGCACTGCAACAGCAGTCAGGCAGGGAAGGGTTGAGCAAGCGAAGGCTACACTGGGCAGTGCATGGAGTGCAGCAGACACATGGAGTGCATGGGGTCTGCAGGCAGACAGCTGCAAGTCCTAGGTCAGGTTTCGCTGCAAGCCGCACCCCAGGCGCTAGATCCTCCCTTTATGCACGCTGGTGAACACCAACAAAGTCTTCTTCTTCCTTTTGAGGCTGCACACACACACATCTGCAAGCCTGCTCAAACGAGAGGTTAGGACGTGAAATGGCCAGGGAAGAGCCTGAGGCCCCTCTGATGCTAAAGGCTAGAGTAAGAGCAGCACAAGATGGTGGGAGCTGAGGGTGACCAGATTCCTCACTGCTTCCTTGCCCTGCAGCCGGCCTGTGTCACTAGGCCGGAGCAATGTAGAGAGCCTCCTGCTCGCTGACTCACACTGAGTGTGTCCCTGCACCCTCCCCTGCAGGCCACTCAACAGTTCACGGCCAAGAGCACTGGGGCGCGGCTAATGATTCTCGGGTCAGTGCTTGCTCGCTGGCTCATTTTGTGTATACAAAGGGATCTGACATGGAGGCAAATCATGCACGCTGGCAAACCTTGCAACCACCTACCATGTAGACCATGTAGAACCACAGATGCAGAGCTGGCATTGACCAAAGGAATGCTCATGTGGGTGTGGGCCTGCATGTGTGCATGTGCAGGTATGCGTTTCTGGTTCTTATCGTCATCAACATGTGAGTGCCAGGGGAATAGTAGCCTTTCTCTCAACTCGTTGTGCTTCCCTGTTCACATCAGCATCTCTGTCAACATCAGCATCAATGGTAGTTTCTGGCAGCATGTGTGGAGGCCGCAGTGAAGCAAGTTATCATCACCATCATCACCATCGTCATACTTAACAGCGCCCACATGGCCACACAAGG
This sequence comes from Haematococcus lacustris, assembly GCA_030144725.1. Classification (NCBI taxonomy): domain Eukaryota; kingdom Viridiplantae; phylum Chlorophyta; class Chlorophyceae; order Chlamydomonadales; family Haematococcaceae; genus Haematococcus; species Haematococcus lacustris. Next base: position 443,560 of record JASKMD010000028.1, on the reverse strand, counting down.
CCGGCAGGGGCACTCCCTGCTTATCATCTTGTCGCCAGCAATGCTGGGGGCGCCCCTGCTGCTGATTGAGGAGGTGTTGGTGACGGTGGAGGTGCCTGCTTCTGGTGGCAGGTACATTGCCACGCTGGCCTCCCAGTTGACTGTCACAACCATCAACCTCAAGGTCAACGGCTTGTCCGACGTGATCAACAAGCCCGTGGGCATCTTCGAGGTGAGGCCGGCCGTCCTGTGACACGTCCAGTGACGAACGCGAGGTACTACGCGGATGCTGTTCATGTTGGTCTGGTGCAAGCATTCCTGCTTGGGGCTTCGCCCGCAGGCGGACGTCGATAACTTCAAGCGCTTCAATCTGGACTTTGCGGTGCCATTGCCCTGGAATGACGCACAAGTGAGTGGAGAATAACCGTCGATCCCGACCGGGTCATTCAAACCTCCCTCACTCCTCGCCGGGCACCCTTTCTTCGTAGGACGAAGTTAACATGATCGCACAGTTGCGATCAGGCATCGTACAGGCGCTTATCCTTGACGCGCCATTCGTGGAGTATCACGCGGCGGAGAGCTGCGACTTGTACGCCGTGGGCGAGATGTTGCTGCCCGTAAACCTGGCATATGCCTTTCCGTCGGATGTGCCGCTGGTGAGGATCGAGGGTTGATACATGCAAGGTCGCTGCCAGCCATACTGTTACATTGGCCACGTGCTTCAGGGGCTGAGCACATCAAGGCCATGCCAACTTCACCCCCATGCATTGTACCAGGCTGTTAAGGAGCTAACTGTTGCTGCCATTGGCCTGCAGGACTACATTGAGCTCTTCAACCAGGCCCTGACCATCATGGAGGAGCAAGGCACCATGGGTGATCTGCAGCAGCAGTTCATTACGCCCCCCGGTGGCTGCCCATCCAAGAAAAGCAACGTGGCATCCAGCACAATCAGCTTACAGCAGGTCAGGCCCTGCCCATGGGTGCTCATCCTCACTCAGGAGGCAGTCAGGCAGGAAGGATATATGAGGGTGTAGGTGCTTAAGATGTGTCTGCGGTGGGGACACGGTGGCAATACCGTGGCAATAACACACATGCTCGATGAGAGTATGGAAATGACCCACCACGGGACTCTACACTACCTATGCTCCACGAGACCTATGCTCCACGAGACCTATGCTATGATCTCCGCTGTGTTTGTGCTGCTGTTCAGGTGGCAGGCCTCTGGGTCTTTCTGGGTGCTGCAGTGGTTGCGGGCCTGAGCTGGAACTGCTGCAGCTGGTTCCTAAGGCACAGGTGGGAGTGGGAAGGGATAGGGAAGGAGGGAGAGGGGAAAGGTGAGATGAGCCACACAAATGGCCAGCAGGAAGAAGGAGGGTGGCAGGTTAGCTGATGTTCTTGGTGAGCATGTTTTGTTTATTGCTTTGTGCTTGACCTGGGGAAGGGGAGGGTGGCAAAGCAGCCTGATGGCCGACGTCGTATACTAGACGTGTTACTAGACCATTTAGCAGCAGCTGTGGAGGGGGGAGGCAGGTGCTGCATGTGCTGTCACGGTGCGCACCAGGCAGCTGGACAGCCAAGACCTATAGACAGATGTCAGATCCTATTGTCACATCACGTTGGTGCAGGCTTGCTCGTGGAGCGGGGCTCAAGGTCAGCCACTCCCTCAACAGCACCAACAGTGTGAGTGGCCTCCGAGGGACAGACCTGCCTGAAACCACACCCCTGCCCATACCCCAAAGTCTGCACTTCTAGAGGGAAGACAAGGGTCAGAAGTTCAGGAGGTCAGCCTGGTACAGGGTACACTCAGTGCACGACCTCCCGTTAGCCAATCAGGACGACACCCCATCCCACGACACCCTGTCCCACGACGAGGACACTGAGTGCATGACCTCCCGTCAGTACTGACCCGTTGAAACTGACCCAAACACCTGAACATTGAGCCCAATGTAGCCCACTGAGCCCCATAAGCCCCATGTAGCCATCACACATCAGCTACATGGGGCAGAGGCCTGGCCCCTGCCCTGCCCACCGCTCTGTCAACAACTTGCCCTGCAGTGAGCTCTATACACAGATAAATGCCTAAGTTGAGCCACCCCGTTTCTCGTGTTCTCTTGATTCTTTCCCGAAAGCCCCCGTATGTGTAAACCCCATGTCCATAAGCCTGGCCCCTGCCCTGCACACCCCTCTATCAACATTTTGCCTGGGCTTGCCCTCCTCGGACTGCCCCATGAGCCTTCCCTGCCTCGCTGTCGTCCTGCAGGTCCTCCCCAGTGCTGACAGCGTGGCTGGCTCCGTGCGCAACAGGTCCCTCATCAACGCAAACCCTGAGTTGAGCTGGCTCAGTGTCGCTGAGGCAACCACTCAAGAGGAGGCCATGGAGGTGAAAGGGGCATGGGGACATGGGGCTGACAGGGGGCGGGCAGAGGGAGCAAGGAACCCAGGGAGGGGGGCGCAGGAGGAAGGCGGCGAGGGTGCCATCTCCTTCGAGGGAGGGAGGGAGGGTGACACTTTTGGCTCAGCGCACAACTCAATGCAAGAGGGAGGGAGGTCAGGTCACTGACCCCACTCCACCACCTGACCCATAGGCTGCCATGAGACAGGATCTGCCTATGTTAAACTCACCGTCTAAATGCCTGCAAAGATGTATGCTAATACAGATGCAACATATGCCCCTGTGCGATGTGCCAGGCCCCCACCCAGCCATTGAGCTGCCTGCTTGTGTCTGCAGATGATGGAGGGGCACGTGAAGGTGGTGGACCAGCGCGTGAAGCAGCTCAGTGAGGCCATTGAGCACAGCTTCGCCTCCTTGAACGAGCAGCTGTTTGGCCTGGCGCCAGAGCCTGTATACCAGGTCGCATTCACGCGGAAGAAGTAAGTGGAGAGGTTACGATGTGCTGCTGGCCGCCCACATGGGCTGGGGCTACGTTTCTGACTTTTCGAATTCCTATGCATATGATACATACAAGCTAGGGCTGGAGTCTGTACTGAGACTGGGCCTGGCTCAGAGGCTTATAGTGCATGGTGACCGCACGCATGAGTGCATGGTCTTGGTGTTTGCGAAGTATTTTTGCATGGCACCTTGGGACCACATGCGCCTGTGAGGGTGTTGTCTACTGTGTGCCTAGTGGTTCATCCATGTGTGCACCCATGTCCTGCTCCTGTGTGCAGGAGTTTCTCAGAAAAGGCAACTGACGCCCTGGCCACCGTGTTTGGCAGCAAGACCGCCCAGGGCAGTGCGCAGCGCCTGCCGTCATTTGGTGGGAATGGTGACGACGCCCCTGAGGCAGTGGCCGTCATCTCCCTACCATCCATGCCTGTGAAGCAGCAGCCCTCAGGATCTCTAACAACAACCCCATCCGGTGAGCCAGGGTAGCAGAGTCATAGCCTGAGTGGTAGTGGTGGCAGTGGCACTGCGGCTGTAAGGGCTCCTGCTTCTGCTGCTGCTGACCTGGCTTCTCCATCGACCTACTTGCCCTGCAGGTCTGCGGCCTGCCCGCAAGCCAAGCACCCGCGCACGCAGCTTGGGTGGCAGCGTGGCATTTGCCGATGCGGTCACTGTGTCCTGCGACCGTGGTCCCTCCCTCACTACCCCCAAATCATCCTCGTACAACACCTCCGCTGGGGCTGCTGCTGATGCCGGCCAGACGGCTCCAGGGCCTGGTGCTGGCAATGCTGGCAAGCAAGCTGCAGATAAGACAGGCGATGGGGATATGGTGCATGACTTCAAGGCCGTGTGAGCTCACTGCACAGCGTCACTGATGCAGGAAAGGCTGGTCACGGGAGTAAAGCCAAGGAGACAGACAAAAGGCCGCAGAGGACAGAGATGATGTCCTACACATGAGGAAGCAGGCCTATCCATGCACAGCCTTTCCTCCACTGCCATGCCACTCCTCCTTCACTCCCACTTTCCTCCACGCCTTTTCTCCACTGCCAGGCACATTGGGATTGTGATCGCACATTACACCACATGCATTCAAAAGTCACACATGCACGTGAACAGGTATTGATCACTGATTGCAAGCCTTGCACTGTGTTTGATCACCCTTGCTTAACTACCTTTGTATATGATTATAAAGCCGTGTCACAATGTGTTACTTGGAGTGGTGTGGTCAGCTGCTCTGGTGGCGGCCATCTCTTGAGCGACATAGAGATGATGATTGGTTGACCATTCGGTAAACAACTTGTTGCTTGCTCCATGGCAGCAGGCACATTGTCAAAGTCACACACATGGACTTATGATGTCTGCAGTGTGGTGGCAGATCTAGGTGGGGTGATGCAGGTCATCACCCGCTATGTCTATGCGGCATGAAAGAGGTCATTACCCACCACTCCTTGTGCATCTTCTTGCTATGCTTACATGTTTTTGTTTTGATTTCCAAGCAATGGTTGCCTGAGATCCCGAACTCCTGTTGCATGCGTGCATGCGGTATCCAGGGATCTCATGCATTGCATGCATTTGCAACCCTCACAGTTGTGAACTCTTGTTAATTAATCTAGACGGAATCCTTGGAGATGGGGTAACCCTTGTAACTTCGAGCTGACCAGCACTTCAACACACAGCGCTGGGCACACGTGGGCAAGGCTGCAGTCTGCACGAGCTGGGCAGGCCTCTTGGCAGTGCAGTCCAAGGGCGGCGCATGGACCTTAGCCAACGTTCCTGCTATGGCGGCTGGCCTGCTTCACAGCTCGTCACCAGCACATCCATTGAAACCAAACACGCCTCTCTGAGGTACATTGCTTTTCCCAGACAGTGTAAGCCTTGGGGCTGCTTGGCCGTCCTCCCCCTCTAGGGATTCATAACCTTTTGCATCTTAGAACAAGGCTAGGTGCACAAACAAAGCGCATGCAAGCTAACATTGTTGTTCTGGAGAGCTCTCAGAACAGCCGGATGTTCCCTAGTGGGCCACGTGGCAGCGCACCCTAGTATGAAGTGTGTATGATTATCAACCACCCCAGCAGAACATTTGCCATGCTTTAATGTTCATCTTTTTCACATGTCGAACATGTCACGCAGCTCGCAGGGTACTCCTTGCAATCGAAAGAATAGCAAGTAGAAGGGTAGAATCCGCACAATGGCTTCGGGAGGCTTTCACTGTCGCAGTGAGCGGGAGGTGGACGTGAAGAGCACGACCGGGAAGGTAGGTGCAGCTGACTCTCGACGTCAAAGGAAACAGCGTTCACAACGCCTGCAGCTGTGTCCATGCAGCACGTTGGCCCTGGCAGCTATGAGCTTGCTGGCGAGCCCCTTCCCGCATCCCCCACTGGCCGTGGCCCTGCTCCCGCCCCTTTCATGTCTAGGTCGGTGCACTGCAGCTCGCAGCCAACAAAAAATTATGAAAACATCAGCCATTCAGCACAGAGTGTAGCACTGGAAGCATGTGCCATCAGCCATGTCATGCTTAGCATATGAACTTACGATTGAGTATGCCAGGCAGGCACAATGGGCCAAGCTGGTAGAGCAAGCAAAGCAGTGCAGTGCCAGCTGGCGGGCAAGCTAAGCAGTTCCACTCTGACTGGAGTCTCCATGCCTGGGCAGCGGCAGTAGTGGCCTCAGCAAAGTCAGCTGGACAAGCCCAGGCAGCTGCCTTGGTTCGTTTTAGCACCAGCCAAGGCCGCCTGGGGCGCTTGGTGACCAGCTCCATGTCCGGGGCCGACCTGGCATATCTAGCACAGCATGCTGTGGTTCCCTGGGACATATGCCGTCTTTGTGTATCAACTGTCGATAGCACTGAGTAGCGCCAGAGCCAGGGTCAGGGTTGTGTCAGCAAGCTGCCCATGCATTACCATGGCACATGGTGGTTGCTGTGGTCAGGCAATGCATGTGTGACCTACACTGCAATGGGTGTGTGTCACTGGGTTTCCACTTTGCTTTTTGACTTGTCGCATTGACATCGCATGAAGTGATCAGCGGCAGTTGATCTGGCTTTCTGTGGACCTAGGCTAAAGCTGTCCCATGTGGGACTGCATGCTTGTCTTACACACCTGCTTGCTGGCACCCTCAGCATTATGTGCTGCACAGGAGCAGCTTGTAACAATGCCATGCAGCTTTCTAGTGTCATGCCATGTCCTACCTTCATGCATGCAACACCAGTACCATGCTATTGCTCTGTTGATGGCAGGGCAACCCACAGGTGTGTCCCCAACTGCTTGCTGACCTGCCCACCTCCCCTCCTGCAGCCTGGAGCGCTCTTGGATGGACGTCTCTGCGACCCATGTGACCAACCCAGGCCCAGGGGCATATGACGCCCACCAGGTGACGCCCCGCTGTCCCTCTCCCTCTGTGCAGCTGCATGCAGCCATGCCGCCTGTCTTGGCGCTAAGGTGTCCAGGCTGTACATTTTGATCGCCATCCTGACCGCCATCCTGATCACTATCCTGAGCACAGCAAATCTCAGCAGCAAGTATACAGGCACTGGGCAGTGAGAATGGCCCGCCTTTGCCTCCTCCTGCTCTTCTACAACCACATTAGCACTGGGAGCAGCAGCCGCAACACTGCTCCAGCATACCAACAACAAGGCAGGCATGCTGATGACCATGCGCTGTGACACACTCCCAGGCCAAGGACTGTGCCACGGCTAAGCATGTCGCCCCCTTGGGCAACACACTGGTCTTTGCCAGCGGCGTGGACCGCCTGCACGTTGACAAGAGCGGTGCCTGGCAGCCAGGGTGAGCGGTACACCCAGCCAGGGTGTAGCCAGGATGCCTGGCATGTCATGTAGGGTAGAGCAGGGCGGGGCAAAGCAGGGCAGGGTGGTCAGGATCAGGCGGGCAGGGTGGAAGGAGTTATCCTTGCCTGCACCCACGTCTTCTTGCCTGGCTCGTGTAAAAGAGCTGCATGTCAATGCCTGCAGGCCTGGCACCTATTCAGAAGGCAATGTGTGGCTGAAGAACACGCACCACTACCGTGCACCACCATCTAAACAGGTGTGTTGGGAGGGTTGTTTTAGGAATGCAACATGCTGGCAGAACACTTGGTGCCCTCACTCACAAACACTGCACCTGAACATCAGACTTGAGGATGAAAACTATGCCAGCTTTGCTGAATGTAGAGGCCACGTGACTCAGATAAGAATGCCTTGATTCTCAGCACAGCTTCCTGTACTGCTCCTGTATTGCATGTTCCATCCAATAGCCCTTCCTTTCAACAACCCCACTCATGCATTCTTGTGTTTGATGCAGCCTGCCCTGCCCCTTGCTCAGCCTCTCATCATCCATACCCATACATCCTTGTTTGCGACGTGAACCGCTCTGCAGCGTCTCGTGTTTGACCGCACTACGTCAGCGCCCTCCATCCCCTCCAGGGACCAGAGCTACGGATACGAAGAGGGCCAGGCCGGCATGCTGATTCAGCAGAAGCCGACAGAGCCTATGTACACTGGAGTTGGCAGGTGGCGAAGGCACCCTAACCACCCTAACCACCCATCACCCCTTACCCGCTCCCTGGACCTTTGATGCTAGCGTCACAATGGTACTGCCAATGACATGTGCGAATGCAAGTGATGCGTGGTTGTGTTACATTCCATGGGTGCTTAAGTGTGACCTGGAAGGTAGGAGGTGTGACGTGGTTGGGGCTGCAGGGACAAGGTGGGCCCCGGCTCCTATGACGTCATCAACTCTGGCCCCAAGCCTGGCCCCAAGGTGGTGCAGTGGTGCGTGAGCCGTACCAAGCGCGGTCTCAGAGTCTCAAGTGACACCCCTGGGCCAGGCCAGTACAACCCTGCCAAGGCAAGGCGCACGCCAAGCACAACAGCAACAGCACACCACAGCTGTCCAGCCTTTTCCTCAGCCAATGCAGGCAGTGCAGGCCACAGGAAGCACAAGTTGCACCGCTGCGGTGCCCCACACAGCAAAAGGCACGAGGCAAAGGAGAGGGGCCAGGCCTTGCTGGTGACGCCCAGCTTCTGTAGACTGCAGGCTTTGCTGGGCGTCATAGCGCACAGCAGCTAGTCAACATACCCACAGCAGGCATAGAGGGCGAGCAGCAGTGAGGGAGGGCCCTGCAGGGAGACCATGGCGCAAGTCGCATACCTCTGCCACCCTTGCACTCGTTGCTGATTTGTGTCCAGCAGCCTTGTTGATTGGCCAGCACCACCTGATGCTGCCATCCACTGTCATTGTGCTTCCTGGCTTGTTGGCTGGCCTGTTCTGATGTGTTTCTGTGGGGTTGTGCGCTGATGCTACCAAGCCCTCCACTGACACTGCTACTGTGGCATGCACTGTGACATGTGGCTACAGGATATCAAACAGGGCACCGGCATCGTGGTCAGCATTGGAGGTGTGGACGTCCAGTTTGGCGGTGCCAGTGGAACAAGCCAGTTTGCTTCCAAAGTGCCTATCCATGCCCAGCGGCAAGTGCAGGTGTGTGTGTGCGTGTGTGTGCGTGCGCATGTGTGCGTGCGCATGTATGCAGGTGTGTACATATGTGTGTGTGTGTGTCTGTGCATGTGTGTGCATGCTTTTGAGTTGCATCCTATGCAATGTGCCTGCCCACTCCTCTTTCTCTGCTTGCTCCTTCTGATACAATATAGGCCCGACTGCTGCTCAGCCCCACCTCTGCACCCAAGACCTTGCGCTACCATGCTGTACAGCCTACCCACTGCCTACCCTGCCTTGTCTGCCCACTCTTCGCCCTAGAGCTCTTTTCCTCAACCTGTGGCACCTCCCATGCCTTACAATCCGTGCTCCTTTACCCACATTGAGCTGTCAGGCGCTTGCATCACCCTGTGGGGTCCTTAATCTTTCACCTAAACGCATCACCACGCCACCCATTGGCATGTGCCAGCCACTGCCGCTCTCAGCCCAGTCACCTCACCTATGACTTCGCGATCGCACCGCTCTTACACTGCAGGAATGGGAACAGACGCCCGGGCCAGGAGCTTACAACCCGGTGCAAATGCTCGGCGCGGCGCCGTTGCCACGCGAGGTACGTACAGCACAACCTAAACAATGCCGCGGCGCACAAGGCCCTACCCAGCAGTTATCACACCAGCCGTGCACTTGGTTGCCTGCTCCATCCATAATTTTGCCCATCCTCTCTCGCAATGCACACACCGCAGTCAACGAGTCGTGGCACTTGTCTGCGTCGCAGATGCAATTCTTCGGATCCACAGCACGACGAGGCAGCCAGGTCGACCCAATGAATAGTTTGAGTGCCCCGACCTACTTCAAGAATCCCGGGTGAGGTGGGGCTGTCGCTGCGCTTCATGCAGGGCTAAATGAATCTGTGTCAAGTCGGTGTCGTACCGTGCCGGGTTATAGGCCCCCACCGCGACCCCACAGCTGTTTATAGTCTGTCACGGCACCTGCACCTGCAGTCCTGGCGCATATAATACGCCCATCAAAGGCGTGTCGGTCACGCAGCAGTCGCTCAGCGACCCGCGACCTTTCAACGCCACCTCCAACCGCTTCAGCGAAAACAAGAACGGCGTTCCTGGACCAGGTGTGCATACACCACTTGCTAGGCTGCCTATTTGTCAAGCAGGCCCTGCACAGTGCAGACCTTGTGAGTCGTTGCTGCAGCAGCATCACACATCATCTGTATGCAGCATCACACATCATCTGCAGCTTCCATAGCCATGTTCGCCCCCCCCTGAAGCGCCTGCCATTAGCTTGTCACCTATCCTATCCCTGAGTCAGAAAACTTTGCAGAAACTTGGCAGTCTCATACACTGGCCTGTGGTACTCAATGGCCAAGATGGCCTGTGGCGTTGCGTGGCCACCTTGTTTGGGTGTACTATTATGTGCAGGGGAGTACAGACCAGACCAGGTTGTTAACCTAGCCAAGAGCATCACAGACAAGGCCGCCATCAGCAAAGGAGGGGTGTTTGGCTCCACTGCATCAAGGTGGGTTGCCCCTGCAGCCAGGCCTTGATTCCCCAGCCAGCCCGGTGAGTTGCCCCCGCAGTCAGTTTTGCAGCGCAGCCGCCTGGAGTTGTGTGGGTGTGTGTGGCACCTTGCCCACCTCGTCCTCCTCTTGTGAGTGGGCAGCTGTGTGAAGATGGGATGGAGATTACTGAGGTGGTATAAGTAAAGTCAGGGGCAATGTGCCTGCCTAATGGTCCCTGGACCATCGGTTTCTTGGCTGGGCCCTTCTTGTGCTTGTCGGTGCCATTCCGCTTCCTCCTTAGCCATCACGCAATGTGCTATGAGATGGGCGTAGGCCTTTTCTAGCAACTTGGGTTTCCCGGGAGATTCATGGAGTGATGTCACATGTAGAGACCAGCACAGATGCAACTTCTGCCTGAGCCTACCTAAGCCTGCCAGGGTATGCCTGACAGCCAGCAGCCTTCCTTGACTATCTTAGTCCTGCTCAGTTGCTTAGTCCACCATGCTGACCTTCATATGACAGCCAGCAGCCTACCCTGCCCCACCCTCATTCACCTGCTTCCCTCTTCCACAGGTGGACCGCGGAGGAGGCTGCAGCTGCTGCCCGCATCAAGCCCGGGCCAGGCAACTATGACGCAAAGCTGGACTCTTCAAAGCCAGTCCACAAAGGCAATGATGCGGTGAGAGCAAGCTCCGTCCAGCAAGGCTGCCCAGTGGGATGACACCCCTCTGCATCCTAGGAAACTCAACATCTCCCTTGTGGCACGAGTATGGGAGGCACGCTCAATCCGTCTCTACTTGCCCATGTCTGTTGCCCAGCAGTTGCACCAGGCTGGCAAAACAAACAAGAAGAGAGAACAACAAGGAAGACAACAAAACACTGCGCCTGTGCAGCAATCGTATCACCCGTTTCAAGGCCACTTTCCCCAAGGGCTGGCTGGCTCGCCGGCCTAATCCATGATGCCGCTTGCACCCTTGATTTGCGTTCAACCCGGCCCCGTGCTGGTGAGCCCGGTCGCAGGTCTTTGCATCGCGGGCACCTCGATTCCGCGCCCGCACTGCGCCCACGGCCTTGGACACTTTTGACATCGACCCTGAGAGCGGGCAGGGGCAGGTGAAGGGCGATCCCGCCGCCCTAGGACCTGGCTCCTACAACCTCCCTGACGGCTGGTCTCGCAAGGTAGAGCTTATGCAGCGCCTGAAAGCATTGAGGCAGGGAGAGCCTCAGGCAAAACCAAGTTTGAGCGAACAGGAGGGCATGCAGCTGGGGTGTGGCAAGTCACAACTGAGTCCATGTGCAGTGTTCTGTCGCCATTTCACCACCACCCCTCTGCATGTGATTGCCTCTTTCCCCTTGAAACCTGCACCATACCCCTCAGCCTCCCTCCCCTTGCCGCTCACTTCTGCCTCCTTGCCCTGCCCCCCGCTCCCTGGCATCAACCCCGCAGAGCCGGAGCTACCACACAGCTGCTTTTGGCTCTGAGTCAGGTCGGGCAGTACCTCAAGGCCCAGGCGCCAACCTGAACACCCCAGGCCCAGGAAGGTAGGCAGTGTGACACTAAGGCACCCCATGGGTGTGGAAAAGTGAGGGTGGTCATGGGCACATGGAATCGCGAGGGCTGCATACAACCAGAGCCAAGTGCTGGTCTGCCACAGTGAATGTCACACACATGTTTTGAGGACGACTTTGTATCTCAGTTGCATTTGGAAGAGGGGAAAGTGGAAAGGAAAGAGTCAGACATGCATGAGTGAGGCCTGGATCTAACCACCCCCTCCCAGCCCCTGGCTTGCAGCTGATGGGTTTGCTCAGCTCCCGCCTTGCCTGACACCAAGACGTCTGTTACCATCCCATTCTTCATTCCATCCATGCTGTATGCTTAACGGCATGCTGAGGGATAGCTGAGGGATTGTGTGGCATCCTGCCCACCTGCCCTTGCCACCTGCTGCCCTGCTACCAGCTGCCCACCCTGCCCACCAGCCCTTGCCACCTGCTGCCCTGCTGCCCCCAGGTACAACACCACCAAGGATGTGGACAAGGCTTTCAAGCCGCTGTCCAACCCCAGCAAGGAAACCGTGTTTGGATCCCAGGTGCGACCACCCCTCCCCGCCTGCTGCCAGCTGAGCAACAAGGCATCGAGCATGTCAGCTCGGCATGGCATCACACCATGCACACCATGCATCCACAACTAACACACGGTATCAGTACAGAAGCATAGTAAGGCTGGCTCAGCTAGATAAGGTACAGCCAATGTGCATGGCCTATATGCATGGTCAATATGCATGGCCTGCCTGCAGCAAGCCAGTCCTGAATATGGCTGGATAGATGTTTGGTTCTCAATGTACAGCAGAGCGCTGGACATGCCTCATTCTGCCACTGTCAGGCGATGACGATGACGACTATGATGGTGGTGAGCTGCATGCCTCAGACCGCCCTGCGCCTCCTTTGCAGGTGGGACGTTTCCGCACCAATGGCACCTACACGCCTGGTGTCGGGCAATACAACCTGCAGCAGGATCTCACGCGCAAAAGCTACAACATCACCTACCATGGTGTCTCTGTGGCATGACCGCGGACAACACCTGATGCAAACTCCTGCCCTGCTCAGCCTGGGCCCTGCTGTGGCACTGGCCTGTTCGCGCAGCGAGCAGCGATGGGGCCAACTGCCAAAGCCTGTTGCACATGCTCATCATGGACAACATCCAATGCAAGCCCCAACTGTGTGTGGGCACTTGCCCGGACACAATGCCAGCACAAACCCCACCACCACACATGGCCTGCTGCTACCAGGCAAGCATGCAGGCAAGCATGCAGGCAAGCATGCAGGCAAGCATGCAGGCAAGCATGCAGGCAAGCATGCAGGCAAGCATACAAGCAGGCAAGCTGTATTGCAGCATTGTCTTGGTGGCTGTAGTGCCTACTGAAGAGCTGTAGCGCAGCAACCATGGCCTGCTGGAGGTCTTGCGGGCCCTTAGCAATGCTGGTCAGCTGCTCCTGCCAGAGAAGGCGTCAGGGGCAGCACCATCCCCTACGACTTAGCCGGGGCTGTGTTGCCAGGTCACCTGACTGGCTCCCTCACCCTCATGAGGCGATAGTTGCTGGCAAGGTGTGGCTCATGTCAGCAGCCCAGTGCAGGGTGCCATGCTGTCAGGTATCATGAATCACATGCTGTCACTTGTCATGGTCAAGGTGCTGGCTAAGGTTCCAGTTGTAGGTGTAGGTCAGCATTTCAAGCCGATGCCAGCATGCACCACACGCATGGGTTAGCCATGACGCTAGTCTTCTCCAGACATGCCCAGCCTGCTTAGCTGGTTGCGACCAAGGAGATGGCACAGCCTGACAAGCAGACGGCTGTGTGGCAGGGGCAGGGCATATGGCAGGGCTGATACAGCCTATTTCAAGCGCAGCCGGCAGAGGAGTACTGGGACGGCCTGTATGCTGTGTGGCAGGGGCAGGGCATATTGAGTGGAAGGTAACACCAGCCGCACACAGTCCACTCTTGTCCCATGTGATGCTCCCACACACCCACCACACACCCAGTGCCCCTCCCTGCCCTCTGCTGCGCCCAGCCTGCTCCAATGGCACTGGCCCCTGCCGCAACCTGCTGCGATGCACGATGCCACCACCCACTGGGGCCCCTGTCCTGCTGAGCCTGGCACACTGTGGTGCCCCTGGCCTTTCCCATCACAGTCCCCGCAGCGAGCAGCCCTGGGACCAATTGCCCAAGACTATGGCACATACTTATGCTGTGGTTGCCAGCTACAGGCTGCTTGATCAGCGTGTGCAATGTCAATGCATCACGATTGGTAGGGAGTGCCAGGCTCATTCAATTGGTAGGCCTCGCTCAGGGCTCAGGGTCAGACACATGATAGCACCTCACCAAACATACCAGGATCAAAACCAGGCATACGCATCTTTTGGATACCGTGGGCAGGGAACGGTGGTGATTGACATCGTGATTCAGACTTGACTCTGATACTGTGTCCAAGGATATGACCTGCACAGTCCACTAGTCGGGGCCGTGTTGTTTAGATAGACACTGACCTTATGGGCAGATATTCGTTGGCACGAATCACATGCTTGCATGTAAAAGCAGCTTTATAAACAGATTTGCGGCTGTATTTCAGCATTGAAGCTTTGAAAGGGTCCAGCAGCTTGGCATGGAGGTGTAGGCCTGGACTGCACCTTGTCGTCCATGCCTGCATACTCCATGTCTGTAACAGGCAGCACTGGCTGCCAGGGCGCCAGCACAGCCCTACAAAATGGTTATCTCAGCACACTGCATGTTGAGCGCTGCATTGTAGCCCTGGCCTAATCACTCATGGCCTAGTCGCTAGATGTTGTCCTGACAGCCCCCTTGTCCCTCACTAGGGCCTCCATTTGATCCGGACCGGGTATGGCCACTAGCGTCAACTAGCGGGAATACTAGGGACCACTAGTGGCTCGACTCAGATGGTGTTAATGGGCTGTGTGGAGTATACCCAATGCACATGGACATGGTGCATAAGTGCCTACCACCTACATTACTGCCTGACCACGAGGGCTATTGTGTAAAGTTGGCATGACAAGTAAGCTGATGACACCTCAACAAAGGGGGCACACACTACTGTGCCACAGCAGGCTGCTGCTGCTGCTGCTGCTCCTGGGGCTTGGGTGGCTTGTCTTGCAGCCGCTTGTAGCCCAGTGTAGTCATAAAACCATGGAGTGATGTAGAGACCAGCACAGCTTTCTATGCAACTTCTGCCAAGCCTTGGGTAGAGTCTCTGCGTTGTCCTGACAACCCCCTTGTCCCTCACTATGGCCTCCATTTGAGCCGAATCAGTAGTACCCACTAGCAGCCACTAGCGGCATTATACTAGTGGGCAAGGCTTGTCTCTAGTCTCTTAATGCCGGCGTTGTCCTGACAGCCTTGCCCTTGGTGGGCTGCTTCTTCTTCTTCTTCTTGGTGAGCTCAGCTACCTGCTCTGCCTTGGCGCGCTTGGCTGGCGGGGATGCTGTGCCTCGACTTTGAGGCTGCTGGCTTTACAGCTGGTCTCCAGCAGCACCTGTGGGCCCCGGCTGGTCACCCTGTTGGCTCGCCCACACTATTGTAGTTGAGAGTGGAATGTCCTTTAGTGCCTGGCACAGGGCGACCATAGCCTCCTTGCAAGGCTTCTGAAACCATGCATATAGGCAGGAATACACGAAGAAGTGGGAGCCAGCAGCCACAGCAGCAGCGGGAGCACTTTATCAAGAAAGTATGGGCTGGGTATTGGGGTGGGCCGGGTGAGGAGTGGGCAGGCCAGGTTGGTGGTGCTTGTTGCAGCAAAAGTTGGGGTTGGAGAGAGTTGTGAAGGTGGTGGATGTGTAAGGAGCCTGGGGACTCAACCCTGCCCGTGTGCCATGCAGTTCCTAGAGGAGGCTGAGGCTCTGTCCATGGAGTACTACGAATGTGTGAAGCAGGTGGTGATCTTCTTAGGCAAGGCTGGCATTGGCACGCGGGGTGGTCCACTGCAACTGACAGCACCGAAACCTGTGATCGCAGAAGCCGCTCTTGCAGCATACTGACCGCGTCAGGGACACGGATCAGCATTACACAAGGCCAGTAAAGGCGTGTTGCAAAAGCACAAATCCTAATGAGAAGGTGTGTAATGCAGAAGGTAGACCGCACGCGGTGAAGCGTAGCGATGGTGATTGGAACTCCATGTCCACCCATCGGGGGACTCACGTTCATCAAAGGCGCGCCTTTCGCCGTCCCCGGCCCCCCAGGCCACGGTCGAGTTTTGGTTCTCGAGTTCTGGGCGACCTGGTGCGGGCCGTGCGTTCAGACGGTTCCTGTAAGTAGCACGACGTGATGCACCCGCTCCGTCGTCGTATCAGCTGCGAATGCGCAGGAATATACACACACTGTTTACACATCCTTGTCCCTTGCTTGTTCGCCTGTTGCAGCATCTCACTGAAATCCAGCATGCCTACAGAGAGCGAGGGGTGACGGTGTTGGGAATCAGCACAGAGAACAATGTGCAAGTAAGCATGATGCCACCTACACCCACACCGCACTCTGCCCAGATGCAAATCGCCATCCGCGGTAGCAGCCGAGGCTCATCACATGCATGACGGTCGTATATCTGCAGCAGTGTGCAGGCCAGTTGTCCTCCCTGACACGGTTTATGTGTGCCTAGAGTTCAGGCAGCTTCATTGTCACCATGCCTTGCCCATTCCTTAACAAAACATAACATTAAGAGCACATGCTGCATAGTGCCCTAATCCGTGGCCATTGCAATGCAGAAAGTGCGGCAGTTTGTGGACAGCAAGGGCTCGACTATGGACTACACTGTAGCTGTCGACCTTGGCGGGGAAGCCACTGAAGGTCAGCCTGGCGAAGTGTAACCAACTCAACCACTATCTATACTTAAGACTTCAGTTTATGACGCACAGCAGCGGACAATGGAGCTGGCCAGCAAGCGGGCTTGCGCTTCATGCCGCTAGGCAGTTCCAGTCATAAGCACTTGTGGCAGGGGTAGGGCATACTGAACGCAAGGTAGCACCAGCCACACATGGTCCATTCTTGTCCCATTTAGTGCTCCCTCCCTGCCCTCTGCTGCGCCCAGCCTGCTCCAGTGGCACTGGCCCCTACCGCAACCTGCGGTGATGCAGGATGCCAAGCCTGTGCCATGGGCCCCTCCCCACCAGCTTGCAAAGCTGTCCGTGCTGCCGACAACCACACCTCACACAGGCAGCAAATCCCAACATGCATGCTGTGACAAGCACTCGACATGGTTGTGGGCTGCTGTGTGCCTTTATGTTGTGTTAGGTCTGTTGCGTGCTGCCGGGGCGAGAGGCATCCCCCACGCCTTCATCGTGGACGCATCCAACACCATCCGCTACTCCGGCCATCCCATGGACCCCAGCTTTCAAACAGCACTGCAGCAGGCCGTGGCCACTGCTGGTTCGGCCAGCTCAGGTGCTGCGCCAAAACCTGGTGGTGAGGCCCTGCCCCTCATTTCCGCCAGTTTTGAGGAGCTGATGGGTATGAGCGTGAAGGAATTGAAGGGGCTACTGGCGGAACGGGGGATCAGCATGGCAGGTGCAGCAGAGAAAGCTGACCTTGCACGGCTGGTGCAGGAGCAGGCTAGCAAGGTGCAGTACTATAAATGACATGCAGGCATTTAACTGAAAAGCATTGATATGATTGTTTAAGGACTGGATAGGAGCAGATTACGTAAGAGCTAGCAAGCCGCTGGCGCGCCCCTTCACCACCAACCTACCCATGTTTTCGAACACCATGGACCAAGTGACCAAGCAAAACTCAATCACAAGTGCTCCTGCGCAGTTGCGATACAGAATGTTGGCCGCTTCACGCCTCCCCACATCGCAGCGTGCCTTCTCCACCACAAGCCGGCGCAGCTGTGTCCTGGTTCAGGCCAAGGTGTTGTGTCGCTGGACAGCCCGTCTGTATCATGGCCGTGCTGGCCTCATCTGTGCATCGCCATTTGCTCGCAGTTCAGCTATGCACCCCTTGTCGATGCGATAGGCAAGGAGATGATGAAGAAGGACATCCCCAAGGTCAAAGTTGGTGACACCGTAAAGGCTAACGTGGCGGTGGTGGAAGGCAAGGGTAAAACCCGGACGCAAAAGCTGGAGGGCACGATTATCGCAGAACACGGAGCCGGCATTAACAAGACGGTGTGTGCGAAGGCATGTTTAAGTTTGCATACTGCTGTTGCGGCAGAGTTAATAATGGGATGCCCTTTGCAAATGCATGGCGTGCCTGCAGGTCACCTTCCGACGAGTTTTCCAGGGCATTGGCATTGAGCTTATCATGCCCCTTCACAGCCCAGCCTTGCAGGGCTTTGAGCACGTGCGCACAGGGCGGGTGCGCCGCGCTAAGCTCTACTTCTTGCGCAGCCGTGTGGGCAAAGCTGCGAAGTTGAAGGAAGTGATTGTCAAGCGCGCAGCCAAGGTGCCCAAGGCAGCAGCGCCTAAGGCTGCAGCGCCTGAGGCAGCAGCGCCTGAGGTAGCACCAGCTGCGGCAGAGGCAGTGCCAGCAGAGCAGAAGGCATGAGGGTGCATCAAGCAGTTGCATGGCCATGGGCTGTCCTCATGCAAGAGCCCACCCCCTGGCGCTTTTACCAAACCTGGCTGTAATGCAGGGGGCTGCATGCATGGCTGGTGTGTGACCGGGTACACCTGTGTGGATGTGTTGTGACTCCAGCGCACCCACATATGCATGAGATCTCTGGCAGGCTTTCCAGATGTGGGCACCTTTCACAGTCATGTAACCAGGACTGATGGCAGTCAGCCTTCAGTGGGTTGGTTTACACTAAAGGCCATCAGTCATTAGAGCCTGCGCTCTCACCGGACCTTGCTGTAATGCACATTTCTTGAAGTATGAAGATATGTGCTCTGTTACATGGTGGGCGACAGCACCTTTCCAGGAAATCTGGCAGGCAAGGTGTTCTCCACAAAAGGTCGTGTTTTGTCTACATTGCATGTGTCTCCTGCCATGTGTGCTGCATGTGCGGCCAAGCAGCCCCCTTGTCCCTCACTAGGGCCTTCATTTGAGCCGGACCAGTAGTGGCCACTAGCGTCCACTAGCGGGAATGCTAGGGATCACTAGTGGTCCGACTCAGATGGTGTGAATGGGCTGTGTGGAGCAGTGTTTTTTTTTCAAAACAGCCAAGCTGATGCTGGTCACGAAGGGTCCAGGACCATCACATGGCTGGTTACGCAGTTGGCCCCGACTGGTAACGAAAAACAAGTATCGCAGCATTTTCTTATGCTAAATATTGTTTTTATTTAAATATTTTACATTTTTCGGTTACGAAGCAGCCGAGGCCCGCCATCGCAAGGGTCCGTTTGGTAACGAAATCCAGGCCTAAAAAACAAGCTTTTAGTTCCGATCGTTACGTATTACGCAAAAAAAAAAATCACTGGTGTGGAGTATACCCAATGGACATGGTGCATGAGTGCCTACCACCTTCACTATTGCCTGACCGCGAGGGCTATTGTGTAGAGTTGGCATGACAAACATGCGCTGATCGTAAGCTGATAACAGCTCACATGGGGGGCACACTACTGTGCCACAGCAGGCTGCTGCTGCTGCTGCTGGGCCTTTATTGGCTTGTCTTGCAGCCGCTTGTAGCCCAGGCCATGGTACTCCTTGCCCTTAGCAGAGCTCCCTGCTCTGGCCAGTAGCACAGCTCCAGCGGGCGCCACCTGCTCTCCCCAATGCGCTGCATGTTCAGCGCTGCATCGCACTCCCTGTCCTGCCCTTCCGCTTTTTCTTAGCCATTACGCGATGTGCATTAAGACGAGCGGTGGCCTTTTCAAGCAGGTAGGGGTTTCCCGAGATACTCATGGAGTGATGAAGGGGCGTGCACAGAGAACAATGTGCAAGTAAGCCTAATCCCGCCTACACCTACACTGCACTCTGCCTCTCTGTCTTTTCAGTGTCTGTGCCTTGAGTCCAGGCAGCTTCATCTTCACCAGGCCTTGCCCTTTGCGCCCTGGGTGCGGCCAAGCAACCTAACGGCTTGAGTCATGTACGCCATCTCTACCCAGCAACTGTGGAGTGTGCATGTGGTTGCCTGGCCTGTGGGCGGTCACTGTCTGGGGTTGATGTGATAGACATGCGCTGACAAAAACGAACACTGACCCCCCCCACACACGCAGTTTCACGAGCTGCCAGCTGGGCTGCTCACGGGGGTTCTTATACCCATGTGGTCGGCTTGCGTACATGACGACGTTGATAGCTTGCGTGTATTCACCATCATTAAGAGGGGGCATGTGTGCAGCATACTGTTCAGACATCGTCTGACTCAACCTGTTATGCTTGCCATGCATCTGCTGGCATAATGCACATGGATGCAGCACGCATAGTAACTTGCAAAGCATGCAAATACCGTAGCCTATGCATCAGATGACCTCCATGTGTCAGGGCCACAGGATAGTGCAGGTCCAGAAAGATGTATCTCGGCGCATTTCCGGCAATGATGGTTATAATCATGGGAGTGTGCCGTCCTTGCATGGGTGCTGCAGCAATTCATATGATTATCTCTGGGGGGTTGGGCTTGCGTATGTGACGCATTGTCGACCCAGCATCAGAGGGCTTGAATGGAGCAAAGGCACCTGCATCATGTAGCCCATGGGCATGCGTGAGTATACCACTGAACAAGGATGGCATATGAAACTCGCATGCATAGTGTGATCAAGCATTGCAACACTGGGTGGTTTGCCAGGCAGTTGTCATTGACCACAACAGGCCCACCCGAGCAATCTACCCCGACCTGGAAAGCAGCAGGGTTAAGAAACGTGCTAGGCATCGCCAACATGCCTATTTCCAAGCAATGAGGGATGCCTACTTCCAAGCAATGAGAGATGCATATCGTCCAGCAATGAGGAGGAAGCCTTGCAGGCACACAGCAGCTTGACTGGTATCTAGTGGGTCGGACCATGACCACCTGCTGCATGCATGCACAGCATTGAAAGTGCAGGGGCAGCCTGAAGGTGGTTGGGGGTGGAAGTGGCAGGTGGTCACGACAGGTGGCCCCACCGTATGGCTTAGGGATGCCCAGGTCCTCAGGGATGTAGGCATTGGGCCTGGGCTCCGCTGCACTGTCCACCTCAGTGCCCTGCAACCAGGCGGCAGCAGGTCAGCAGTCAAGTAGCAGCAGGTCAGCAGCACGTCAGTGGGCAGTCAGCAGCCAGGCAGCTGCAGGTCAGCAGGCAGACAGCGGCACCAGTCACTGCAACAGGCTGACTGTAACCATGGTGAGTCTAACTTGCAGGAGATAGATAGGGCAATGGGTTGGCGGCGTGTGGGAAAGGAGGGTGAAAGAGGGGGAAACAGATGCACAGTAAGAGGGGTGATGTATACAGTTTAAGAGAGTAGGGGCAGTATGGCAGGACAACACCTTTACTGCACTGACTGCTTGGCATAACACCTCCTCCCAGCCACCCAACCCTGCACACTATGGAGGCTGGCGCCAAGCATAGAGCCAGGAGCAGGCAACCTGACGTTTGGGCACTTGCTGGCAGGCATGTGAGCAGGCAGGCAGGTAGGCAGGCAGGCAAGCAAGCAGGCAGGGTCAGGCAGCGCACCTTGGCCTCTAGAATGTGAGCCTCCTCAGCGCGAGTGCTGGCCAGCTCCTGCAGCGTGCTCGCCTCCCGCAGCCTGCGCTGCCTGCAGCCATGCAGCCCCACACGGCCCAACACCTTCAGTGGACAGATCCCTAGCCCTGTGGCTGGCCGGCCTGCCTTCCTTCTTTCCTTCCTTTCCTCTGCCCTTCCCTTCCCCCATCCCTTTACATTACGGGGAAAGTAAGAATTTTTATTTTCCCGTAAAAACAGCTCCGAGACCTCTTTGACCTCGCGCTCCGCATGGGTTGCGCTGCTCGCCACATCGGTGAGCAGGCTGTGTGCGTGGCTGTAGGATGCCGGAGACAGCGTGGCTTCCGCGGAGTTTTACTGTAACCGCTGCGTAACCGCTGTTTTTACTGGAAAAGTGCAAGACATTTACTGTAACCGCTGCTTAACCGCTGTTTTTACTGGAAAAGTGCAGAATCTTCACTGTAACCGCTGCTTAACCGCTGGTTTTACTGAAAAAGTGCTGAAGTTTTACTGTAACCGCTGCGTAACCGCTGTTTTTACTGGAAAAGTGCAGGGGCCGTCGACAAAGCTGGGCGTCGCAGACGCTTTGATACTGCGCGCTTATCTTGTAGACGTTCTAGCCCGTAACCAACCCGTAATGTAAAGGGATACTGTATAATGTCTCGGCCCGCGCTGTTCACGTTCAAATAACAACCTCGGCCTCGTCTCAAGCTGCGTAAACGACTCGGCTACGCCTCGTCGTTTACTGCAACTTTCGACGAGGTCTCGGTCGTTATTTTCCCGTAACAGCTTGGCCTCCGACATTATACTATACTTCCTGCCCTCCCTCCCTCCCTTCCCAGTTGCTCCTCTTCTCCCTCTCCCTTCTTCCCTCCCACTTCTCCTCTCTTTCCCGTCCCTCTCCAACCTCCCTGTCCCCTCCTTACCACTCCCGCTCCGCATCCTCAGTGGGCGGCAGTCCCTGCTCCAGGCGCTGCCGGGCCTCCTGCACAGCCCCCTCCAGCCCCTCCTTCTCCGCCCCAAGCTTCAGGCTGGTGGCCTGGTACATGGACAGCTCGCTGACAGTGGCCATGATGCGGCGTGTCACAGCCCGCAGCCGCCCCTGGTACTCGTTGACCTTCTGGGCCAGCTCCAGGGTGTCAGCCCGTCCCTCTGAAGCCTGAGGTGTGACACACAGGGCAGTAAGTGTGGGGATTGCATGCTTATGTGTTTTTGCATGTGTACTTTGCATGTGTATGCTATGCTGAGCACCGATGTTGCACAGACAGCTGTCTTGTGGAGAATGTTCACGTGATGCATGCCATATGTGATGGTGGTGTTGATGGTGACAATGATAACGACGACGGCAGGGAGTTGATGGTGCATAGAGTAAAGCACCCACAGCAGGCTTCACTGACCCACGCCACCTGAAGCACAAGGGTGAGGTGTGGACATCACACTCCACCCCTTGGGTCACCACTATCGTCCTGATGAGGCATAGGGTGGCTGACACCCAGCAGGCCACCTCCTCCTTTCCTCCTCCCACCTGCTCCCTGAGCTTGTCGCTGAGCTGGGTCACCTCCTCCAGGATCAGCTCCTTCTCAAGAAGCGCCTCCTTGCGGTCATTCAGCCGCTCCTCCAGCTGCTGCAGCTTGGCACTCAGCTCCTCCTGCGGGCGCACCGATGCTGATGACGTTGCTAATGGTGGTTGGCTGTACACTGTTGGCTGGCACAGGCTGCTGCAGGACCTGCTGCTGCAGCTGCCCCTAGACTCCCTTTGCCCCAGCATAAGGCAGGGCATTAACAGTAGGGTGCCACTGAGGACAGTTTCATGGTGATCTGCTGTCAGCCGTCTGGCTTGGCACGTAGAGAGTAGCAGCAGGGTGCCACTCAGTACGGTGTCATGGCTGGCCGCTGTTGGTCAGCTTGGCGGTACACATTAGGTGATCACATGAGGGAGGTCACATGGTCAAGGTCGGGGTCAAGAAGTCGTGCAGGGAACTCAGACGTGAGTGGCGAGCATCTGCTATGCGTTGTGTGCAAGGTCATGGCTACAGACCAGCACTCTGCTGCTGCTCCTACTGGCTCCTGTCACTTGGCATAAAGTGTGCAGCATGGCTGTGCCAGGCAAGCAGAGCACACCACAGCCGGCTAACCCAACGCTGCACCAGAGTGTTGAATGTTGGCCTAGAGCCACAGGCGCACCTGGGGTGGGTGTTAGGGTTAGGGACAGGGTTAGGGTCAGGGTTTAAGCTTTATGGGCAGGGTTAGGGCCAGGGGTGGGTGTTGACCCTCACCACCCGGTGGGCAGGCTTGGATCAGACAGCTGCAGAGATCTAGGACCAGGTCTAGCTTGAGGGGCTACTGCGAGCCAGTGGCCCCGCCCACCTTGTCAGGGATCTTGCCCTCCAGCAGCCGCCAGCGGGCCTGGTTGCTGGGGTTCTCCAGGGCCAGGCTTAAAGCCTCCGACTCACGCCGGGCCTCCAGCAATGCCTGCAGGGGCGGGAGTGGGGTATGGGGTAGAGGGTTAGGGTCATCCAGGGTTAGGGTCCAAGGCTGGGGAGGAGGGGTAGGGGCCAGGGTGGCGGGGTGAAGCTCAGCCAGCCAGCTCAGCTCAACCAGCTCAGCCTGTGTTAAGATTCAGCTGGATATGATGGTTCAGGTCTGGCGGGATGATTTCTGCCACATGTCACCATCAAGTACAAGGGCTGTTCAGAAGCTGGCAAACTAGTTCAGGGAGTTGCAGGGAGTAGCTGGGGGTGAAGGGAGCAGCAGGGTGTGAGAGTGTGCTAGCCAGGCGTGGAGCTGCGCAGGGAGCAGCAGCAGCACGAAGGTCAGCGTAGGAGCAGGAGCAGGTGCAGAGCAGGATGAAAGGCAGCCAGGTGCTGGGTGCAGGGTTAGGTGCAGGAGGTCCCTGCAGTGCAGGACAGCGGCAATAGGCAACAGAGGGCGAGCTCTTGCCTTTTGCAGCCGGGCCACGTCTTCGTCTAGAGCAGGTATCTGAGGCACCACCTTGATGGCCACTGCTATGGAACGTTCAAGGGAAGCCACCTGTGCAGCCAACATGAGGCACACATGTTACATGGCTCCCCCTGCTGTTGGGGTCAGTGGGATCACATGGGTGGGTCGGCTTGCTTGCTTGCAACAAGGGTGGTGTGTGCGTGACTGTAACAGAGGTAGGCTAACCCCTAACTCTTAACCCTAACCCATACAACAGCATGGTATGAAGTTATAACATATGGGTTATGCATGGCCTCTGCTGATCCATGCAGACCCCACACCCCTGACCCAGTATCCCTGACTTCCACCCCCTTCCCCCAGCAGTTGTCAAGCTACGTCACCCCTGTTGTGCTTGTCCGTGCCACTCAGGGTTGCTGCACCCTGGCCCTATCCTTGTAAGACCATGATGGTCTTGAAACAACTAACAGCGCACACCCAACAGCATGGCATTGGGGCCATAAAATCGTGCATGACCTATGCTAGCCCATGCTGCCACCCCCTCGACCCAGTACCCAGACATTGGCCCCCATCCCCTTTAACCGCGTCCCAACTCATCCATGAACTTGGATCACGTGGGTGCCCAGTGTGACTGAGATGCTGTGCAGCGGCCATGAGACTCACCTCGAGCCTGAGGATGCGGATTTCGTCGTCCTTGTGCCTCAGCTCAAGGTCACCAGACTTAAGCACCTCCTCCTGCATGCAACCCAACACCATGCGGGCGCTTGGCCACTGGCTGACGGGCAGTGTGTATCCCTTCTTACCCCTGGATCCAGCTCATCAACCTCAACCAACCAACCAACTGCCTGGTCCCAACTGACTAACCTCAACCGACCAACCTCCTGGTCCCAGCTGGCCAGGCAACTGACACTGCAACAGTGCCCCAACCTCTACCATGCTTGCTGCACACCACCAACCACAACAGCAGTGTTGTTTGCCTGCTGTTTTCCACACAACGGTGTGTTTGCACATCTTGCCTGGGAATGTGAGGCTGCTGCTCACCACGACCCTATCCGCACTGTATATGTGCATGGCATGTGGGCACTAGTATGTAGCTGTGAACCACGAAGTGTTACACCTTATACACTGGAATGCTAAGGTCAGGTCGCCAGGTTCAGGACAAGCATCAGCATCTCATCTCATCAACTGCAACAACCCTAGCTTATCCCCTAGCATAGCTATGAACTATTTTGTGTGGCACCTTGCACGCTGGAAGGATGAGATCAGGTCACCAGGTTCGGCACAATTAATGGCAATGTCTCATCAAGTGCGACAACCTTTTCATCATGACATCATCACCCCATCCCAATAAAGCCCTTCACCTCAAACCAAGCATTGCTCGATGCCCAACTCAGCCCAATGCTAGCTTTGCTTTGGTCATGGCCATACCTGGATGTTGGCCTTCTCATAAAGGATGCACAGCTCGTCATTGCGATCGATGAGCATGATGCCTGTGTAGTTACGAGCCTCGATCACCGTCTCATACTGCGTGCATGCACATGCATGCCTACATGTCAGCGAAACACAGCTTTCGGTTTGGCCCTCTTGCTGATGAGCCTGGGCGGAGGGCAAGCCGTTGCATGATTACCCACCTGTTTTCGGAGCTTGAGCATGTCCTTTTCTGTCAGGTTGATGATCGCGTTAAGTTTGTCCACATCGGCGATCTGCTCGTCCACACGGTCTTGCTTGTCGCGGAATGTTGCACCGTACTTTCCAAGCTCAATGCGCAGCGCGTCACGCTCTGTGACGGCAATGCCGTGCTGGTTGCGGCTTTGGTTGAGTAGCCTGTCCTTCACATTCACCTGCAATGGGCAGCGCACTAGACAGTCTGCGTGAGAGCGCAGGAAGGTTTGGTTGGGTGGGTTCCAGGGGAAGGGGTGACCCCAGGTCAAACAGACCTAACATCCGGGCGGTTATGCGATCATGCGTTTACCCCAGGCAGGGTAGCGGGGACTTGCCCACGCGTACCTCATTGTGAAGAATGTCCTGCTCGTTGTGGAGGATCTTGCTCTTATCCTTCATTTCGGTGGTGGCTTGATTTGCTGCCTGCAGTTACCAGCTTTGGCTGCATCAGAGGGGCAAAACCTACTGGCAAGCAGATAGAGGTGATGTCATGCAACAGCTGTCATACTGTGCAGGGCTGCAATTACAACACAAGAAGCAACTAGTGTGAGAAAGAGTAGCAGGCGGGATGTAATAAGTGTGTGTTCTCACTTACTTCAAATGGCAGCTCCACATGTGCGGCATCATGAAGTGCAGGACGACATGGGAAGCTTGTGTAGAATGCATAGGGCCAGGGAGAGTGATGTGCCTCTATATGCCCACCACTGGCAGTAATACTTGCCTGGATGAGGTTCACAAACTTGTTACGCTGGTTCTTGACCAGGTCGTACAGTTTTTCAAAGTCACGGATACGGCGGTTGGTTTCGCGACGAATCTTCTTCAGCTCAGCCAACTCCACCTCCTTGATGCGTGTGGTCAGTTGCACCTCTTTGACCTGCAGCCAGCCAGCACCCACAGCCGGCCATAAGGGCATACAAGCTAGCAGGGCCCGCTGGAGTCTAGCGACACTGGAGCAGTTGGAGCCAGGTTAGCGGTCTGCCCCACCCTCCTCAACGTTTCCTTGACACCCATGGACCTTCATGTCAACTCCCCCTGCTCCCATGCTAACCCTAACCCTCCCCTGCTGCCCAAAACTCTACCCCCATGGTCCCCAGCCATGGTCCCCAGCCCAGCCTTGCCTGCTTCTCGTTGCTTACCACCATCTCACCCCCCTTCACCACCACCCTCCTGCACCTCTCTGCTGCACCTCCCACACCTTGGCCAGCTTCTGTGCAATGGCCAGGGCCACTCGGTCCCTTTGTGAGCCCAGCTCCATCAGGATCTTCGTCCGCTCGGCCTCTTCCTTGCGCAGTGCCAGCAGCTCCTCCTCCATGAAGCCGACCTGCCTGCAGGCACAGGCACATACCACAAGCACAACTTAGCTTCCAGCGCCACTAAACATCATGTGACCAAGCCATCTGTTGGCCCCAGACCCAACCTGACCCGACCCGAACAGGCTGCAATGCAAGCATCAGTGGCCCTGGATGGCAGCAACTGTTTAAAATGCGCCATGAGCACGCTGTGTGGTTGATACATAGCACGGTGCAGGCAATCAGGGCAGGTGTTGGACAAAAACAAAAAGAGGGAGGGACCTGCAGGCGCGCAGGGCAAGTGCAGAGCAGGCACTTAAAGCGAGGGCGGAGCAGGCAGGCATGTCACTGACTTGAGAGTGACCTGGAACACGCTGGCCTTGTCCTTGCCCACTGCCTCCTCCTTCAGGAAGTCGTTCATGCTGATGTCTAGGTCCCGCCGCACCTAGACACGCACCAGGCGGGCAGGTGGCCAGGCAAGCAAGCAGGACAAACAAGGGCAAACAGGAACAGGCAGGTGGGCAGACGGGTCCCAGGCAAGAAGGGGCAGGCAGGCAGGTGGACATGCAGGCAGGTGGGCTGTAACTCCTGGAATACCACCCTGCATCTTTTGCCCAGCAGCGGGGCAGGTAGGCAGGCAGGTGGGCTGCAATGCCCTGCATCTTTAACCCTGCAGCCAATGCGGGGTAGGTGGGTGCTGCCAACCGCACCTCTTCCAGTGCACTGTGCTGCATTTTGGCATGTGCTTCCAGAGTGGCACGGTCCCGCTGCAGCTGCTCCACCTGTGCAGCAGCAGGGTGCAAGGAGCTGGTGGGTAGGCCGGCTGGGTATGCAGGTGTGGGCCATGGTGTGTCGATGACCACAGCAGTGGGACGTAGGACACAAATAATGCCAGATAGGCCCCTTGCCAGCCTGCCTGCTTGCACCCCATACCTCCCTAGCCCTGCCATCCTTTCCACAGAGGTGTGTGGGTGAGCAGTTGATGGCCACAGCAGTGGCATGTAGAATCAAGAGGGTGCCAGACAGGCTCGCATGGTGCCAGTGACAGTCGTGTGGTCCGTAGCTGCAATGGTGGAGACAGTGGTGTTAGTGGTGCTGCTTTGCTACAAGCACTGTGGATGATGACACTAGCTGTCATCACTGTGAGTGATGGTGGGGATGGTTTGCTTCCAGGCAGTGCAGGGTGTGACACCAGTTGCGGTGGCTGTGATGTGCCTTGCCAGCGCAGTGGTGACGCTGGCGGCTTGCCTGGAACCGGAGGTTAGGCAGCGCATCCTGGGCCTCTAGCAAAGCAGCCTCCGCCGCCTTGATCTGACGCAAGCCCAGCTCCTTCTCCCGGACCTGCATCCATTGGGCCAAGTAATTTACAAGCATTTACAAGCGATTGCAACGGTGTGAAACCATCAGCAGCAGCAGCCACAGTCAGGCAGTGCCTCATCAGTGGCCTACATCACGCTGGCATGGTGGTCGCCAACAGGCCACAGCCATGTGAGGACGATGGGGGACTCCATCGTTCCCTGTACCATGTGAAACGGGGGGACAATGATGAAACTGGCCTGGAGGCCTGCACCCACCACCCACAAGGCCCCACCACCAAGGAGTGCTGGTTCAGCAGCTGATGGTGGTGGTACAAGGTATGTGACTGTGATGTGATCAAGTATCAAGGCTGCCACAGCCCCTCCAGGCCAAGTCTGACGAAATGATAATGATTTGTATGATATGCTGCCACAGACCTGGCACACATCACCTAGGCTGGACTATATGCCTACTTGCCTGCCTACCTGTCTGCCTGTTTGTCTGCCTGTTTGTGTGTCTGCCTGAGCAGCTGACCTTGCGTGTCAACACCTCGCTCTCCATCTTGGCTTGAGCAGCTGCGGCCTGCAGGCGTACCAGCAGGCAAGAGCAGCTGTGCCTCGCCATGGTGCCATGTCCATGCAACAACTCAACATGGATGACTGCTACCATTGTGAACCACAGTTAATCAGCATAACGTGGTGTTCAGCCAACATCACCCACAAGAAGCAGGAACATGCTGCTGGAGAAGGGGACATGGTGAGCCTGACTGGCAGCAATCGCCACTGATGGTGTGAATGAGGGTGGCTGACAAGACAGAACAACAAGAAGTGGGGAGTGGAGTGAGAAGAGGAGGAAGCATAGGAGGAAAGGCAGGGCGCAGGAGGAGCAGAGGGAGGCTGGGAATGGGGCCAGCCCGCTGACCTTGATGCGCATGTCCAGGTCCACTTGATCTGCAAGGATCTTGTCGGCCTCAATGCTGGCAAGCTCCAAATCTTTGCGGATGTCATCAGCATGCCGGTCCTTTGTTTGGACCTGAACTCAGCACCAGGATGTGCTGTGTGGCACTGTGCCAGTCTGTACACCTGGCCCTGACATCATCTGACCCTGACTCCACCCAGCCTTGACTCCACCCAGCCTTGACCCCACCTGGCCCTGACTCTACCCGGCCCTGACCCCACCTGGCCCTGACCCCACTCCACCCGGCCCTGACCCAGCCCTGTCCCACCTGCACTCTGGCCCTATCCAGGCCATTCAGCAGCTTGGCATGCTCATTCTGAAGCTCCTGCTCCTTGGCCCGCACGGCTCTAAAGGCTGCCTCCAGCTCCTGAAGCTTTGCATTGGCTGCCTCCATCTGACTCTGTGGACAGGCCCAAGTCAGTCATCATCACCAACACACACATTCATTGACAATGTCAAAATGATTGCTGCCCGTTGCTGCCCATTGAGCCCAGGAGTCGTGTTGGTCACACCAGTGCAGTGTGTGATAACTAAAAAGGGAGCTCCAAGCTCTGTGATGCCACCCATGACATAAGGCAGGGGGCAGAGGTTGGGCAGCGGCTTGCCTGCAGGTTCTTCAGCACTCCTGACACCGTCTCCACCTGACGCTTTGCCTTGTCAGGCAGCTGCTCAACCTGCAGCGCCAGCAGCAGCCAGCTGAACAGGGTGGCCTGCCCACAGCTGCACACTGCCAGGCAACTGCGACACACACCAGCTGGACACAGCAGGGCTGCTGGACCACCAAGGTGGTGGTGGGAGGCAGCACGTCTCAGCCCCACCACCAGCATCATGACATGGAAGAATGCTGCGTACTGCATACCCCTGGCACTCTCCCCTGCCCACCTGGCCATGTGGCGCCTGCAGCGCCCTGGCCCCTTACCTTGGTCAGTGCCAGCCGCTCTTGCGACTTGACCAGCGCCAAAGCGTCAATCTCGCTGTTGGTGGTGACCACCTTGGCCTTGGCGGCTTGCAAGTGCTCCTGGGTCTGGGCCACCCGCTCCCTCTCTGTCTCATTGTCCACCTGGCCGCAGGAACGGAGGAGCCGAAGGGGTGGCGCACGCCCAACATCAGCAGGCACTGAGGCCGTGCGCTGACATTGATGGGAGCAGGGCTTGACAGTTGAATTGGTTGGCTGGCGCCATGTGCACAGCCAGCAAGCACTCAAGCGGCTGCCCATCCCCTCAAAGGCCCCCGATGTGGATTTTCCTCTGACATCTGGGTGTACCCGGATCGACATGTTAGGGGACCTTGACCCTGGCCCTGGCTCTGACCCTGACCCTTACTCTGACTTGGATTTGGACTGACATGTCAAGGGACCCTGATCCTGAACCTGACTCTCTACTACGTGTCACACTGGCCATGCTGATGGCAGCCAGCGGGCAGCTGTCAGCAGCCAGAGGGCAGCCAGCCCCAGGGAGCCTGTTTTGCATCCTGTTGGTCTGTAGCCTACACTACATGTTCGAGGTGAGCAGGAGTGTCCTAGTGGTAGCAGGGCACAGCCATGGAGAGCGGTGCTACGGGTTGACCAGAGCTCGCTGGCGTGGTAGCTACGTGCCCAGCGGGCAAACCCCTGACCCAGGCAGCCCAGCAGCTGCACTCTGCTTGTGGCTGGTCCGACCCAACACACATTTGCTGCAATAGGCAAGTAGCATGTTGGCCGGTGGCTGGCTGCTGTGCTGATGTCCCTGGTTGTGCGCTGGCAACAGCTGGGGGGTGGGTGAGGGCAGCTGCAGCTGGGCCGCGGTGCCCTCATTCCCAGCAGCATGCATGCATCATGCCAGCAGCACAGTGAGGGAAGAATGTGGCTGCGCATGCTCCACTGAGCCGGTAGGCCACCCCTATCAGCTGACAGGGCAGCACCCTGGCAGGATAGGTAAGGCCCACACGAGGGTGGTGATGGCGGGTTTGGCACATGCCCTCTATGTGCCCCAGCTTGGAGCCCGCCCAACAATGTGGCATCCCTGACGCATTGGAACAGCAATGTGACCCCTCCAGCTGACCCTGGCTAGCTGACCTGACCATGTGACCTTGATGCGCTACAATAGCAGCGCTACCCTTTCAGCTGACCTCAGCTAGCTGACCTTGAGCAGCTGGCCTTGGCTACTTGACTGTGGCTAGGCCGACCTATCTATGTGATGAGGTGCCCTGGCTGCCTCCTTCCACGCAGGCTAGAAGGATACCCTACCCTGCTGCCTGTGCTGGTCCCTGCCCTGCTGCTGTGCTGTCAGCTTGGTTCTCTTGCCTTGGGGCAACCAAGACTGGTCACTGCTGCACCTTGACCACCCCTGCCTTGTCATGCTGGCGGCAGCTGCCTCACCCGCAGGACTGTGATGTCTGACCGCAGGGTGTCTATGAGGGGCGCCAGGGCAGCTGCATGCTCCACAGCCACCTCTTGCCCCCGCTTTGACAACTCATTCCGCTGTGTGGGGCAGGCAGCACATGGAAATCATGCATGCAGATCGCATGTGGTGTGTGCTGGTTGGCAGACAGGGGGATTAGCTAATCTGCGCTGCTGGTCACACTCACTACCGGTGGGGTGGGCACTGAGGCTGTTGCACTGCTGCTGTTGTGACAGTGTTTGATATCCAGCACTTGCACCACACACTGTGGGTGTCTACCCCACCTGGCGCTGCAGGTCTGTAACCTCCAGCTGCAGCAGCTGCTGCCGCTCCTGAGCAAGAGCAGCTTCAGCCATGGCTGACTCAACATCCTCGCGCAGGGTGTCAATAGTGGCCTCAACTCCACCACCGCTGGCAAGGCCTATTTTAGCTGTGCGCTCATCTTCCTGGGATGGCAGCCAGCACAGCACAGCATCTGACAAGGACGGTGTCCACCAACTGCATATGGCATTGCATGTATGCAGCTGACACACCTCCAGCTTGCGCTTGAGCTGCTTGGCTTGGCTGAGCAATTCCTTCTCTCGTGACATGGCTGCAAAAAGGGCTGCGTGCAGTTTGGCGTAGCGAGACTTTGCTGTATCCCCTCGTTCTGGGGACACGACCAGGTCGTCAAGCAAAGTATCGATAATCTGAAACCAGGACAAGTTGCTTTGAGAGCACATGATTATGCCAGGACTTCTTCGCTAGTTGCTGCTGACCTTGTACGCCTCTGAGTTGCTGACATCTCTAAGCTCCTCAATGTTCTCCGGCAGCTCCAATGAAATGCTGGACATTGCAGTACACGACGCGGCCCTAGGTGGGCTGCTGCATAGCAGCACCAGACCCTTCTGTGTTTATTCTACGACCATTAATTGATATTGCGGTGTGCCGGCTGCTAATGCTGGGCAAGGCACGCAGCCAGGACGCACCCTGCATGAAGCCCTCCTTCGTAACCCCTTCGTGTGAGTTGGTTAATTGGTTGACCAGGTCTTGCAGCATATCGCTGCGTGGTCGCCGGTAACCTCTTACCGGCATGTTTGCTTTAAACAGTATGCTGCCATGACATCATCAACACAAGGTCTAATGCAGGTTACTCGTAGGATTGTCACCAGGGCTCTTAGGGTGGGCACCAATCCGGGTGGGCCTGTGCGTTGCAGTGCCCTGCACTTGGTTCAAGGGTAAGGACCCGGTGCTCACTTCAACCAGCTGTGGCCCGAGGCGCCGGCGGGTTGGTTCGCTAAGCAGCCTGGGAGAGAGCGGAGGGGATAGCAGGAGGGGGTAGGGAGGAG
This sequence comes from Haematococcus lacustris, assembly GCA_030144725.1. Taxonomy (NCBI): domain Eukaryota; kingdom Viridiplantae; phylum Chlorophyta; class Chlorophyceae; order Chlamydomonadales; family Haematococcaceae; genus Haematococcus; species Haematococcus lacustris. The sequence goes on along the minus strand of JASKMD010000028.1, from coordinate 410,821 downwards.
GCCAGGGGTAGAGGGTAGAAGGGAGGCCGAGGCAGGGGGAGGTCAGAGCGTAGGGGCGGGTAAGCTATCTCTTAGCCGTTCCTTGCAGTGGCCCATCCCTTCACCGCTGCGCCAGCCGGAGCTGCAGGGGTTTGTGGGGGTGTCTAGGGACCGGGGGGCTTAGGTGGTCTTGGTTTGGGGTTTGGAGTATGTTCTAGGTTGCTTGGCGGGGGTTGGGCCTAGTCTATTGTGGGTCGTTTTGTGGGGAGTCTGGGAAGGAGGTGTAGGGCTAGGGTGCAAGGTGAGGGTGTGTGTGGGGGGGTTGTCCTGGACGGGGTTAGACCTTTTTTCCTTGGGGTGTTTGGACCGCTGTGTGTGGGTGAGGGGCTTGGAGTTGGTGTGATTTGGTGTGTGGGAGAGGGTTACCTTGTTCGTTGCTGTCTTCTCTTTTCTTCTTCTCTTTTCAATTTTATCGTTGTCGCTCTTTTTAGTAATGCTCCTCTCTAAACAAACAAAAACACTAGCACTAAACATGGGTGCAGCATGCCACTTTGATTTTCAAAGCACTAACTAAGCATTAACTGCACTCTTCTTGTAACGACCTTGGCCTTCCCACCGTTGTCTGCGGTATCCTTTGATCAACACTAGTTGGCATTTCTATATCAGTTCGCCCATCAATAACTGCACACGTCGGGTCTTGATTGTACTCATATAGGGCTTGCGTAGCTTTTTCGAGATGCGGATCGAAGAAGTCGCCAGCACGGCAAAGAGCCAACGCGTTGCTACACACACCCACATCAAAGGCTTAGGAGTCAAAGACGATGGCATCGCAATTGCGATGGCAGCCGGATTTGTTGGGCAGGAGCAGGCGAGAGAGGCATGCAGCGTCGTGGTGGAGATGATCAAGCAGAAGGTGATGCGGTTCTAGTACATGTTGCCGCCGCTACCTGCCAACCGGGTCCCCAGCCTGCACCCGCAGAAAATGGCAGGACGGGCATTACTACTTACTGGCGCCCCTGGCACAGGCAAAACAGCACTTGCACTGGGCATTGCACAAGAGTTGGGCACCAAGGTTTGTTGCTGCTTCTACGGCAGAGCGTCATGGGAGGGCAGGGTGGCACGAGTGAGGTAACCCAACAACCTCCTTGGCATAGCAGTGGTAGCACTTTGGTAGTACTTTGCACATAGTGCTGCTATGATTAGGTCCTCTTCTCTGACTGCTCACCCAGCTACACACTCAGGTCATGCAGACTGCCAGCCACGTATTGCATGCCTGCCCTGCCTGTCCACTGCATGCACCGGTATTGCTGCTTCAACACCACACTCGCCATCGTGACCATCACCATCCCATGATAAGCTCACTGCCGCTGCTCGTGCCACAGCACCCCACCAGCAATGCATGCACACCCCTGGTGGCTGCAGGTGCCCTTCTGCCCCATGGTGGGCTCTGAGGTGTACTCCTCAGAGGTCAAGAAGACAGAGGTGCTGATGGAGAACTTCAGGCGGGCCATTGGTGCGCTCCACCAGCCCTCACCACACCACCCGCCCACCAACCCACACAACCCTCACCCCACCAGCCGCACCGTGGCACATGCAGCAGGCGACCATGCGCTCCACTAGCCCTCACCACTCCACCCGCCCACCAACCCACACAACCCACACCCCACCAGCCGCATGGTAACATATGTGGCAGGTCACCCTGTGCCAGAGCCCAGCACGGCAGCAGGAGTGATGTGGCGCTGCCTCCCCAGCTGCCAGCCTCCCTCCCCCACAGCTGTGCCTGGCAGGGCCCCCAGCCATTGACAGGCTGCCCCACGCCATCCGCCTCCCTTCTCATTCAGCTCACTCATCCCGACCCAGGAACATGATGCCTGTTGCCGACTCCAAAGCCATTGCTTCCATTGCACAAGCCTCATGCCACCGTGCAGGCTGACTCTGGCGGGCCTCCGGGCCAGTCACCGGCTGCCCATCCACCCCCTCCCTTCCCATTATCTCATTCACTTGTCTGGCGCATGCACACAAGGCCTGCTGCCCCATTCTACCCTGCAGGCCTGCGTATCAAGGAAAACAAGGAGGTGTATGAGGGGGAGGTGACAGAGCTGACCCCGGAGTACAGTGAGAGCACAGGCAGCGGGTACGGCAAGGTGGTCAGCTTCGTGCTGCTGGGCTTGCGCACCGTGAAGGGCACCAAGCAGCTGAAGTTGGACCCCACCATCTATGACGCATTGCAGAAGGAAAAGGTGACCACAGGCTGCTACCAGGGCTACACAGGCCAAAACAAGGGTGGGGCGGGGAGGGGTGCAGCAGGTTGAAGGGGGTTAAGGAGGGCGTGAAGGGAATCAGCTCAGCTGCAAGGCTCTTACAATAGTCAGAAGCTCTTGCTCGCCTGTTGTGAGGCGTGGAGGGAGGTTCAGACAGTCAGCTAGTGAGGCCCACACCTCCCTAGCCTAAACAGCTGACTCACATCTCATTGGCAGGAGTTTCTGGACAGAGCTAGCCACATCTCACATTAGATTGGCAAAAGTAGCCAATGCAAATGGGGTCCCAGCCATTCCTAGGTTGCCCTAGATTGACAAAAAGGCCCAGGAGGAATGCTGAGCTGGGACCCCAACTTGAACTCCATTGCTACCGCCTGCTTCCGCATGTGGCATGTCACATGGCTAGCTTGCTGCTTGCATGGTGCTTGCATGACTTGTATGGTGTTCGCATAACTTGCATGGCACAGGTCTCCCCCGGAGATGTGATTTACATAGAGGCCTCATCAGGAGCTGTGAAAAGAGTGGGGCGGTGTGACTCTTACGCCACTGAGTTTGACTTGGAAGCTGAGGAGTATGTACCGCTGCCAAAGGGTGACGTGCACAAGCGCAAAGAGGTTGTGCAAGACGTGACCTTGCATGACCTAGATGCTGCCAACGCTCGGCCCCAGGGCGGTCAAGACATCATGAGTGTGATGGGCCAGGTGTGGTGAAGTGTGATGCAGCTTGCACCCATGCATACTGTTGCATGCAAACTCCATGCAAATCAGGGCAGCAATGGTTGAGTGTATGATGCAGTGTGCAGCTGCAGCAGCAGCAGCAGCAACATGCCAGGTCTGGGGCAGGCAGTGCATGTGTGACACCTTCTGCATGGGCATAGTTCTGGGGTTGCTGCCATGCAGTCATCACCACCACCATGCGTGCTGTAATGAGTGTCCATGTCGTCATTGTCAGCACCATCATCATGGTTGTTGCAGTTACACGGCATTGTCATACTTTCCCATGATGTGAAAGAGAGTGAGAGGGAAAGAGTTGGTGTGACGAGTTGCGGTGCAGATGCTGAAGCCCAAGAAGACAGAGGTGACGGAGAAGCTGCGGCAGGAGATCAACAAAGTGGTGAACCGCTACATTGACCAGGGCGTGGCTGAGCTGGTGCCAGGTGGGAGGGTGCGGGTGAAGCAGCTGCTGCTGGGCTAGGCTAGGCTAGCAAAGGGCGGCGGCTGGTGATCATGTGGCTGAGCTGGTGCCAGGTGGGGCCCCAGAATCTCAGCAGGTGTATATGTCCGGATGAGGTGACCGCACATGTGTTGATAGTGAGCCCTACATGCTTCGGTTGACCGTAAGCACCATAGGTTGAACGCAGGTCACACATTGCAGCTGTGTGCGTGGCTGCAATGATGGTGAGAATGGGCTGTGGTGGCTCAGCTGGCTCGAGTGGCTCAGTCACCATAGGTGGAACACATGTTTCAAGGTGTTCACATTTCAGCTGCATGCGTGGCCACCACGATAGTGAGCACGGGCTGTGGTGGCTGAAGTGATTGAGGTAGCTCAAGTGGGTCTAGCTGCTGTGGCTGTCCCCACTGGGAGTGCTGAAAAGCTTGAGCAGGGCTTGGGCAGGAGGAGGAAGCTAGGTGGGGTCAGGCAGGAGGTGGGGTCAGGCGAAGTGTTGGGGAAGGGGGCCTGGTCAGCTGGCTGGCCAGCAGCCCTTTAGTGTTGCCTGGCGCTAGTGACTGGTGCATTTCACCTCCAGGTTGCTACCGCTGGGAGTTTAGGGTTAGGCAGGGAGGGGGCCCAGGTTGATAGGGCAGAGGTGGGTGGGTCTGGTGTTAGGCAGGGGTGGCAGGGAGTTTGGCAGGGAGGGGGCCGGATTTGGAAGGGCAGAGGGTGGTTGGGCTGGATGGGAACATTCAACTAAACATCTGTTAGGTACGGATGCCTGGGTGCCTGGCCCCATTGGCTTATGCTGGATGGCTGCTGGTCAGGCAGCTCAGGCAGAGAAGCAGTGGGGCTGCTGCTGCTGCTCCTGCTGCTGCTGCTGCTGCTGCTGCTGCTGCTGCTGCTGCTGCTGCTGCTGCTGCTGCCGCTGCTGCCAGCATGAAGGCTGATGGTGTGTGTGTTGGCTGGCTGCAGGCGTGCTGTTCATCGATGAAGTCCACATGCTGGACATCGAGTGCTTCACCTTCCTGAACCGAGCACTGGAGAGCAGCCTGGCGCCCATCGTCATCTTTGCCACCAACAGAGGCATCTGCACGGCAAGGCGTGGGGCAGGGGACTGGGAAGAGGAGGGAGGGCGGGAGGACAGAGGGTTCAGTGCAGGCAGGGAGGGGAGGGGCTCCACTTGAGCCTGTGTCCTGGTCCCTCTGCTGCCCTGGGCGGGGCGGTGCAGGTCAGCCGCCTTGCACAGAGTCAAAGCGTTAAGGCTGCTGCCAGGCTGTCACATGTTACAGGCTGCGGCCATTGCGCAGGTCGCAGCCCAGACAGGTTATGGCTAGTTGCGGCAGTAGTGGTGTGCATCAAAGCAGGCTGGCTTGCACAGAGCTGAATGCGTGTGTGCGCCAATTATTTAAAGCGACACGGGCATGATGCAGCAGCAGTAGTGGTGTCATAGCTAGCAGAGATGCCCTGTTGATGCATTGCCATCTTGGCAATGCAGCCTGAATCAGCCTCACCTGGCTGCAATGTGTGTGTGCGCGTGTGTGTGTGTGTGTGCAGATCCGCGGCACAGACATGACCTCCCCTCATGGCCTGCCTGTGGACTTGCTAGACCGGCTGGTCATCATCCGCACGCTGCCCTACACGCCTCAGGAGATGGTGCAGATCCTGGCCATCAGAGCGCAGGTGCAGATGCAGGGGTGGCTGACCAGCAGGGCGCCGTATGGCAGGGAGGTGTGGGGCAGGGCGCTGTGTGATTGGGAGGCGCATGCAAGGGCAGTATGGCGCAGCGCATAAGCAGCAGGAATGGGAGGCGGGGGCAAGGGGGGGGCTGACCAGGAGGGGGCCACATGGCAGGGTTATGTTAGGCAGGGCGCAGTGTAAAGCCGAGATGCGCATGCAAGTTTAGGAGGGCGCAGCGCAACGGCAGTAGCAGTGGGATCAGTAAGGAAGATAGTAGGTAGCTGCCAGGTGGTAACAGACCAAGTAGGGTTAGGCTCAGGGGTGAGGCTACTAACCCTTACCCCTTCTAACCCTAACCCTAACCCTAAGCCCTCTGCCGCCTCAAAGCAGGGAGGTGGAGGGCAGAGAGGGAGGAGGTTGGGGGTAGAGCAGACATCACGGTGACAACAAGGTCTGCTGTCGCCACATGTTGTGCCTGGCTGCTTGCTGGAGAGTGCAGGTTGAATCGATAGGCATTGATGAGGACTCTTTGGCGTACTTAGGGGAGCTGGGTGAGCGCACCAGCCTGCGCCACGCAGTGCAGCTGCTCACCCCGGCAATGATGCTCGCCAAGACCAACGGGTAGGTGGCGCAGCCTCAGGAGGGGCCTGCTGCTCCCACACCCAGGCTGCTGCTGCTTGACCCATTGTTAGCACAACATCGCCAGGCCGCCGAGGTTCGCCTGAGTGCCATCGGGGCACTGCAAGAGACATGACACTTCCGACGCTTGAGTGTGCGCATAGCGATTGGCTGGCCGCTGGTCTGAGGATGGTGCTCGGACTCGACGCCGCAGGAGGGAGGAGATCACTCGTGGCGACCTTGAAGAGTGTGACTCGCTGTTTCACGATGCTAAGTTCAGCGCGAGACTGTTGGCGGAGCAAGCGGACAAGTACATCTCGTGACCAAGCAGCCGGAGGGGAACGCTGCGAGTGGCGACCACAGCGGACGCGAGGCAGACCTATCACCCAACTGCATCAGGCACAGCGGCACGAGTGGCAAGGGACGAATGGAGAAGAGTCGCGACCACAGCAGACACGAGGCAAATCATCACCACAACAGCAGCAGCAGGTGTAGCGAGTATCTGTTAGGCCAGTAGGCGGCGCTTACTGATCCCGACGCCCCCGTCTTTACAGCTGACATGCATGGCTGCCTGTCGAATGCTCACCACATGTCTGATCCCGCGTCCCCTTCCCGCCCCGCCCCGCCCCGCCTCGCCACCGTCATGGGCATGCCACAGCCTCAAAACACCAGCCCATCCCACGTGCTGTCTGGACCGGAAGCAGTGGCCCGGCTGTCATTCAGGCGACCCCAACTAACAGAAAATGACAGGAAATGATAGGAAACCGACCCCTGGTAATCAAAACGACGCCGCGTCTCAGCCACGTGGTTCATATTTATGTCTCGCACATCCCTGGATAGAGGACTCTGTCAGCTATGCGGTGCAGCTTGTCACATTAAATACTGTGCAGTGTGCTGAGTACTATGGCGGTTCAAATCATGACATTCAAATTCATGCCAGTTTTGCTCATGCGGGCCTCGCCGCGACCGACCGCCGCGACCGACGTGGCCCAGTAGCCTCTGCAAACAGTCAGGGACAGTCGCCGCAGTCAAAACGATTCACATGGCACGCCAAACCGATGTAACGACGCCCCTCCACCCATGCTCGGAAGTATACAACGCTGCTGCATTGCTTGACCGCTTCGTGAGTAGTACCTACTACCTGGCCACCCGGTAAGGCTAGTCATTACTGCAAGGCAAAGTTGAGTCACGCCAAAGTCATTTCCAACCGGCCTGATCGATGAAATGCAGTGCTTTCTTCTCCAGCAGATGCTTCGTTGAGTAATAAACAAAGTTGACACTCGAAGTTTTGCAAAGTCAGAGTGGTCAGCTCACAACATGCCGATTTGTGCAAGGGGGTCCCTTTTTCTGTGTGGCTGGCCAGAGAGAGACGCACCTTTGTCGCGTTTGCAGCAATGTCGAGTGTCAATCCGCCCAACGATGGTCTTCCGACGCCGCCTGTACCAATGAAAAGTTCGCGGAGCGAGCCTGGCGGGCTGAAATGTGATTGTACTACTGGCTCGATGCCAGGCGCAGTTCACTTATTGATGCCGCTACATACCACTAGTACGATTGATGGTGAGCAGCTGAGGTGTGTCCGTGATCGCTTGCGCCGGCATGGCCTCAAACACTTGAACTTACGCGCCGCTTGCTTGTAGATGCTGAAAACGGTGCAGTATTGAGCGAGTATTTGCATGAAGATTACCAACCCCATGTTGGGACATCCTGACTGTCATCATGTCTGACGGCCTGGCGCTGTCACTACTAGTTTTCCCTCAGGGTATGCGGATGAGACGATGAAGATGGCTCGCACCGCTTGAGCTTGACGTCATCCCCGTTACTCGGCTTCCTGCAACGCACTTCAAGGCTGCATGAAGGAAGTCCCTCGTTTTCCTCCATACCCCTATGCGTATGATCAGGCCTCTCCATGTGCCTGGCTAGGCCTGCGGAGCCCCTGGTGAGCTGGGCCATGCTGCGCTCAGCAGCTGATGCTGCACTGTTGACAGCGCCTACAGCATCAACCCACAGAGCTGTAACGCCCTCACTGCCCTCCCTGGGCTGCACTGCCTTCATTGCATCGCTCATATACTATATACGAAGTTCTATATATCGCTCATATACTATATACGAAGTTCGACACAACATGAAATCCGGGCACCGGGCAAGGCGTGATCATGACGAGGAGCCCCGGGCAAAGCGCCCATCAGACACGTCTGGTGCTGCACGTACGGCCGCAACTGCGTCTCCGCGACAGTGCACTATCGCAGCTGGCTACCCCTCCCATTGAACCACCAACCCCCCTAACGATAAGGGACAACGGCTTTTCCGGACTCATTTCTGCACGGATTTGCACGCGGATTGAAGCGTCGGAATGCGGCCGCGCTGAGCCACACGCTGAGCTGGTCGGGCATGTTGCCGGGTATCCGACCCTACCGAGCCTGCGGACTTAATGTACGTTGACCCAGTAGCACTGATCCCCTGTTTAACGCGATGGATAGTGCGCGATGTGCGAGGAGCCCGACCTCATGTCCAACATAATAACCCACATGCGCTAGCTCTGGGGCGACGAAACTAGGCTCAGGGGCTCTGAAACTAGGTAGAGACCACGGCATGAGCATAGCAGGGGCAACTGCATCATTCACTTGCTAATTATGCTCCATAAGGTGGGCTAAACCTCCCCCATGTTGCCCCACTCTGTTGATGCCAGTCTGACCACCATGCAACTCAATGCAACTCTCCAGCCTTGCGTCACTGGCTAGGGAACTCACTGTGAACCCCCTGCCAAAGTCTCAACTCATCCTGAGTTATCCCAAGAGGGGTTTTAGAAGATGGCGTGTGCACATGTCTGCAGCATGCCGACATCCAAATATCACCCCTACAAACGGCAGGGGGGCCAGGCTGCCCGCTGTGCGTGTTGTGTGAGGTCTACGCCAGCTGCCAGCACTGGCTGGTGGGAGATTCAAGTGGAGGGGGAGGCTGTGTAAGATGATGTTGAGAAATCTGGGCTCCATGCGTAAAGTGTACCGCAGCGGAGAACTCTGCATCCTGCGTTGTGGGTGTTGTAAAGCAGCACTTGAAAGGCCCGTTGCGCAGAACGTAACCGTTCGCGTGCCTGGCAGACTGCCGGTCACCGTGGGTGCCAGCAGCTCGGGCGCGCAGGCGCAAGCGCGACGCAATGATAAGGCGTTCCGCGTAAAAATTACAACTCAACTCTCACCAGGCACGCCGCAAAGTCAAATGTCCCTTACGTGGTGGTTCAATGGGAGGGGTAGCCAGCTGCGGGACATGCCAGCCGTATCACGTGATGAAGCCGGAGTGGCCGGGCGCCGGTCGAAGAAGTGACATTGTGAGCGACGTGCCTGGTGAGAGTTAAGTTGTCATTTTAACGCGGAACGCCTTTAGTCAGGCTAGACAAGCAAGGTAAAAAAAAGCCATTTTTCGGACGGACCTAACTGACTCTATACACCGCTGCACGATGTAAGATTGGCACGCCTTGACGCAGCGCCGCGCACGTTAGCATCGGCTCAGAGGAACAGGCCTATGGTGATTGGCTGGTCCGCGACCCCGTCCAATGTTCGGGGGCCCCGACCAGCACACAACGCCAGGAGCGCTCCATCCCTCTTAATTGCGCCCTAAAGTATGTGTGCTATTGCGGCGATGTCCTCGGCGATGTCCAGGTGCCTACTGGGTGTCTACAGTGTGTGCTACATGCTGCTTCCTAGAGGCTTGTCTCATGGCCGGGTTGAGGGGGTACGCCGTGAGGCTTTGGGCCTGAAACTTCTTCAGCAGCTAGCTGTACCACACACTCACCCCCTGGCGCTGACTTGGCCTCATCGTGCATCAGCTCGATCAATGGCGAGTGGTGGTGAGGGACGCACTGCCAAAAGCTTCAACTGTATGCCAAACTTGCCAAATGCCTTGCAATGATCACCGGAGAAACCGCCTTGGGTACATCCATAGACGTATCTCTGTTTCAATGCGGAACGACATGTCTGCTGGTGGTGGTGGTTAATAATCAGGTTAGACAAGCAAGGGGAAAATTGGGTACCATGCTGTTCTCCACATTCAGACCACCATTTGCTACCGCGATTGCACCGCTAGCTTCGGCGTGCTAGAAAAGTTAGCGGCTTCGAAGCGCAGGCCCGCAGGCTGAACATGGTTGTTTGGGCCTAAAGTTGTGTCCACGCAACAAGGTCGCTGTAGGTAGCTACATATATACGTATGAAGTCTAAGGCCGGGGCCCGTCTCTCTCGCTAGCCAGGTCCGTTCAGTCGGTTGTACTGGGTAGCTCGGCTTCCTAGCTCCCGCAAAGCTGTGAATGTTAGTACTGCCTCGCAACCACAAACTTCAGCTCCGAACCATCCTATCTCATAACATGTGCGGTGGACTTTGCTTAAAAAGCTGGTTGCGGCTGGCCCGTCCTGCCCTCTACCATACATCATTACATCCAACCTCACATCATTACCTTATAACATCCAACCTACATCATTACAAACTGGCACTTGTGTCTCTGTAAGCTGGCACTTGTGTTCTCTGTAAACTGTCACTTGTGTTGTGTGGCATTCACTGCATGCATGGTATGGGCTAGGGCTCTGGCACTTGGAAGGGCTAGGCTCAGGGTCAACACCAGGGGGCTGAGTAAGGCTGGGCAGGGCAGGGCTGGGCTCGGCAACAAAGGCAAGCTTTGTTGTCAGCGCATTCGCATAACGCTGTCGGGAGCATGGCGCTTGGAAGGGGTGATTGTTGCCACTGCTGGTGCTTGCTGATGTTGCTGTTTTTGATGCTGTGAGATTGCTTCCAAGCATTGGATCCTACTCTTGGCACCCTTGGTAGCTAGGTTCAGTCGGACGCAAAGCTGCTTGAGGTGACTCAACGTGATGCCCTTCTGTGGCAAGGATGGTAGGTGTGGTTGCTGACAGCTGTATACCTGCCTAGCTGTGTCTTCAAGATGCTGCAGTTTGTTGGTGATGTCCGCCAGTCGTTGCTGTCGTGCTGTGTTTTGATCCCTTGCACTTGCCGCTGAGCTGTACTCCTCCCTTGTGGGCAACTTCACCGGGAGGGTGATGCGTTGCATAGCCCGCAACACCTTGCGTGCCTGTGATGTCTGCTTGGCTGCTTGCACAGGCTTAGTGGCTGCCCCACCCTGAGCACCATGAGGGCTGGCTGCAGCTCCCCGGGCACCCGTGGGGCTGGTTGCAGCTCCCAGGGCAGCCGCAGGGCTGGCTGCACCACCGAGGGCACCCGCATGGCTGGCTGCACCACCGAGGGCACCCGCATGGCTGGCTGCAGCTCCCAGGGCACCCGCATGGCTGGCTGCACCACCGAGGGCACCCGCATGGCTGGCTGCACCACCCAGGGCACCCGCATGGCTGGCTGCAGCTCCCAGGGCACCCGCATGGCTGGCTGCACCACCCAGGGCACCCGCATGGCTGGCTGCACCACCCAGGGCACCCGCATGGCTGGCTGCACCACCCAGGGCACCCGCATGGCTGGCTGCACCACCCAGGGCACCCGCATGGCAGGCTGCAGCTCCCAGGGCATCATCTGACAGATAGTCACTGAACCAGCTGTTGGTGTCCTCCACTGTCATCTTGATGCGTCCCGATACACCCTCCTCTTTCATGCTTAACACCATGTCATTATTGAGGGGCTTCAATGTTGTCTCGCTTGCTGCATTGGTGATGTGGACTGGCCTGAAGTTGCGGCTAAGTAGCTGTTCCAAAGGTTCTGTGATTATGATGCGGGCGGCTGCTAGGATGTTGACAGTTGCTAGCGGGCTGCTCTTGCTCCTGCGCAATGGCTGTTTGGGCTGTTTGGGCTGCACGCAGCTCCTGTAAGGCCTGGTCTCTCCTTGCCACTCGCTTCATCAGATTACTACACTCTTTTTGCAGCTGCTTGGAGTCTGCCATGCATGCCCTCAGCCGGACGCCCTTGTCCTCTGCGTCTGCCATGGCTGCCATGGTTGCTGCATCAGCAATGGCTACATGCTGGTGCAGCAGCTCTGTCTCCTCAAGCAAGGCTGCATTCAGCTGTTGCTCCTGCTCCAGCAATGCTGCTGATGCATGGGCATCAGAAGAGGCATCTGCCGCTACAGCAGCGGCCGCTATAGACGAGGCCTCAGCTGCAACAGCACGGGCATCTGCAGTGCACACTGCCGTTGTGAGCTGCACCACTGACTGCTGCAGCTGCTCAGCACCCGAGGCTTGGTGAGCCAAACGAGCTTGGGCTACATTGAGTTGTTCCTGCACAATCAATGGGGGTGAAGGATAAAATGCAAGGTGGAAGGTTGGTTGGATGGCAGGGACGTGGCTACTTGCCGTACCTTCAATTGTGCCAGCTCATTTGCAGCAGACATTGCGATAATGTGGGCATGGAGGTCAGCCCGCTGCACAAGGTCGTGGAGCTGCTTTTCCATCAGCTGTTGCTGCTGCTGCCAGTCCTCCTGCCGCTGCTGCCAGTCCTGGTGCTGCTGCTGCCAGTCCTGCTGTTGCTGCTGCCAGTCTTGCTTCTCCCGTGCATGCTCTTCCAGCACTGCTTGTAGACGCTGTTCAGTGGCGCAATGCGCCTGAAAACAACAATGCAACACCACATGCATCGGTATGGGCAAGGGCTGGGCTGGGCTGGGCTGGGCTGGGCTGGGCTGGGCTGGGCTGGGCTGGGCTGGGCTGGGCTGGGCAAGGTGGTGCTAGGCACATGGCTCATGGTGAAGGGCAAGGCAACCTGCCGAGCAAACCTTGCCTGGTCAGCGATGAAGCCAGCAGTGCGGGTCCGGCCAGTGGCTAAACGCTCGGCCATTCGAGCGGACCCGGCTAGGCTTAGCTTCGAGCGGGCGGGCATGGCTTAAAATCCTTCAAGTGCGGCTGTAATCGACCAAAAGGTGCATCAACAGCTCCGATGAATGAAGAAGGGTCGCAGCTCCTATCCGTATAGCTTTGGCGGGCGGACACGCGTACATTTTCCAGAAAAGGCCCCTGGCATGGTCAAGTTTTACCTGGTTTTTATGTTTTACCTGAGTACTACTAGCATACGTGTCAGTTTGGAGTCTCAGCTTAAAAACTGATGGATGTACCCGATGCGGTCACCCTGGTCGTCATTGCAAGGCATTCAGCACTTTTGACATTCACTTGAAGGTTTTGGCAGTGTGTCACACAGCACGACTCGCCATTGACCGAGCTGATGCACGATGAGGTCAAGTCAGCGCAAGGGTGTGAGTGTGTGGTACAGCTAGCTGCTGAAGAAGTTACAGGCCCAAAGCCTCACGGCGTACCCCCTCAACCCGGCCATGAGACAAGCCCCCAGCAAGCAGCATGTAGCACACACTGTAGACACCCAACAGGCACCTGGACATCGCCGAGGACATCGCCGCAACAGCACACATACTTAAGGGCGCAAATAAGAGCGATGGAGTGCTCCTGGCGTTGTGTGCTGGTCGGGGCCCCCGAACATTGGACGGGCACGCGGACCAGCCGATCACCATAGGCCTGTACCTCCGAGCCGATGCTAACGTGCGCGGCGCTGCGTCAAGGCGTGCCAATCTTACATCCAGAAGCGGTGTATAGAGTCAGTTAAGTCCGTCCGAAAAATGGGCTTTTTTTGGCTTGCTTGTCTAACCTGATTAATAACATGAAAGTATTGAGACTTGGCCATGCAAAGGCCAGGATTTTTACCCAGATGATGGCTTTAGAGGTTGACGCAGAACAAGCCATTGCTGAGGGCTGACATCCTGGAACATCTGAGGTGGGAGCAAGAGATGGAGGAGGATCAGTTGGCTGAAGTGGGGGTTGACGAGGCAGATGACATGTAAGGCCAAGCACCCTCGATTGAAACCAGCAGCAGCAATTGAGCCAATATAGCACAAACTGAGCCGGTAGAGAAATTGAGGCAATAGAGGAAGTGAGCCAATAGAGCTGAAAAAGTTAACAGTGCCATGCACCCAACTTGCACCGACTTCAGCGAAGCGTGGCGTGAATCAGTCTCGTGGTGTAGTAACGTGGCTCGGTAGCATGGCGCACTGCGATGGCCTACTGCGCAGTACTGCGAGGCTGCCTCTTTAGTGCAAACTTTGCTACGGACGCCACGGAGCGCCTCGCCACCCTGCTTTAAATGTGGGTCGCTGCTTGTTTGCGCTATCTCAGTTGTCGACCTGGTGGCGGGCGGTGATCTGGGACAAGGCTTCAGTCTAAAACGCGAGTTTCAGCGCGCGTGACTTACCGCGATAGCCTCAGCTACCCTTCACTAGCGCGTGGTGTGAGCGGCAGGCCTGGCACGGATTGGCGGGACCAACGGCCGGGGTGACCCTTATCATTGCGTCGGCACGCGAACGGTTTCGTTCTGCGCAATGGGCCTTCCAAATGCTGCTTCACAACACCCACAACGCGGGATGCAGAGTTCTCCGCAGCGGTACACTTTACGCATGGAGCCCAATTTTCTCAACTTCATCTTACACAGCCTCCCCCTCCACATGAATCTCCACCCAGCCAGTGCTGGCAGCTGGCGTAGACCTCACATAACACGCACAGCGGGCAGCCTGGCCCCCCTGCTGTTTGTAGAGGTGATGTTTGGATGTCGGCATGCTGCAGGCATGTGCACACGCCAGCGTTTAAAACCCCCTCTTGGGACAACTCAGGATGAGTTGAGACTTTGGCAGGGGGTCCACAGTGAGCACCCTAGCCAGTGACGCAAGGCTGGGGAGTTTGATTTAGTTTGATGGTGGTCAGACTGGCATCAGCAGAGTGCGCAGCATGGAGGAGGGTTAGCCCACCTTATGGAGCTTATTCAGCAAGTGAATGATGCAGTTGCCACTGCTATGCTCATGCCGTGGCCTCCTCCTAGTTTCAGAGCCCCTGAGCCTAGTTCCATCGCCCCAGAGCCAGCGCATGTGGGTTGTTATGTTGGACATGGGGTCGGGCTCCTCGCACATCGCGCACTATCCATCGCTTTAAACAGGGACTCACTGGTACTGGGTCAACGTGCATCAAGCCCGCAGGCGTCGGATACCCGGCAACATGCCCGACCAGCTCAGCGTGTGGCTCAGCGCAGCCGCATTCCGACGCTGCAATCGGCGTGTGAATCCGAGCAGAAATGAGTCCGGAAAAGCCGTTGTCCCTTATCGTTAGGGGGGTTGGTGGTCCAATGGGAGGGGTAGCCGAGCCCCGGCTACGTTGTTGGGGCTGGCGCACTGAGCAATAAAAAAGCCACCAGACCCGAATGCCGGTCATCCTGTTGCTTTGTGACAGCACCTCGATCACAGCGGATGTATTGAGCCCAAGGTTATATCCTGACCAACTCTGATCCTGGCAACATGCCCGAATCTGCTCCAGCCTGCCTGTGTACTCTTGTGTGGACGTTCCTAGCAAAGGCTGCAGCCGCCCCGCCCCGCCCCGCCCCGCCCCGCCCCGCCCCGCCCCGCCCCGCCCCGCCCCGCCCCGCCCCGCCCCGCCCCGCCCCGCCCCGCCCCGCCCCGCCCCGCCCCGCCCTGTAGCGTGAGGCTACAGCGGTCAATAGTGTTAAGAGGTCGCCTGAGCAGACTAGGGCGTAGTCAAGGATGTCAAGGATGTCAAGTCTGCCTGGGAGTTGAACCCAGCCTCAGAACACCACCACCAGTTCAGATCTTACACTTGCATGAGGAGATCTCAGATCCAGATTTGCATGACCGCATGGACATGCTACATTCCTCCCCACCTGGCTCAGCTGTCCTCAGCTGACCTTAACTGGTGGTTGCCCCGCTCAGGCACTGGTGTGCCGTCACTCGCGCATACTTGCGCTTGGTGTTCGAGTTCCCACACACACATCAGGTCTGATCATCAGCCTCCTCCATGTCGGCTCCCAGGTTGCACTCCTCTGCATACTGCCTCAGCAGCTCTTGGCAGCCTGTTAGCTGGGACCTAGGTTCCCACGTGTTGTGCTCATCACCATAACCCTGCCACTTCACCAAGAACTCCAGCCTGGGCTTCTTGGGCTCGCTCTTCTTGTCCTTGCCCTTGCGCTTGCCTGTGTTTACCAACCGATGGTCCAGCACCCTCTCAACAGTATACACAGGCTCTCCGTCAAGCCACTGCTCTGGAGGGGGACTGGAGACACCAGGCACTGCGCTTGACCCATCAGAGCGGTAGGGCTTCACCAGAGACACATGAAACACGTTGTGGAACCGAGACCACTGCTGAGGTAGCTCCAGCTTCACAGCTGCCTCTCCCACCATGTACTGCACTTCAAAGGGACCGACATAGCGCGGCTTCAGTTTACGGACACCGGGTTGAGCAGAATGTCCCCTCATGTTCTGTGTGCTCAGGAGCACCATGTCGCCAGGAGCAAAAGTCGCATGACGCCGCTTCCCATCCGCATACACCTTTTGTCGCTTCTGCGCCTTCTCTAAGCACAGCCTAGCCTGCTCCACAGCTCGCCGTATGTTCAGGACAAAGTCATGCGCTCGTGGCACCTTCTGTGGCAGGTCTAGCAGCTCAGCTCTCCGCGGGTGGTAGCCGTAATTAAGGTAGAATGGAGTGAAGCGGGTCGACTCCTGCCTCGCATTGTTGATGGCGAATTCAACCAGGGGTAAGTGATCTGCCCAGTCCCTCTGATCCGGCCTGATGTAATGTCTTAACATTTCTTCCACCACTCGGTTCATGCGTTCTGTTTGTCCATCTGTTTGGGGATGATAGGCGCTAGACAGATTCACTTGCACCCGGAGCAGCTTTGCCACCTCAGCCCAGAAATGGTTCTTGAATTGGGGCCCGCGGTCGCTGATCACGTCTCTGGGCATGCCATGCAGCCTGAACACGTGCTCAATGAACAGCTTCGCGTATTGAGGGGCTGTGATGCTCTCCCACGTCTTGACCAGGTGCACCATCTTAGTCAGCCTATCCACGAACACTAGAATAGAGTCGTACTTCTGTGGCCCACTTGCAGGCAGCTTGACAATGAGGTCCATGGAGACACTGTCCCAGGCCCGCAAGGGTATAGGCAGCGGTTGCAGCCTGCCAGCAGGCTTCAAGGAGCTGGCTTTGTTCACTTGGCATGAGTGGCAGTTGCGCACGTATTGCCGCACATCCCCCGACACTCCAGCCCAGTCAAACCAGCGTGTCACCTGATCAAGGGTCTTCGATACACCCAGGTGACCTGCTGCCTGGTTGTCATGCATGGTGCGCATTACCCTTTGCCTCAAGGGCTTGCTGTTTGGTACCACCACCTTGCCATTCTCAGTTAGCCACAGCCCCTCCAGCCTGTGTAGCTGGGACGTGTATGCCTCATTGTTGAAGCGCTCGTCATCAACATACGCGCTCCTGATGGCCTGCAGTAATGTCAGTGGGTCACTGCCCGGCTTGCCTTCACCTTGCTTGCTTGTGGTTGGCTGTGGTGTGGTGCGCTGCAGGGCTTCCCCCCCACCTGGCTGTGCTCCTGGGCGCGCAGGAGGCAGCAGCCGGGCACTAGCCAGGTCCTCAGGTGGGTGGTCCGCTTGACTCGACCGCGCTCCAGGGCTTGCATTAGGCAGCAGCCGCGCACTAGCCAGGTCTTCCTCCCCACCTGGCTGTGCTCTAGGGCGCGCATGCAGCCGGGCTTCAGCCAAGTCAGCATGTTGGGTGGTCCGCTTGGGCGCTCCAGGGCTTGCATTAGGCAGCAGCCGGGCACTAGCCAGATCTTCCTCCCCACCTGGCTGTGCTCCAGGGCGCGCATGCAGCCGGGCTTCAACCAAGTCGGCATGTAGGACCTTGTAGCCCGAGCGATGGTCATTGTCTCTACCTGAATGTGCTCCTGGGCGCGCAGGAGGCAGCAGCCGGGCACTAGACAGGTCACGGGGCGCCAGCTTGCCTTCACGGTACGCAGCCTCTCGGGCAATCACCCGCTCCATCTCAGCATTCTCATGGAGCCGGGCGGCCTGGCTTCTTGTTGTCATGACCGTGATGAGGCCATCAGCCCATGGAGACAAGACTGCCACAGCCACAGATATGTTGTCACAGCCAGCAGGTGTATCTTGATGGGCCAGAGCCGGGTTGCGGCTGATAGGGTCAGCCACGTTGTGCACTCCAGGTTTGTACTTGATTTCATACTTGTAACGTGACAATTCCTCCATCCACCGCGTCTGCCTTCTAGACAGCGTTGTTTGTGTTTGCAGGTAGATGAGAGGGTTGTGATCTGTCTCAATTGTAACATCAACTGCTCCATCTAGATAGCACCGCCACTCTCTCACTGCCCGAACAATGGCCAGCAGCTCCTGCTCTCCTGTGGTATACCGGGTCTCTGCAGGTGACAGCTTCTTGCTGGTGTAGGCTATGGGCCTGCCTTCTTGCATCAACACACCGCCCGTGCCCAGTAGGGATGCATCAGTGCACACCACAAAGGCTTTTGTAAAATCAGGCAGGGCCAATACAGGTGCGGAGCATAGAGCTTCCTTCAAAGCATTGAAAGCGGCCAGTTCAGCCCCAGCGAACACTGCCCAGTTATACTTTGCTGCGGCCTCCTTGCTCGTCAAATTTGTGAGTGGTGCGGCGATTGCGCTGAAATTGGGAATGAACCTTCGGAAGTAGTTTGCCAAGCCCAAGAACGCCTGCAAATCTTTCACACTGCGTGGCGCCGGCCAGTCCTTCACCACCTGTACCTTCGCAGGGTCAACGGCAATACCATCGCCGCCCACGATGTGCCCCAGGAACACTAACTTAGGCTGATTGAACTCGCACTTCGACATTTTTGCGTAAAGCTTGTGCTCTCGCATGAGCTGCAGCACTTCTCTCAGGTGCACCAGGTGCTCTTCAGGGGTGTTACTCATCACCAGGATGTCATCAATATAGACCAGCACCGACTTGTTGATTAGGGGCTTAAACACCGTGTTCATAACCCGTTGGAAGGTAGCAGGAGCATTTGTCAGCCCAAAACATAGCACTTTAAACTGGAACTGGCCCACAGGCGTCAAGAATGCCGTCTTTGGCACGTCCTCCTCTGTGATCCTGATTTGATGGTAGCCTGCCTGCAGATCCAGGCTGCTAAAGACCTTCTTGCCAGCCAGCTTGTCAAACAGCTCATCAATCCTTGGTAGGGGGTATCTATCTCTCACTGTCAGCTTGTTCAAGGCACGATAGTCAATGCACATTCTCAGGGTGCCATCCTTCTTCTGTACAAACAGGATGGGTGCCCCATATGGACTGCTACTGGGCTCAATCAACCCTTTAGCCAGCAGCTCAGCAACTTGCTTTCTCACTTCAGCGTCCTCCCTAGGACTCAGCTTGTACATGCGGCGATAGGGTGGCACCGCCCCTGGCTCCAGCCTAATGGTGTGCCCCACCTTCCTGTCAGGTGGTAGCCCCTCAGGCATGCTCTCAAACACATCAGCAAACTCTGCCAGCAGCCCCTCCAACTGTGCTGCTGGTACCAGCCAGGGATTCACTTCAGCACTCCTGGCTCCTTCTGAGCCCACCACTGCAGCTGCTAAGCTGCCTGTGTGCCAGCCCTCCTTATCATTGCCATCACTAGGCTGCACGAGCATTAGCCAGCTGCTGCAGCCCTGGCGCAACAGCCTCGCAGTCTGCCCTGCGCTCAGCACTCCTGCAGCCTCCTTGCAGCGCTGTTTCTCCATTTCTGCCACAGCTGCAAAACCCGGCAGATGCTTGGGCCGCAGCGCAAACAAGTTCTCCGGTTTCCCCGAATTTGTAGCCTGCAAGGTGCAGACTCCGTGCTTTGGCTTTAACACCGCGTCATAGTAGGACAGCCAGTCTGCCCCCAGAATCAAGTCCACACCAGCCAGCATGCCTGGCATGATTTTGGCGAAGCATCCCACTTTGCTCTTCTGTATCTCCAATGGTCCCACAAACTGCTCACGAATGTGCACTGTGTCGTTGTTTGCAGTTAGCAAGTTTAATGGTCTCTCCAAGATGTGCCTTGTCAGCATTGGGTTCTTCTGCTTATCCAACCACTCTTTGCTCAAGATGCTATGAGTAGCACCTGTGTCCATCATTACCCTGCACGGCTTTCCTCCATATCTTCCACAGAACAGAAAAGGTAACTGCAGCTCTGCTCCTGCTGCAGCCACGGTAGGTGCATCCATGGTGTCAATGAGCATCTTACACATTGAGCCCTCATTGAACAGAACCATCGACTCACAACCTGGCGGTTCAGCACCATCTACCAGCCAGGCAAAGCCCTATTTGTTGTTGGCACAGTCCTCAGTCCTGTGCCCCCAGCCCTTGCATGCCTCGCACTTGGGCCCCTCAATGAAGGCTGGCCTGGCCCTTGGCTGGTGGCCATGGCTCCATCCACCGCCCAGGCCACTGCCACTGGCACCACCGCCACTGCCTCCATAGCCGCTGCCGCTGCCGCCATGGCCGCTGCCACTGCCTCCATGGCCGCTGCCACTGCCTCCATGGCTGTTGCCACCAAAGCCACTGCCACTGCCATGGTTAGGCCTCTTTCTGCGCTCCTCTTCCTCACGTGGCCTCTGCCAGCCTCTGCGCAGCTCCTGCACCTCACGCAGGATGCTCTCCACCTTGCTGTCAATCAGTGCCTGCGAGGGAGGACGGCCAACACTACGGCCTCTCAAAGCACCCCGGCCTCTTCCTCGCCGCACAAACACTGCAGCAGTTCCATTCTCTTCATCAGCATCGTCAACACTCTCCGTCACTTGAGCAATGGGAGCAGCAGAGGGCGAGAAACTTGCAGCCAATTTCGCAGTGCGCATAGCCACTTCACGACCCCGAGCAAACTGCATCAATGCATCCACTGAGTCCCATCGCTTGCCCTCCTGGGTTCGAGCACAGTCACGCTTCAACGGTGCGTTTCCAATAGGCTGCATGGGAGGTGGGAGCTGGGAGCGGAGCCGCATGGGCCCATGCACCGATTTGGTGTTTCCATTGCGCTAAATCTGGGAGCTTGGAGCTGCATGGACCCTTTTGGCTGAAGTTTGCAACACGACTCTTGGTGGGCTGGTGCTTTGCAAGGCTATGATCTCTGCCTATTGCAGGTTGTGGTGCAACTCTGCTTGGACCAGGTGGCTGCAGTTTGCAGGACTACAAGTTTGCAGCGTAGCAACCAGAGTAGCAAGTAGTAGATGTGCACGGCAAGCTAAGCTAATTCTCGCGTTAGCGGGCGAAGCAAGTCAGCTGTACAAGCCGCGCAAGTCCGCAAGCCGCGCAAGCCGCACCTAAACATTCTCCGCGTTAAACATTCTTCGCAAAGCGGGCAAAGCAAGTATAGCGGGCAAGCGGGCAAAGCAAGTAAAGCATAGCAGGTGCAGGCAAGCAGCAACTTTGCAGGCAAGCAGCAACTTTGCAGGCAGGACTGCACACTAGCGGTCAGCTCAGCGGTTTAGCTGAAGGTTGCTCCGCAATGTTGAGGTTGCGATAGAACTGCGGAGGAGGGCCTCGTGCCGTTGTCTCCTCATCGATGTTGCCAGTGGACCGATACGGGGCACAGGCGTGCAGAGCAGCGCAGAGCATAGCAGAGCAGAGCTCGCAAAAACATTAAATTTGAAATGCAGCTCCAAGCGCCCCATGTTCTCCGCGCCTGGCTCCACTGGGCTCCAATCATGGGATGCATTGGAGGCAGAAGGCCCTTTTGGGAGAACATGGGCAGGACATGGGGGCTGCATGCCTAGCTCCCATCTCCAAGCATTGGAAACGGGAGCGCGGAGGAGCCGCATGGAGACCGCATGCACCGTGTTTGGCTCGAGCTCCCAGCTCCCAGCTCCCGCTCCAACGCCTCCATGCAAAAAAGTGCCATGCAGCTCCCAGCTCCCAACTCCCACGCATTGGAAACGCACTGCAAGTCAGGCCTCAGACCATTCACGTAGTACATGCACAGCAGCTTTTCTGGCAGCTTGTGCAGGCGCATGGCAAGCAAGCTGAACTGCAGGTTGTAGGACATCAGCTCACTACCCTTCTGCTGGTACTCTCCCTTCACCAGTTTCTCCATCAGGTCCTCCTCAGTATTTTGACCACTACTACCAGTAGCCTTTCTCAAGTATGACACCAGCTCATCATCAGTCAGCTCCTTCCCTTGAGCTTTCAGGTTACTCACCAGTTGGATCACAGCGTTCTTGAGGTCACCTTGTGTCGCTGTCATTACGCCCACCAGCAATGGTTGCTGTGCAGCACAGCAGTAGGCACGTAGCTCCATTAGCCATGCATCAAAATCTCTGCCGTGCAATGCATCATCAAGTTTCCATTTCTCAGGTGGCACGACTGTGGTCTTCACAACATGCTGTCCCACAGTGCCAAACAGCTGCTTTGCACTCGCCTCAATGCCACTGGGCCACACCAGACCACCACTTGGCCCTTGCCTGGCCTCCTCACGGCCATTGGCCTCATTTCCACCACAAGGGCCTCCACTGCCCACGGGCCTCGCCCGATTTTCATTGCTCTGCCCCGGACTGCCACCGTCAGGCCTTTGATCACCACCTCTTTCCAAACGCTGCAGCTGAGCCTGCAGCTCGGCCACCTGCTTCCGCAGTGCCTCAGTATCCTGACCGCCGCTTGCCCCGCGCACGGATGTGCCGCCCGGGCCGGATGGATCAGTCATAGTAGTATCTGTGCGACGCAAAACACCAGCATCATTGAGCAGGCGCGCAACTTCATTTGCATCCTGTGTGTTCGCAAGTCGTTGCAACAAGCTTTGCATATCTGCGGGCTGCGGCGCCTGTGTCGCGGACATTCTGGAGACACTATGCGACTGCTGCTATAGAGAGCGTGTCACTGCTGCGATGGCTGCTGTGTTGCTCAAACGTTGTCCGGTGAAAATGGGAACTCGAGTAATCCACCGGACTGTCTCCACCAGCCCACGTAGTCTTCTCCTTGTAGCGAATCGCAAAATGCCGCACGACCTACCCAAGAACCATCCACAGCCAGGGTATCGGTCGGAAACCACTGTAGCGTGAGGCTACAGCGGTCAATAGTGTTAAGAGGTCGCCTGAGCAGACTAGGGCGTAGTCAAGGATGTCAAGGATGTCAAGTCTGCCTGGGAGTTGAACCCAGCCTCAGAACACCACCACCAGTTCAGATCTTACACTTGCATGAGGAGATCTCAGATCCAGATTTGCATGACCGCATGGACATGCGCCCCGCCCCGCCCCGCCCCGCCCCGCCCCGCCCCGCCCCGCCCCGCCCCGCCCCGCCCCGCCCCGCCCCGCCCCGCCCCGCCCCGCCCCGCCCCGCCCCGCCCCGCCCCGCCCCGCCCCGCCCCGCCCCGCCCCGCCCCGCCCCGCCCCGCCCCGCCCCGCCCCGCCCCGCCCCGCCCCGCCCCGCCCCGCCCCGCCCCGCCCCGCCCCGCCCCGCCCCGCCCCGCCCCGCCCCGCCCCGCCCCGCCCCGCCCCGCCCCGCCCCGCCCCGCCCCGCCCCGCCCCGCCCCGCCCCGCCCCGCCCCGCCCCGCCCCGCCCCGCCCCGCCCCGCCCCGCCCCGCCCCGCCCCGCCCCGCCCCGCCCCGCCCCGCCCCGCCCCGCCCCGCCCCGCCCCGCCCCGCCCCGCCCCGCCCCGCCCCGCCCCGCCCCGCCCCGCCCCGCCCCGCCCCGCCCCGCCCCGCCCCGCCCCGCCCCCGCCCCGCCCCGCCCCGCCCCGCCCCGCCCCGCCCCGCCCCGCCCCGCCCCGCCCCGCCCCGCCCCGCCCCGCCCCGCCCCGCCCCGCCCCGCCCCGCCCCGCCCCGCCCCGCCCCGCCCCGCCCCGCCCCGCCCCGCCCCGCCCCGCCCCGCCCCGCCCCGCCCCGCCCCGCCCCGCCCCGCCCCGCCCCGCCCCGCCCCGCCCCGCCCCGCCCCGCCCCGCCCCGCCCCGCCCCGCCCCGCCCCGCCCCGCCCCGCCCCGCCCCGCCCCGCCCCGCCCCGCCCCGCCCCGCCCCGCCCCGCCCCGCCCCGCCCCGCCCCGCCCCGCCCCGCCCCGCCCCGCCCCGCCCCGCCCCGCCCCGCCCCGCCCCGCCCCGCCCCGCCCCGCCCCGCCCCGCCCCGCCCCGCCCCGCCCCGCCCCGCCCCGCCCCGCCCCGCCCCGCCCCGCCCCGCCCCGCCCCGCCCCGCCCCGCCCCGCCCCGCCCCGCCCCGCCCCGCCCCGCCCCGCCCCGCCCCGCCCCGCCCCGCCCCGCCCCGCCCCGCCCCGCCCCGCCCCGCCCCGCCCCGCCCCGCCCCGCCCCGCCCCGCCCCGCCCCGCCCCGCCCCGCCCCGCCCCGCCCCGCCCCGCCCCGCCCCGCCCCGCCCCGCCCCGCCCCGCCCCGCCCCGCCCCGCCCCGCCCCGCCCCGCCCCGCCCCGCCCCGCCCCGCCCCGCCCCGCCCCGCCCCGCCCCGCCCCGCCCCGCCCCGCCCCGCCCCGCCCCGCCCCGCCCCGCCCCGCCCCGCCCCGCCCCGCCCCGCCCGCCTGTCGAATGCTCCGCCCCGCCCCGCCTGCCGCTGCCTGTCGAATGCTCACCACATGTCTGATCCTGCAACGCACCATAAGGCTGGGATCAGGCTGCATGAAGGAAGTCCCTTGTTTGCCTCTATACCCCCATGCGTATGATCAGGCCTCTCCATGTGCCTGGCAAGGCCTGCGGAGCCCCTGGTGAGCTGGGCCATGCTGCGCTCAGCAGCTGATGCTGCACTGTTGACAGCGCCAACAGCATCAACGCACAGCGCTGTAACGCCCTCACTTCCCCGTCTGGGCTGCACTGCCTTCATTGCATCGCCCATATACGTTGTGTGACTATGCGTAGCTGGCCCGCCAGGTGTGGTATATTACACGAACGGGCCTGGATGACTGCGAATAGACCTCCCAAGCTGCTCTGCGCTCTCATCGTTACCGCCTTCGACACAACATGAATTCCGTGCACCGGGCAAGGCGTGATCATGACGAGGAGCCCCGGGCAAAGCGCCCATCAGACACGTATGGTGCTGCACGTACGGCCACAACTGCGTCTCCGATACAATGCACTATTGCAGCTTCGGGACATGCCAGCCGTATCACGTGATGAAGCCGGAGTGGCCGGGTGCCGGTCGAAGAAGTGACAATGTGAGCGAAAGCCACGCCGCCAGAGATTAATTCAAACGCCCTGCAAACCTCGCAGCGCACTCTTCCACGCCCTAGCCTCTTCTTATTGCCCCAAGTCCGTAGCGCCCGTTCCCCTCTTTCAAGATGTCGCGCAGTATGGTCCTGGTGGCAATGCTGGTGATGCTGGCCGTCACGGTGCAAGGTAACCTACAGCGCAGCGCGCAAAACACTTCCCCAAGCAGCAAAACAAGGGCATAATCGATGGCATGTCGCCATCCCATCGCAGGGCGCAGTCTACGGAAGAATGGCGCCCCACGCAGGAAGGCGGCCCCACCGTCGCCACAGCAGTCTCAGAGGCCCTGGTGCGTGGGCCTGCTTTGGGTCGAACTAAGTGGTTCCATGGATTGTGAGGAGCACACGCACGCCCGGGTTGCAACCGCTGAACCTTGTTTTGCCTGTTGAGCCTGCCAGCCTGCCTGCCGGGCCGATCGCCTACCCCCTCGTATCTCCTGGATCATGCCTACGCCGCACAATACCATAGCGTCCCCAGTCCTCCTGCACCTACCCCCCCTTGCGGTGCCCGTGTTATTGCAGGCGGCAGGCAACTCGACCGCTGCGGCGACCGCCTTTGCCGATGCCGTTTCAAAAGGCCAAGGTGCCGCAGCAGCCGAAGTAAGGATGATCAGTGCGATCCCGGACGAGTGCGCGCAGGGCGACTGCTTACACCCGCGCGCTAGCTTACCTTGCCGTACTGCCCTGTTCGGCGCAGGCGGTTGCCAAGGCAGCAGCCACCGGCAACAAGACAACTGCGGGCGCAGCACTGGCCCAGGCTGCATCCATAGCCCAGGCCAAAGGCCAGTCCAGCGCATTTGCCCAGGTGAGGCCTGTAGCAGCGTTGGCCATGTGCATATGTCGAGTGCCCCGTGCTGACTGCCCCCTCCTCCCCTTTTCATGGCTGGCCGCAGCTTGCAAGCCATCTGCCACCTTCCCTTGTTGCTCCTGTCAATGGGTGTCGGCTGCCCTGCGCCCTGTGCCCTGTTTGTGTCGCAGGCCCTGGCTGCTGCCACTGCAAGGGGTGGTAATGCCACATCCAATTCCCTAGCAGACGCGGCTACACGAGGCGGAGCCCCAGCGCTGGCCACTGCTATCTCCAATGTGCGGCTGCCCTGCCTCCTGCTGCTGTTGCCCTGCCTAGCTACGGGGTGCCTGTCAGTAGCCCACCCTGCCATGGGCTGCTGCTCCATGCCATACCTGGTGCTGTGCCCACACTTCTTGCTGTCACTGTTTCGTTGGCATGGGGCTGTTGAGAGCATGCATCTAGACTGCTGCCCCTACCATCCTTGCTGACAAGCTGTCGTGTGCTCTGCAGGCTGCTACCAGGGGCGGTCAGGCACAGTCTGAATCCATCGCGCTGGCTCTTGACAAGACTAAGTCTGGCTAGGACTGAGGCAGCGATGTGCGTCACGCTAGGCTGAGCTGTACAGCAGCAGGTGTGCGTATGCGCACAATGCTGGCATCAATAGACATGGTGCTTGATAGGGTACACCTAGACCTAGGTCCTTGGGCATGTATGCCCTGTCTAGTCGCTAAATTGGCAGTCTCCCAGTGCAGCACAACCATTGCAGGGCTATTACAGTCTGTCTACAAATCCAGGATGTGCGCATGTACGCCCTAGCAGTAGTCTACGGCTAAGAGGTTATGCATAGCCTAGTATTTTAGGTTGTTTTGCAGCTGTGGTACAGCATCTAACCTGATGCGTTATACTTACTATTTTAACAGCTGGTGTCATTAATACGTGTAGCTGCAGGAGCAGGCGCTTAAGCTGTTGCTTGCGTGGCAAGTAGTTACGGGTTATGGCATTAGCTTGATAGCATGGTAGAATTTGATTTTGCAAATACTCTGATCAGGGGTTAGTGTTCGGTGTTCCGTGATATCGCAAGGATGTAAGGAGGTATGCCCCGCCCAGCTTGTTTGCCTAGCTTGTTTGCCGGGCGGTTGGAGTAGGCTAGTCATGTTTACAAGGCGCAGTCGGGTCAACCCCCGCAACTAACAGAGAACCTACCCTTGGTAATCAAAAGGACGGCGCGTCTCAGCCACGTGGGTTTTAATTATGTACAGTCCCGGATAGCCAACTCTATAAACTACGGGGTGAAGCGTGTTTCATTGATGTCCGTGCATTCTGCTGAGCGTACTGGCGGCTCAAATCCCAACATTCAAAATCATGCGTGTTTGCCTCATGCGATCCTCTCCGCGACCGACCGCCGCAGCCGTTGTGGCCTAGTAGCCTTTACAAGCATTGATGAACCGTTGACGCTGTTGTGAGAGTGTCATCCAGCTCATCAGACTTCCGTGTGTGGTGCTTATGGACTGGTGAATGATGACATGCTTGACAAATGTTACCGTGTGACATGTTGCTCTTAAACTAGTTCTCTAGCAGTTTATGTAACGCAAGATCTGTGCTCCTCATCAGGTTATGGGCCCACTCGCCCGTGGTGCTGTGTCAGTCGACCAGTTTTGAATAGGGGGCAGTGAGCGTTCCGGGCAAGAAGGCTTAGGTGCCTGAGCTCGTCAGTCTTACCGAGCAAGATAGCTTAGGTGCTTGAGCTCATCAGAGTTTTCGGGCAAGATGGTTTAAGTACCTGCGTCCGTGGAGCTGAAGTGTTCCGGGCAAGACAGTTTCAGTGCTTGCGTCCGTGGTGTGTTCCGGGCAAGAAAGTTTCAGTACGTGCGTCCGTGGAGCTGAAATGACGTTTGATGTCCAGCGTTCGGGCGTGGAAAAGCTCACAGAAAACAACTACGCGGAGTGGGCGCTACAGATGCAGTCAGTGCTTACAGTGCAAGAACTATGGGAGGTGATCGAAGAGAGACTGGACTTGGCTGAGGAAGACGACGAGAAGAAATCAAAGGCGCTTGAGCGTAAGGACGCAAAAGCTAAGGCCTTGATTCAGCTGCATTTGTCCCCGCAGTTCTATCAGCTGGCTCGGGACAGCAAGTCGGGAGCTCAGCTGTGGCAGAAACTGGCGCAGTTGTTCCAGCAGTCTGCTTATGCCAGCCGTTTGTCATATGTGTTGCAGATTGCTGATCTGCACATGAGTGTAGGAGAGTCTGTGCTGCAGTATGTGTCTCGAGCAGAGGGCTTGGCTGCTAAGGTCGAGCTCACAGGGGCACCCTTTCCTGATGTGGTTGCTTTTGTGCTGAGAGGCTTGCCTGCAGAGTATAAGCCTGTGGTGGAGCAGGTCAAGTTTATGGAGAAGCCAACAGTGCAAAGTGCTCTGCCCCACTTGCTGCGATGTGAGGCTGAGTTGAGCAAGCAGGCAGAGTTTGGCATTGGGGGCAGCACGTATGGCCTGCATGTGCGGGATGGCAAAGCAGTGGGAGCTCAGCGAGGCACACATGAGAGCAGCTCAGGGGCTGCTAAGGGTGTGGAGTGCTGGCTGTGCCATGAGAAGGGTCACTTTGCTCGCAATTGCCCCCGCCGCAAGGAAAAGGAGGAGAAGGAGAAGGCAGTGGAGGTCACGGGAGGCAGGGCCTACCACACTGTAGCCTTCTAAGCTAGTCTTATGATAGGGGCAAGGGAGCCTGAATATGTGTCATGTGGTGCATCAAGTGTTGTGTTATAGGCGTATGTGATGTGCATGTGAACAGGAATTAGGTAATGTACATGTGGACATGTCTCTAGCACTTTGGCTGATGTGCTGTCTGAGTGGGAGTGTTGTGAGAGTGTCATCCAGCTCATCAGACTTCCGTGTGTGGTGCTTATGGACTGGTGAATGATGACATGCTTGACAAATGTTACCGTGTGACATGTTGCTCTTAAACT